>OZ026814.1:5363962-5488846 GCA_964023185.1 Macaria liturata | reverse complement strand
CAAAGAAATAATTTACCTGTCCGCCATTCTGAAATTTGCTTATATACTATTACTTTACTGAATTGAAAGTTTAAAGAAACAAGTCGCTTGCCACAGACCCTGAGTTTTGAATTTCAAAACCTGGCCTTGTGCTGTGATAATTGATAATTACCAACATGGCGAACAGATGTTTCTTTTTTATTTTTTTCTTTGTAATACGTATAATTTAACACCTATGCCTATGTATGGGGCAGGATTGCAATTCATACATAAATTCCTAAATGTGGTCTTCACACGTGCGTGAAAGTGCTCTTCCTAACTTATATGTATATTAAACAGACATTCGAGACTCTCTTAACATGTCTAGTGACTACTAACATCACAATTATTCCAAACATGAATGAGTAATGTGTTCAATGTTTTACAATTTTTTTTTTAACTGTCAACGACTTAATTTAACTTTCATGTTTACATAGATAACGCACAGAAACTGACAACGTCTGATTTTTGTAAAATTAATCCTCATTAAAAACACAAGTCTTCAAAGAAACCTCCTTTGTTATCAACAAAATTACATGTGCCCTTTTGGTTTCAAAGTATGTACTAACTGATACCAAAAGTGATAAGCACTATACAACCCTTCAGAAATAGTGGCGTCTTGATATAATTATACAAAAATCAGACGTTTAGAGCTCAAGCGCCTTAAAATCCAATAATAAGACACACGTTCATTTTCAGACAAAAATTCAAAACGAGTATTCATTTGTTACCCTGCATCGGGCGATACTGTTTCCGTATTGTCATCTTGCTCGTTATAGTAAGTGTACATAAATAGTGAAAACGGACGTCACATAGGCCAAACAACGTTTATTAGGTACTAACAACGGTGAATGAATACTTATGCCCAATACAAACGCTTGACAAACAGACTTAACAGTCATCTCTACCAAATGATAAGAAAGTAGAAGATGAACAAGAAAACTCCGAAATCACATGAACATAATGTTATACATTTTTTACAACTATTTAGTTGGTGACCATGTTAAGCTGACGTTTGATCACAGCGGCTGGATCTATGAGACCTTGAGAGGCGACTCTCGTTCTAGCCCAAAAGTCAAAGTTTTGCTACTTCTTTTGTTGTATATTATTTTAGATGTCTATGGATGTCATTCAAATAATATTTATTATTTATTTAAATAATGCCTTGTCCAGTTTGTTATTGCCGGCAGTGGCCTGTTGGACGTCTGCTTGCCATATTTGTAATATCAAAAACCAACAATAAACCAACCTGTGATCATTTCTAACAGATTTTTTATAAATATGGCTAAGTATGCATTCACCACAATCTCTACAAGACCTAAAAACTAAACTAGATGAATTTGGACATCAAATTTCGTGAGATTTATTTAAAAAGCAGTAAGAACTAAATTACCAATCTTCAGGCACATGTCTAGGAATAATCAAAAAATAATAATTCTAATATGTTTTAGCACTGGATTCAGCACTAGGTCGTATTGTAATGTAGGTAAGGTTGAAATTAGCGCGTGCAATTTCATGAATGTGCAACACAGATTACTGCATATAGACATCGTATAAAAAGTTGTTTGACACTCCCATCTTTTATTTCAAATTCTTTTCAAATAAACTAACGAAGCAAAAGTCTTTTCCTTATTTGTCTTGGGTCTAGGAAATTGTTATATGGACCAGCTGATTTTATCGCGAATTTCCAAAGTCACAGAACAGTTAGTCATATTTTTTTCCATAGACTTACGTTTTGCCTACTGACCTCCTGATACTAAACACCGTTGTAGTCTAGTTAACGAGAAACCTATTTACTCTGGAATATTACTATTTACTAAACCAATCTCACTCTTATTTTTTGCGTAAGTAACAGCAATCTAATTTCCATTTGCATTAATGTCTGTATTATTTATACAAATACACAGTATCTATACGTGAGTAATCTGTGTCGTGATTGTGAGAGAGCTACCATAATAATGTACTAATAATGATCCCTCGTGAATATTGTGTGGTTTTATCTTTTGGACGAGCTCTTGATCTGCTGCAACTTGAGGCGGAGCGCGTCCACCGCTGCTTCGTTCTTTTGTGATACTTGCTGGGAGGTGTGTAGCTGGGGAATAGACATTTAAGTTTTTACATAAAAACATTCAGTTAAATTCAGAATATTTTTTTAACTAAACGGGTTCGCATTTGGCCATAGTTTGCCTGATGGTAAGCAAAGGCTATGGCCTAAGATGGAGCGTGCTTACCCGATAAGAACCGATTTACTCTCGCTTTGAAGATCGCTGGATTATAGTGCGTACAGGGAGTCAGGCCGGGAGTTCCACAACTATGCGGTACCTCCTTCCAAAGACTGACCACGTCGATTTATGAGTAATTTAATACTGTTATACTTACTTTAAGCCTACAACTTTTATTGAAGATCAATATATGCAATTTGTTACCTCAAGTTGTGGGTCGATGCTGTGTGCCCTGGGCAAGGTGTTCTGTTGATGGAGTCGGTGAGCGCTCGGTTGTCTCCGACGGGCGTGCGAGGCTGCGAGCTGGGACTCGACTCCACTTTCATGCCCGCTTTGGCCTGGAAAGACGCAAATATAATTAGTTCAGAATTATATACAAAAACAACTATACGTATAAATTATATATTTTATATGTTTTGTTCAGAATTAGTATTATTTGGTTCGCAGGAGACCGTCAGTTGAGATGCCGGCTCCTCACTTGGCTTAGCGTATTCGTGAGTCGATATTGTTGTGTTTGCCTCAAATAATCAAATATTTCAAATACCGTCAAATACGTCATCCACATATGGACTTGTACGGGAAAACACTCAAATATGCCACAATATTTGCTTATTCACAAAACAAATTAAACGCACAGTGATGGACGTGTCAGTGGCAGCAGCTTATTTCATTTACCTGAATGCGGCTTACCAACACCTGTTGTGTCTACAGAAGTACAAAATTAAAAATAGACGATTGCTGACAAGGCGTTGGTGGATGTTGACAATTCACAAAAAACGAACAAAGTAAGTACCTACATACCAATTAATCAAATTAGAGCTTTATAGCTCTATATATTACACGTCTGAACAGGATCGCCGCGCGCACGCTACTGAACGATCCAAGTGTGGACAGTAGACGCAAATATTTGCCTTATTTTATTCCTTTGATGTGTAATCAAAAACCGACAAGTTGACGGATACGCATATTCGCTATTTGCGTTGTTTGCCATATTCGTGCAAATAAAGCAAATACAATCAAATAGACCGTCTACACATTGCTGTATTTGGACAAATAATGCAAATACACGAACACGATACGCCAAGTGAGGAGCCGGCATGAGATGTAGACGTGGTAATATTACTTATTAAATTCTAGCTACTTGTTATCTAATCGAATAAAAAAAACTATCTGATATGCAATCAACAATTAGCTACAATTTTACCCTATAGGTATACATATAAAAAATGTGATTGGTTACTTTCCTTATTCACACACTGAAGTAGCAAAAAAATATCTTTTTGGCCATGGAGTTCATACATTAACTACTATTTATTGGTGTCAAAAAAGAAAAATGTTTACCTGTAAAGCTCGAATTCTTTCCAAGAAAATCACGTGAGATTTCTCGTCATTTTCATTTGTGATGTCTGAAAACAAGCAATGTAATAATAAGTACAATTTTTTGTTGCTTTTTGGAGCCCTGAAATTATGCTTACGAGGCTTAGAAGCTTAGCGTAGGTATTATTATAGAATTGTAACTACTTACAAATGTCGCGTTCAGTCAGTCAGTAGTTCCTCGTTTCTCTTCGGGGGAGAGGTAGGTACCCAACCCCGGAGATGGCGGTTGACTATCACATGGTATTTGTTTTTGACCCAGCTACGCTTCTATAGTGTCAATGAATGTGGGCTAGGTTTGCGTTTGACTACAGCCTGCCTGATGTTAAACATTGCTGCAGCCTAGATCCAAGTAGATAAAGTACTTGGTACTAACCAATATTATCAGTTTTGTAGTCGTGCTTGAATATAGGCATGGACGCCATCTTGCGCTGCTCGGCCACCTCTCTGAGGCCGCGCTCCACGAAGTTGCGGAAGTAGAACGACGAGCCCTGCATGAACGTCCAGATGTCCACTTCGGGGTGACGCTCCTGGGGAAATATAATAACAATTAATTAAATGATGGACAGGCAAGAACAAACCACCAAATAGTTTTCCAGGGTGAATATTTGCAGTATACGCACGGAACCGGGGAGCGGTGATCCTGTGGGTGACTCGACCTGATAAAGAAGCTCCGAATGCTTGCGAAACGCGTCGCATATTGAAGACGTATTATTATTATATAATTGAATAAATACAATACAATACAAAAACGTTTATTGGGTTCAAAACTACTTACATCTAGGTTCACTAAATTAATACATATAAAAACAAGAGTAATTTCTTATAACAGTGTGTTGTCACCCGGACGAGATATTTCTGTTTCCCGGGTGACAACGTCTTCCCGTCAGGTTTAAGTTTTTCCAGTTTTTCCAATACATAGTAACATAAGAGAAAAACAGTAGTAGTAAAATAGAGTACAAATGCATATAACATTTTATAATTAAATTAAAGTACTTAGTAATAGTGGTTATTATTAACCTTTACAAGGCAGTATATAGAAGTAATATTTTTAGGATATATTATTTAATTGGTTTAAACAGTTTACAAATACACAGTGACATAACAATATACAGTAGCAGTAGTGTATAGTAATATGACCGTTTATAAATATATTATTGTGCAATAGTTACTAATAGTGATCTATAACAAATTATTCGTTTTTATGTTCTATTAATATTACTATTATGTTAGTATATATTAGTTAGTGATTCAAATATGATGGAGTCCGCTGAAATGCCGTTAAGACAACTAAGCCGGGGAGTCAGTTTTTCTATGAATTACATGTAAGTTTATAAGATATATAATGTATTTATACATAAAACAAGCCATTTTATATGTCACAAGAATATGTTAAAATAATTTATTGATTGTGAATTTATTTCAGGATAACAAAGATGTTTTCGGTGTCGTCATAGCTAAGTGATAGGAGCCATTTAGTGACAATTATTTTAAGATTATGTTTGTTTAGGGGGTAAATGTTCAGTATTAGATTAGCTTTTTTGTATAAGTAAGGTGCTAAGCAGCAATATTGGGTATGTATAAATGCAGTTTTGTATATTTTGGATGGTTTTATGGTACTTAAATCTGTGTTTCTTCTACGAGTATGTAGGGGGTCACCAGGGTCAAACGGAGTTTTTATATGTTGTGACGTTATTGTTTTTAAGATGTATAGTTGTCTTACTGATAACACCTTGCTTATAGAGAACAATTCAATTGTTGGAAAACGGAAAGGTTTAAATGTCATCACTTTTAGCAGTGAGCGCTGAGCTCGTTCTGCAAGTAGCATGAACGTTTTATGAGAACCTCCCCACGCTGTTACACAGTAGGTTATGATTGATTGACATAGGGCTTGATAAATGGAGATTAGAAGTTTAAAGTCAGAGATGTGCCTTAGTTTTTTAAATATCCATATGAGTTTTCTTACTCTGTTTGATACAGTTCTGATGTGAGGCTGCCAAGTCATTTGTTGGTCGATTATGACACCTAGATATTTAATTTCTGAGACGCGCTCAATTTCTTGGCAATCACATAAGGAGCTAGAGCGGGATGAGCATTTGTGTATCTTAAGGGTGAGATTATTTGGCACAGCGCTGGTTTTACGAAGGTTGAAGGCTATGTATTTAGTTTTACTTACATTTAGACTGAGCAGATTGTCGTCTAGCCAATCTTTAATGGTGTTGAGACCTGAATTAGCTAATCTGTATGTTTCCTCCCACGACCTTGAACTGAATTTGATTGAGGTATCATCTGCATATGAGTATATATGAGCATTTTGGAGTTTACTTAGACAAAGATCATTGATATAAATAAGGAATAGACTAGGTCCGAGTATTGATCCTTGAGGCACGCCATAAGATATATATGATTCTGCGCTTGTGTGATCTCCTATTTTAACAAATTGAGTTCGATCCGTTAAGTACTGACTAAAAAGATGTAGGCAGTTACCTCTAACCCCTATTTGCTCCATTTTATTCAAAAGGAGAGGTATATGCACCGTATCAAAGGCTTTAGCCAGATCTAAAAACACTGCGACAGATTTTTCACGATTGTCTAGGGATTCAGCAATACAAGTACTTAATCCTATCACCGCGTCTTCAGCTGATCTGCCAGCCCGAAAACCGAACTGTTGAGTGGCTAATATATTATATTTGTTTAAATATCTCATAAGACGTGTGTTCAGTATTTTTTCAAAAATTTTTGACAAGGCTGGCAGTACAGAAATAGGTCTATAGTTATGGATACGGCGCTTATCCCCTCCCTTGTGAATCGGGTGAACGATTGCCTTTTTGAAAACTTTAGGGAATTTACCCTGTTCAATACACATATTAAGTAGTTTAACTAATGGGGGTATTATAATGTGTCTTGATTGTTTTAGGAAAATCGTTGGAATGTTATCCCAGCCCGATGAAGAATCGTTTTTTAGGCTAAGTAGTGAGTTTTCCACTTCAGTATGGTCCGTAGGAAGTAATGTAAAAGAATTAGGCATGTCATAGGTAGGGGTAGGTATAGTCGTTCTATTTTTGCTATTTATTATTTGCTCGGCTAGGTTGCGACCAATATTAGAAAAGTAAGAGTTTATATGTTCAATAGATTCCTCTTTAGTTTTTAAGGTGTGTAATAGTTCTTTAGGTATAGTTTTTACTTTGTTTGTGTTTGTAACGTCTCTAATAGTTTTCCATGTTTGTTTAGAATTAGTTAGGCTTGTTTCAAGTTTTTGTTTTTCATAAGAGATTTTTTTGTTGTTTAATATACGATTGCAGAAAGTTTTGTATCTATTGTATATAAGTTGTTTTATGTCATCATTCGGGTTGTTTTTTGCGTCTAGATGTAGCTGATCTTTATGGCGGATGCAGCGCAGGAGTCCAGGTGTCAACCATGGTTGGCAGGTTCTAAGTTTTTTCGGTATTTTTACCACTTTAGTGTTTTTTGTTATATAGTTTATAAGGGTGTAGACGAATTTATTAGCAGCTATTTCTGCATCATTGGATTCAAATATTGATTCAAAATTAAATTTTGATAATTGCTCTAAAACTATGGACCATTCAGTGTGTTTTTTTAATTTTTTTGGTTTGTTTGGGTTTTCGGGTTTGTTGATACTGAGAACAATAGGTAGATGATCAGTAATGTCTGTTTGTATTGCACAAGTGTACGCCGGTAATGATGATTTTAAGAGTACGTGGTCAAGACAGTTATCGAGTCGGGTTGGGAGTGTATGGGCCGGTTGTAGACCTTGCTCTGAGATTATCTCTAGATAATCTTGTACATTAGTATCAAAAACTCCGTTTCGTATATCTAGATTCAAGTCACCTTGCTACGACGACGGTAGAAAAGGTTTTGAGTTTTGAAAGGATATTTTGTAGAGAATTATTGAAATTATTAGTATTAGAATAAGACGGAGATCTATAGATCCCTAATACTGCGGTGTTTGGTATAAGTTTAACTAAAAGACAATTTGCGTCAGCAAGAGATGGTTCTTCAATATTATGATCAAGATCAGAACGTATGTACATAACCACTCCATCATTTTGTAGTCTCACGTTGTCAGTGTAATACATTTGATAGCCTAAAATATTCGGAGGGTTTTTGTGGCAAAGCCAGCATTCCGTTAAAATAATAATGTCGCAAGTAAATTTTAATCTTCGTAGTAGTGTTTCAAAATTAGTGAAATTTTTTGTACAGTGGATACTTCTTATATTAAAACAAATTATTTTTAAGCTTTGAAGAGCATTACCTATGTAGTGTATGCATGAATCAGGATCACATATTGTTTCCGTAGCTATTTTAACGTTATCTATGTCATTGATAATATCATTGTTAACCATTATTAGAAGTATATTTCGGGTTAGATGACATGTGTACCGATGGTAAGCTGTTTAGTTCTTCTAGTTTGTGTATTGTTATATATGTTGTTTTATTTATGATATTATATTGTATTCTATAAATTTTTATTTTTAGTTTAAGTTTAGATATAGGATTAAGTTTATTGTTTATTTTAAGATACTGTTTAAAATTTAGTTGAGGACGTGTTTTAAGGTCTTGTGTCCTATTTTGCTTAAAATTTAGTGTAAGATACGTTTTAAGGTTAAAATTAGATTTTGATTTATGATTTAGTTTAAGATATGGTCTAAGATTTAAATTAATATTTGGTTTGAAAAACTGTCTAGGATATGTTGTTAAAAGTACCTTAGTATTTTGTGTAACGTTTAGTATAGGATAATTTTCAGGATATATCCCAACAATCAGCTTAAGATATATAGATAGTTTAAGAGCTTGTTTATAAATTATTTTATGGTCTAGTTTATTGTATGCTTTATGTTGTAGGTCAGAGTTTTGTTTTTTAACATCAGATTTATTTAATTTTAAGTGATAATATCTTAAAACCAGTATATACCATATATTAGGTGTCGCGTACCCACTAGGGTTAATGTCGATCAAATTCAGTGTATTTATTTTGTAGTATAGTTTATAATAAGGTGTGTGTATTGTATAATGATTATATCGTAAGAAGATATATCTAAGGCAGGCAACAATCATGGTGCCAATTTCAGGGTTAACATTTTTCAGGCTTTGGTGGCTAACAATTTTTATCGGATACATATCCTTATGTTTAAAATAACATGTTAGGAATGTTGTATGGGTATCGCAGTAAAGGAATAGATCATGATTTTGTGTAATGTTTTTTGTTTGTGGACATATTAAATAGCGATTTAAGTAGGAGACAATTGTTATATTCGGCATATTTGTATTTGTTTTTATAATAGTTGCGCGGACAAAGAAAAGAAGTTGACATAATAGGTTAAAACACTGAGTTTCGGAGGTGTAAAAAACCAGTTTTGTAGTCGGTATTAAAAATTGTGTCAGTGGCATCTTGTCATCCGTGGGGATGGTACTTATAGATTCATAACTTAGATATTGTTGTTTTATACTGTTCCCGAGATAAGATTGTAAGTTAAATAATAATAATATGACGCGTATTAAATACAAGTACATAATTAGGTTAATATTTAGGCATAGTAGTGTTGACGTGTGTTGGAGCGTCACATCCCGCTGCCAACATAACGGCGGGACCGGCCGACCAACGAGAGAGGTTCCCGCCAACGACGACAGGGGGCAGCCCGCGCGCCAACAGAAGCGCGCAATGAGAACGACAGTACCATTCCATTCGCACCGCACGCGCCATCAATACCAGTCTAGTTAAAATATACATTATACAGTCCACTCGCATATAATCCAGCTAGTTGTTATTTCATCCGACAAGGCATCCCAATAGGACCGAGGAAAGTAGCAACATTTTGGTCCTTCTCCGGCAACGTTGGTGATCAAGACTCAGTTTTTGGTCTACATACTCCGGCAAAATCGGCGATCAAGACGCAGCGGCGGTAGACAACGGCGACATTTTTGTGGGTCGAACTGGAAGCGGGACGACAATTCTGGAGATAGAAGTTCATTCAGAGCAAGTCGAGGAGGCCTACTCCGAGCGAGCCAAGTTTGAGGAACGGTTTCACGCCTTGGCAGCGCAGGCTCGAGTTTTGCTCACTCCCGTCGCGACCCACAGCGACGACGAGTCTGTAGCGAGTTCGACGAGTCAACCAAAAAACCATAACTCACCAAAGAGGCTTACATGGCTGCTCTCAATCGGTTCATCGCTCGCCGGGGCAGGCCTCTGAGTATCTTGTCTGATAATGCCACTAATTTTATAGGTACATGTAATGAACTGCAACGCTTCCTGCAGGATTCAGATATTTCATATGACATCACTCAAACAGATAGACCACTTACCATTCTGCAGCATACGCCAGCGCTACAAGAGAGTGGAGCACATCAAGCAGCACTTCTGGTCACGCTTCAACATAGAATATGTCACACTACTTCAGAGCAAGACCAAGTGGACCCAGTCTCCAGACAAACAACTGTCACTTGGAAGTCTTGTCCTCATCAAAGATAAGGGACAACCACCATTGCTATGGCTGCTTGGAAGAGTCTCGAACGTTATGCCAGGCGGAGACGGTTCCACCAGAGTCGCAGAGGTGAAGACCAGCCGAGGAACCATGCTGCGAGCATTCAACAACATCTGCCCTCTTCCACTTGATGCATAAGCCATCAACCCGGGGAGGATGTTGGAGCGTCACATCCCGCTGCCAACATAACGGCGGGACCGGCCGACCAACGAGAGAGGTTCCCGCCAACGACGACAGGGGGCAGCCCGCGCGCCAACAGAAGCGCGCAATGAGAACGACAGTACCATTCCATTCGCACCGCACGCGCCATCAATACCAGTCTAGTTAAAATATACATTATACAGTCCACTCGCATATAATCCAGCTAGTTGTTATTTCATCCGACAAGGCATCCCAATAGGACCGAGGAAAGTAGCAACAACGTGTTTGTGGGTAATTGTTGTTGTTGTGTAACATGATAAATATTATATATTACGTGCGTTATTGTAGAACGGATTTTGTTGTGTTTGTTATTCGAATGTTTTGTGTTTTGTGTCGATGGAGAGATCTGATAAAGAAGGTATAGATATGTGTACATGTATACTGCAAAAGATATCAAGTTACGGGTGAGTTTAGAAAAGTAAATTTCTACTTTATACTGCCTATAATTGCATACATCATAATACGTTTGGAACATTAAACAGTGGAATTGAGTAGGTATAAGACAAAGAAAGTTACATTTATAGTCAACAGATTGGGAACAAGTTAGTAGTCAAACCGTATTGAATTTATCCAGTTGATCTTCATCTTGCAATTGGATAGTAGGTGACGTTTCATTCTTACGAATGAAAACCTTCCCATTTACAGTCCAGCAGAACTTGTGTGATTTTCCTTTAACAAGCTGGCGGCCGAGATAAAACAGTCTCCTTGCCTTCGAAGACAGGTGCTCCCCGACGAAGATAGGACTTGTTGTAGATGTCGTAAAACCAAGATGAGATGCGCTAAGTCTGCTGTTGGGATTATTGATGTTGAACGTTTTTGCGGCTTTCAATATCTCGACCTTGGCTGAGGAGTTACTCAACTCAGCGATGATAGTTTGTTTTCCATCCCGTTTTCCCTGAACTCTGTAAATATCTTTGACCGGCACGGGGCTTATTTTTAATGTTTGACACATTTTTACCATGTAAGATTCGAGATCATGTTTGGTTTCTTTGTCCTTAATAGGTACGTTTCTAATCTCGATGTTAGAAACATACAGGAGCCGGGAAAGGTCTTCAACTTTTTTCTCAAGGATATTTATTTTTTGAGATTGTTCGGTGACCTGAACAATGCAGTTATCATACTTTTCGGTCAAGACATCACAGCGCGTACTAAGTATCTGTATTGTTTTCTCATATTTATCCTCAAGTTTATCAAATCTATCTTCTAAAAGAGACAT
This sequence comes from Macaria liturata, assembly GCA_964023185.1. Taxonomy (NCBI): domain Eukaryota; kingdom Metazoa; phylum Arthropoda; class Insecta; order Lepidoptera; family Geometridae; genus Macaria; species Macaria liturata. Next base: position 5,477,315 of record OZ026814.1, on the reverse strand, counting down.
GAGATCGTTTTTGAATGACTTTAAGTCATGTTGCCAGTCAACCTCTACTTGGTCTCTATTTCGTTTACGTGTTTCGTCGGATATCTGTCGTCTGATTTCAGGCACTTTTCCTATATTCGCGGATTCACCTTTTTGTTTAGGCATCTTGAAACGCGGCAGATAGTTTAGGCCTAAATTTGCCGTCGGCAGTAATACGAGCGGTGGTTCAATGGTTGTATGAAAGTGATAGCAATTGCGCACACTAGCCAAATGCTATGCGTATTTTATCAGGCGCTTTTTTCAAGGTTTGTTGCTCAGATCAGTGTTCGGCGAATGCGTACTCAGATTAATTATTAAAATTGAGGGTATCTGAGTAAACAAACCATTTGTGTCCAATGGTATTTTATTGATTTACGCACCTTTTTCTGTTGTTTTACACCTCAACTTATCACTCCAATGGTAAATCAACACTGTAGGAATGACACTCTCACTACTGTTTCACTGGCCGATTGGTTTAGCAGTAGATTTTTAATTTAATTTGTGGAGCAACTTTCTGTTTGTCTGACTACCAGCACGTCCGGGGGGGGAAAGATAGATATGGCTTACATTAGTTTACAAAATGAAATATTTACCCACCAATAAATAGGCACTCTTAACAAGAAAAGCACAAGACCGACATCTATGGTACCTAGGGAGTAGGCATATAGCGCAATTAATATGACAATATAAAAAATAAGATATGGATTCAGGCGTTGCTTTGCAAAAATCCTTTCCGGATTAAAATGTAACTTTGGAATATTTTTTTCTTCTGATGTTAGTAACAGTATAAAATGTTCGAATGTAGTTTACGAAGCTTTATGCCCTCCAAGACTGTCCAAGAATCTTTAACAGAGTTTTTAAACAACATTTTTTTCACCGGTCGTGACCCGTCCTCAGAATAAATTCTTTTGCGGGAGTTCTCTTGAGCAGATACATACATCGTGGTGGGCGCCCCCCCAGGTCCTTCCACGAAGTATCTCTTTTTATATAACTCACCCTCAAGTCATACAGCTGTTCCAGAGCCTCCTTATTATGCTCCTTGGTCCCGATCCTCCTCAGTATGAGCGCGAGTTCCTCGTGCACGGCGCGCGGCAGTCTGCCCGCACTCAGACTCGCGTTCCCGCTCACAGCGCTGAGGACGGAGCCCCCGTTCAGTGCGTCCGGAGTGTTCTCCTTCTTTTCGTCGAGTTTCAGTTGCTGGAAGAAACAGATGACATGTTATTTATAAAAGTAATTTTGGAAAAAGATGTAAAGCCTAATCATAATATTTCTGAGTCGTTATATTCGTAAAGTTTATCGTGGAGATAGCCCAAGAGGCAGAAGCAGGCACTTATTAAGTGAAACGTACAGATGCTCATGTCCCACGCATTGTAAAGGTATATTTGACAAGATGTAACAAAATATGAAGTATAAAAAATATGTTCTCTCTTAATACAAAGTACGCAATCATAAGAGTAAACACGATATGTATGAGTTACTTATTTTATAATTATCCAGCAATTTCAATCAACTCTTTTACTGTTTTAAAAGAAGGTCAAGGTCGTCAGTAGCTAAAAACCGGTATTCTGCCAAATTAGGAAGATCGGGAGTCGAACTCATCACAGTGAACAACAGTGTTACAAAAATAACTTTAAACTAAGATAATGATAAATAATAATAATAACTCACCTTGATAACTTTAATAAGATAGGGGTACAAGTCTGACTCGTTGACGTCAGGGATCTGCGTGAGGTGGTTGGTGATGGACGCGCCCTTCGTCTTCACTAGAGTGTGCACCAGCGTCTTCACGGTCCTGGGAGTGAAGAGATAATTTATTTATACATTTTATAGATACAAGATGAGTTGTAAGTTAATGTAACGGAGATAAGTTTAGTGAAGTAATGGTAAGCCTTTTATGCGAGAGTCGTCCCTACTTGCCGGAAACGATTATGCCACAAAATAGCAAGCACTGTTGTGCTATCGTGTTATATAAACATAACACTCTTGTTTAACGGTGATGCAGAAAATAGTATCGGTTGAATGAAATGAAAGAAATTAAAAAACACAGACACGTCTTTAACCAGTTTCAGGACTAGGTGATACAGAAAATGTGATATTAGTTTCAACATAAATCTCCCAAGTTCCAACGTTTTGAAGCATTGCTATATTTCTTTATGAGACTTGTCTTGATTTGACTTCAATCTAGTCTTACCTGTAAGGAGTATCATCAATATCCGGATTCTTCTTCCAATAGGTATTCGGATACGCCTTATAAAAGGTGTGTATCTTATACAAGATGGCGTCATAGTCTATGGAGTGCACCTCCCACGTGGAAATCATCTTCAACGTCTTCCAGAAGCACTTGAGGAGCAGGTTCTGGTAGCGAGGGTAGGCCTCGTCTGAGGCGCCGATAGACTCGTGCAGGAGAGATACTATGGCGCTGCAATGGAGAAAACAAATCATTACATTATTATTTTCAAGATGATTATGTACTACTCTTCAATGTTTCTGGCTTCCCATATTCTGGACGAAGAACTACTTTCGTTTATAGTTCAGAATTCAACCTAAAGTGGATGGTTAGATATTACCAACATGGAAGAATAAATAAATCGAATAGCATATAATATAAATTAGTTTGTTACTTATTTCTGGCATTAACTTACATCCCTGCAATAAAACGACTGTTACAGCCGATTATGCCGGACCTGGCGCCGAACACGTGGAGTATATTAGAAACTTGAGCTTAACGTCAATTTAGAACCCATGGCGCCGAACACGTGGAGTATATTAGAAACTTGAGCTTAACGTCAATTTAGAACCCATATAAGAGGTAGTAAATAGTGGCCGAGAAGCACTGCATGTGAAATAGTGAACAAATGTAAGACAGGCTGTTATAATGATGCTGGTAAATAGGACAATACAATTTCGCATTTTTTTTCCCATTCAAATACACGTACCATACAAGTGCAGTCTTAGGTACGCGCAGTATCTCCACGGAGCAGAAAACTGGCTCGCCTAGCTAAGTAATAGGGATCGTCTAGCTAAGAAAGACCTCTAGATACCAACTCTATAGTACAATATAAAGGTCTTACCATACTAGTGCAGTCCTGGGCGACCTCTCCAGCAGTCTCACGCACACGTTGTTGAGCACCCTGGTCAGTTTCTCAGCATCACTCCCGGTCCCCGCAGCGCTGGTGCCGGCGCCCAGCACGCGCAGTATCTCACCCAGCACGGAGCAGAGCGCCGGCTCGCCCACTTGGGAACCACAGCCAGCTGTCTCGTAGAACTGCAAAGGAAATCGATTGTTAACAAATTACCATGAAGTTTTAACAACCACATCAATAAAAGTTTTTTTTTATAATAAACATTGTCGTAGACTGAAAGATATGTACATCTAATGGTCCACATAACACACATTAAACTATGGGCTGGCCTGACCCTTCGACGCAATATGTAAGGAGCAATAATAGTAAACTTCTAAACAAACGAAGTCCTAGGTATAAAGTATCATCCGCTGGTGGTAGTGTGTTGGTATAATACTAACTAATCTTCACTGCATACACACTTTTATGTACTTTAATCACTTAAAAAACCGCAAGGTTTTGGAACTCCCTGCCTGACTCTCTGTTCCCCACGCACTATAATCAAGCGATCTTCAAAGTGAGAGTGAATCGCTTCTTATCGGGTAAGCACGCTCCATCTTAGGCCATAGCCTTTGCTTGCTATCAGGTAAACTATGGCCAAGTGTAAACCCGTACAAGTAAAAAAAAAAGATTTATTCTAATCATACATTAGTAACAACACTGACCGTAGTGAGCGCCCCGCCCAGGCACTTGAAGGCGGGCAGCGTGTCCCCCGAGGGCGGCGCGCTCCGCAGCCGCCTCACTTGCGTGGCTATAGCGCTGACCAGGCGCTGCTCGTGCGCCGCCAGCGCCGCGCCGCGACCAGACTGCAGCGCGCACGTTATGAGGGATAGCGCGCGGATGGCGGCCTGGGGAACAACATTAATTATATTAATACAACTAATGCAAAATGCTATTGCAATATTTATTTAAGAAAAAAAGAGTCCAAATCATATCATTTTGAGATACCTACATACAACGGACATTCAGTAAGATTTGGCATATTCATTGTTACTGAGAGCACAGTTAACCTGTGAATAACTATAACTCAGCCCTTAATTCAAGCCAAGGGTTTGATTCCTTCAAAGTAGACTTGGCACATATTGCTTTACAATGAAGAATGGTAATCATGGTGATGTCAACAAGTTAAACAGGCATTTAACATGACTTTGAGTTTACTGTCAACTTAATTTATGATAGAGCATAAAAGAGCTTACATTAAGATCAGGGCTAGCGATGGAGTGAATGGTGTCAGCGAGCTGCGAGTCATCCACCGCAGCGGGGCCCAGGTTCATAGGGGCGGCGGGGCGCGGCGGGGACATTACTGCCATGCTGAAATAAGGACAAACATTATATTAGACAACGTTTTACCACAGTATAAATACTAAACCAGGACTGTGACTAGGTTCACTCGACGACTTAAATACCTACACTCGTGGTGACGCAATAGTGGCCGTTATTTTACGTGGCACGCGTGCTTTGTGTGCACACAATATAAGCTTGAACACTAAATACTGAGCGTTAGTTCAGTAGTACCACATGTCTTATCTAAATACCTAGTGTTTTTAATCTACTGTCTTTAAACACAATATATAGAAATCAAATCAACTAGATTGTTTTTTTTTCCGATAAGATGTAAAAACTGATGTTGACATAAATGGAGGACCAAAAGACACACTTAATTTTAGGTCTGGAGCCAAAGACTACTAACCTGGTCCGTGCAGGCGTGGCGTGCGTGATGTTGTTGGGCGGCCTGTGCGCGGTAGAATTAAAAGACACACGTATTCTCCTTTTCAGAGAACGAGATCTTTGGCTAAATTCTCTGGCAACTTGACGGATCTTGCAGAGGAAAACAAGGTCGTTTGACCATGAAGTGCCTGTAGACACTTATATATGGACTGAAAGACACTTTTTTGGGTGTAGAATCAAAAACAAGTCACCTAGATCGTACAGGCGTGGCGTGCGTGATGTTGTTGAGCGGCCTGTGCGCCCCGGCCGGTATGGGCTCGTCCAGAAACTTCACGTCCAGCTCGGACAGCGCGGGGGGACGCACTATGGGCGCCGCCGCGTCCAACTTTGCTATCAGCTCGGGGTCCAGGCCGAATGGACCGGAGATCACTTTCGGTTCGGGCGGTGGGCTGGTGGAGAACAAAAATAGTTGTAAATGATGCAGAGAAAAGAAAAGTAAAGTACATATATAAGTATTATATCCGTTATCTAGTACCCACGACACAAGCGTTTGCTTGGTGTGGGGCTAGATGGCGCTGTGTGCAATGTCCCGGAATATTTATTTATTTATTTAGAGTTGAATCAGATAGCGTCGTTCACTGATAGCGAAAATCATGAAGATATTTGTATAGTATCTGTTTCTCATGACTAAAAGCGCTACTATTATTAATTTGCCATAAAGGTGCTTGGTGAGTGAACAAAGCGTACAAAGCGAAATTTTTAAACATTGAAGCAGCAGTTTCCACAATGCAAATCATGCAAAAGACAACATACGCCTATCAAAAATGCTCAAATTGATATCATTGGTTACAATACCCAAATGGACATATGTTGCAACATTTTGCAACACGCTCTTTTCTTTATGCAGAAAACCGCGAAAATAAAAAAAGCGAATGAGAGATATAGCATGCATAGTATAAGTATCATTACACTCGTGATACTGACGGCTGCACGACGGGGGGCGGGGCTTCCTCTTCCTCCTCCTCTTCGTACTCCTCTGGCGGTGCCTCGGCTATCACTCTTCGCGGAGGTTCCGGCTCCTGCGAACAAATACATTAATTTTCATATAAAAGTAAAAGTACGTTCGATTTATGTAGCGTCCGTAAGGTCTTCAAATAAGCCAATGCCAGAATATAATAGGATGCAGTTAACGGCAAAGTAAAAAGAGTGTTAATCATTTTGTATGTATGGGGCCTCTCTGGACTAGAAAAGCACAAGACCGACACCGATGGCACCTAGGAGAGGAGGCCTATACCCAGCAGTGGGTCGACAAAGGCTAAAGATGATGTATGTATGTAGGTGGAAAATATTGTATTTTCTTATCGTTACTTACCTCCGACGGTTGTTGTATAGGCTTCCCAGAAGCAGAGAGTGGTATGAGCATAGAGCGGCGCGTCTCAGCGCTGCGAGTCTTGCCAGCTCGCTTGATGCGCTCCTCGAGGAGGGATAGGTCTTTGTCTGAAATCTGGAAACAGATAAATAAACATTATTACATGATTTAATTAAAACACGCTGCTTATGTAGTATTGCGTGGAAAGCGACTGTAAAATGTATTCAGAGTTAATAAACAGGTTTCATTATTACATGATTTAATTAAAACACGCAGCTTATATAGATTGTATCTGTGTGAAAAGCGACCGCAAATGTCGTCAAAAGTCATAACGATATATGTATCATACCGTTCGTTGACTTTTGTACTGTCGACACTCTTGTCTCAAAACTTGTGGCTATAATGTTAGAAATAGTCATAGAATAAGCTAACACTGTAAAACATTTTAAATGTTTCAAATAAAAACATTTTATTTATTACTAGCTGTGCCAGCGACTTCGTCCGCATGGAATAGTTATTACCATAAAAACAGTTCTAGTGAGTTAATCTTAAAAAATAGACATACACTGTTGCAAACATTTTGTTAGATCATTTCAAGAGGAATAATTCTTTCATACATATTTTTTTGATATCTTGAACCGTTTCCGCAGCACGCAACGGAAGCCCTCAAATATGAATAATTTTCTCCGTTTTTTTCACATTTTCCATTGTTTCTTCGCTCATATTAGTTGCAGCGTGATGTTATATAGCCTAAAGCCTTCCTCGATAAATGTCCTATCCAACACAAAAATATTTTTTCAATTAGCACCAGTAGTTCCTGAGATTAGCGCGTTCAAACAAACAAACTCATCAGCTTTATAATATTATTATACTCTCATAGATATGATTCCTGTGAGCGTTACAGCAATACTTTCACGCGGTAGAAACAGAGAAGGTTATAAAAAGGTCAACATACAAGATTCTATAAGTATCGCGACGAGTCAAAGGCAGAGTTATCTGGCAAACTAGAAACCCAACATAAAACATATGTCCATGTAATTTAGGTCCAAATTTGTAGCAGCAAGAGATGTAATGTGTTGTGTCTCAAAATTTATTTCAGATCATTACATCCAATAATTAATTCAGTATGTAAGAAAAAACAATTAAAAGATATGCTTACCTGTCCAATCATTTTATAAACTTTCTCTCCTTCTAGGAAGTAAGCGCTGGCGACGCAGTTAAGCGCCGCTGACCGGACAGCGTTGTCTCTATCGCCTATATGTCTGGCAAGCTCCTTCAGCGCAGTGGCGCCACCTGGGGCCATCACCACTGAACCGTAGGTCTCTAGGAGGTGGCCTATGCATTCTAGGCATTCTGAAAGATACAGATTAAGCAATTAAAATTTGAGTATGTATAAATAAATAAATGTCACTCACGCAATTTCAATTTTACAATACAAATTACAATCTGTAAATTTAGCGTCCTAACAAAAAATACCTGGAGCAAATTTTCTTTAAATCAACCCAAATGGAAATATAATATTAAGCGTCAAGAAAGTTAAACAAACATACCTAAACATTCACAGAAAAATATAATAGATTTAATAAGTAACTAAATAGGTACAATAGTTCTAACATAAATCCCCTAAAATAAGTAACTAACACGTCTAAGACCACAACATTAAATAAATGTTCTTTTTTTATAAACCACAAAATGTACCATTTAAAATTATCGACTTTATAGTTAAAATAACCTATGATTATGAAAGCATAATAGATATCTAATCTTAAAAACATCGATAAAATAATTATCATAGTGCTTATGAATGTTAAAACTTTTATCTTTCCTCAACTGATTAAATTCCGGTTGATAGATAGTTTGATGACCAAATGTAATGAAATTCTAATGTTTAAATGTATGTAAACAAGTCATAAACATTCATAAAAATGACTTAACTGATGGGTAAGCAAGCCTCATCCTAGACCGTAATGATTGCTTACCAACAAGCGAATTAGGTCAAGTGCAAACCCATTCTTTGATAAAAAAAAATCTCTTTTGCCAACAATATTTAAAACTTTTGGTGTTAGCTTCATGCATAGCATTATCACAAGTTCAGTTATATTAAACATTTGTGCCACCATAAAGACGAGAGTGAACGGGTTCTTATTGGGTAAGCACGATCCATCTTAGGCCATAGACATTGCTTACCATCAGGCAAACTATGGTCAAATGCAAAACTGTATTAGTAAAAAAAAAAACTCGACGTGCATAAAAATTGATACAAATAAATGTGTTCTATACATTACCTGCCCTCTGCCTAGCGTTCTTCGACTTGAGTCCCTCCATGAGATAGCCACATAGTTTAGTGACAGAGTAGACGACGCATATCTGTCTGAACAGCGCCTTCACTCCATTGCGGACTGTGTCTTTTGGATCGCCCACCTGTGGGGAAAAACACATAAGTACAATGTATTATAAAAGCGAAAGTATTGATACAAAAATGTGTGTGCAAGTGTATATGTTACCACTTCACAACCAAACGGCGGAACCGATTTGCATGAAATTTGAAATGGATATAGATTTGAAGTAATAATGACCAAGACAATCTTTTAAGCAAACTTACTACACCCTACACCTACATCCATATTGTATTTATTTTACACCCATGTGCTTATTTGTTTACATAAGAAACTTCAAAAAAATTCACAGCAATCTATTAGTTTTGTAAATTTTACAGCGATCTTCAAAACGAGAGCGAAGCGGTTCTTATCGGGTAAGCACGCTCCATCTTAGGCCGTAGCCTTTGCTTACTATCAGGCAAACTATGGTCTGATTATTACTGAATAATACTTTGTCATCCTAACCTTCAAAACTAGATAAGGTATGAAGCAATTAGCCTCGTATTCCGCCATAGTATAGTCCGCCTCGATCAAATATCCGAACACCAGGGACAGGTACTCAAGCCCCTTCAGTATGACGGAGGGGTTGGTGTCGAAGAACCTCAGGGTCAGCCACTTGAGGACCAGGTCCAGGTTTGCCATGAGAGAGGTGCCGTTGTCTTGCAGGTCCTCGGATAAAGCTTCTATTGCATTTAGGTGGTATCTGAAAGAATAAAAATATAAATTGCGTTGATATAAAATAATAGCGGGACCTTAAAACCTCATTTGAGCCGAGTGCTATGTCTAATTAAGCTATGTCTAAAGTCGCGCATTTACTAGTTTTCTCTTCCGTAGCATTTAAAAACGACTTGCGCAAACAGCTATAGAACGCTACACGTACTTTAGGTGCCACAAATAATTTAAAAAAAAAACTACAGAGCGAGATGTGTTTGTTACTTTATTAGCTCCCACAACTGTAACAAGTTGGGTGAAATGTATATGTATGTAGAAATGTAAATGTATATTATGTACTTTATCGGTATATTTATACCTAACTATAATATTACCTGAAGTCGTTATGAAACATGTTAGCCACTAGTTGCTTGTTGAGTCCAGCTGTGGCCATCTGTTCCTTGAGCAGGTCGAAGAACTCCTCGCGGGGCGTTGTGAAGTTCCATTTCAACACTGGAAAACAAATATCAAATCGGTAAATATCAACTACTTATATGAAACTAAAATAATCAGTAACCTTATACATACAACCTTATTATACCTATATGTACATTGTACATTCTTATACATTGGTGGTTTTTATATGGAAAACTTAATAAACTTATTAAGTTTTCCATATTTTATCTATAACTGCACCAAATTTTTTAATGTTTTCATGGTAAATAATAAATTTTTGATTTTTGTTATATTAAAGGAATAGGAAGTTTGTTAGTTTCTTGATGTTTGTTCCTCCATATTGCAATGAATTTCCGTAGTTTTTGGTACACTTATTGTTTGTTTGTTTTTGAGTTTTTATTCTACAAAGATAATTATAAGTACGTACATACAATATTACTTTTCTTGCGAACGAAGTCTAAATATTTAAAGGACCAATCGAACTAATAATTTATGATTATTTTACCAAAAGACGATATAAGTAAAATAATTAAAATGGTGGTTATTTTAAGAAATACATACTTTAAACTAAAAACAAAACGACTAAAGACTAATTTATATTGGAAAACGGCGGTTTACCTTTCAACTTCTGATCGTCGATAATACGCTGGTTCTTAGCATTGTTGTTAGGCAGTAGCGGCGCAAAATCTTCCTCGTCTTTCTTGCCGCGACTTGATGCTGATGCTGGTTTTACAACCTTCAATAAAGAAATAAAATATTAGTCAGTTATTTAGCAGCGCCCGTGGTGGTAATCCGAAATAAAATTTTGCCTATGTGATTATCCTGGGTCGACAATATCATCTCAATACGTTCAGCAGTTTAAATGTGTATGTGTGTAAATCTAAATACTGACAAGCCCGTATCTGAGACGAAAGCTTCAGTCAAAAATGACCAATGCACACTGATTTTCGAACAAACATTTAAAATATTTTTTTTATTATCTAACGAGTACATTGTTCCAACTCTCAATACATTTGATCAATTTTTAAGGTGACTTGAGTTTAGGGTGTGTCAGGATATTTGTTTACACTTTTATTTTTATAAGATAGTAGTGTTAGTTACATCATTTATAACTCAAGAACGGCTAAACGGATTTATCTGAAAATTGGTGGGAAGGTAGCTCAGAACCAGGAGACTGACATAGGATACTTTCTATCGTGTTTTTTTTAAATTGAATTGAATAAAATCCAAAATCTGCTTATTTATTGCCTCTAAGGCGGAACAGAGTTCGCCGGGTCGGCTAGTTATAAATAGACCCCGGTTTACCTTCCCCTTAGGAGCAGCAGTGCCTTTCTTCTCCGCCTCTTTCTTCAGCGCGCCGGCAGACTTCACAGTTCTGGGCTCTTCCTTCTTTCCTTTCCCGGAAGGCAGCGGTTGTATCGGCAGGTTGGGGCGCGCCTTGTCCAGGGCCGCTTGGATCACTGTTTTGGAGCCGGGCTGGAAGAAAAGTTATAAACATATACATAAGATATTAAAGGTGATTCTTTGTAAACTTTGCTGATGATAACGATTGACGCCTTATTTATTCCGGGCTGGAAGAAAACAAATTATAAACATACGATATTAAATTAGGCAATATTTTGCATAAGGTGGTGATGATAAATATTGATGACTTATTTATATATGACGAATTCAAATGTTCGTAAGATTCTAAGCAATAACAAATTTGTTTGTTCGTACACCAACACATCTCTCAAGAGAGCAGAGAGAGAGAGAGAGCTTTTAATTAAAGTAGCCTTTGTAGCTTTCGAGACACAGAAAAACTCTTCATTCAGCTGAATGAAGAGTTTTTTACTCTTTTTTGGATTTCATAAAAATGCCTTTTTTTGGAAAGACAGACTGTCAGACAGTCTATCATTAATAGAATCAAGAATTTTTATTGTTTGAAGTTTATTTTTATTAAATTTTACCTTAACTTTACTTTACTTAATTGTTAACAGTTTTTTGTATAGTAAAACGTAAACTTTATCTGAAATATCATTTATCACCGGATAATAAGCGCAGAAATAAATTGACATATACACGCTACAGTAGAATATACAAAAGATGTGTTAACAACGCTCAGCGTGCAAATAACACTGATTATATAAATAATGCCAAAAACACCTGCAAAGCTTCATGGACTATTATAAAAAAGACTACTAGCAATGATGATAAAAAAGCAAATATTGATTCCATACAACTTAATGACATTTTATATGATAATACCAATGACATGGCTAATTTATTTAATGAATTCTTTATAAATCTGACATCCAATATTGACAACAATGACGAAGCAAATGCTGATATTACTAGTAATTATCCTTACAAGATATTGAGCAATACTGAATCCATTTTTTTGACTCCAGTTGATGAATATGATATGTATAAAATAATAATGTCTCTTAATAATACAAATGCAACCGGTTTTGATAGTATCAATACAAAAATGTTGAAAGCTTGCTCTAAATTCATTACAGGTCCTTTATGCCACATACTTAATTTATCTCTAGAGCAAGGCTTATTCCCATCACGTCTAAAACAATCAATAGTAAAACCACTTTACAAAAAGGGAGATAAAAATGACATTAACAATTACCGTCCCATCACGCTCATCCCAGTCATTTCAAAACTGTTTGAAAAGGTCATGCATAATAAAATCGCAAGCTTCCTAACTAAGCACGACATTCTTAAAGCGGAACAGCATGGGTTCAGGAAAAACATGTCCACTGCACTAGCATGTTTTTCCTTGGTAAAAACAGTCATGAATTGTTTTGACAGGAAAAAAACAATTGTGGCTTTATTTCTTGACATGTCAAAGGCATTTGATTTTGTCCGACATAAATTACTATTATTTAAATTAGAAAAATATGGCATTAGAGGAATAGCATTAAAATGGTTAGAAAGTTACTTAAAGGATAGAACACAATGCGTCGAGATACCATCTTTGAAAAGTCAAACCAAAATCATTCACCAATCATCATATAAACTAAATAAGCGCGGAGTCCCACAAGGAAGCATCTTAGGCCCACTTCTATTTCTAATATACATTAATGATCTTCCAAATATAATAGCAAATCACAAATGTGTTTTATACGCCGATGACACCACGCTTCTAATAGAAGGAGTTAGTAATGAAGTAGATAAATTTGAAAAAGACATCAATGATGCTATAGGATTAGTCATAACATGGCTTCAAAACAATGATTTATGCGTAAATCTAGGCAAAACTAAAGCTGTTCAATTTCTAACTACAAATAAGAAACCTGTCTCGTTAAATATATCATATCAAGGTACACCCCTGGAGCAAGTTGAGTCAACAACATTTTTGGGTGTTATCATTGACAAATACTGTAATTGGAAAGATCATATAGAAAAAGTCTGCTCTAAATTACAGAAGTATGTGTATGTATTAGGTCGTCTACGCCGTGTAGCAACTTTACAAGCGACTCTTAATGCATACCACGGATATGTATCCTCCCAGTCGCGGTATGGTTTGATAATCTGGGGTAACTCTATAGATTGTGAAAAAGCTTTTAGGGTCCAAAAAAAATGCATAAGAGCATTAAGTGGTGCACACTATATAGCCCCCTGCACTCCCCTTTTTAAAAAATACAGAGTTCTCCCATTGCCATGTCTTTATATATATGAAATATGTATGTTTGTGCGCCAACACAGTAACCTGTTTCAGGCAAATAGTGACGTTACTGCCCGGGACAGAGGCAGACGTCGACAAAACATGTTAATCAATCCAAAACGACGGTTGAAAGTAACCAGCCAAAATGTAAACTGCATAGCTATTACTATTTACAATCAATTACCCAATGAAATTAAGGACTTGAAGTGGAGTAGCTTTAAGAGAAAATTGTTTAATTACCTGCTTGACAAATGTTATTATAAATTAATTGACTTTTTAGAAGAAAAAAATAAATTGTATACATAATAACTAAACCATAATATTTGTACGCCTATCGGCAGAATATTTGATTCAATATTATAATTTTAACATCAATGTATGACAATATTCGAGCAAATAAATATATTTCATTTCATATTTCATTTCATTTCATTTCATTTTCATTCATTTCATTTCATTGTATTACATTGTATGGTACCGGTAGGTCCTGCACTAGGAATACCAAATACTATACTGTTAAACTGTGTACATACTTAACCTACCAGAGCAATGGTATCAACATTTTTGTTCCAATATATACATACAATAATCTACCCAAGGTAGGTATACTAAAATACTTACATATTCATATATAGATTCATGGCTTAGTTTAAGTCCTTCAGCTAGATATACCAGGCAAGTATAGAAGACAGGAATCTTGTGATTATCTAGATTAGAAAAAGATTGTACACAGCAACTTAAAAAATAACTTTTAAACTAGCACCACCTCACAGTTTCAATCAATCTAATGGAAAGTATGTATTAATTTCAGGTAATTTGTGCCTTAATTTATCGATTAAGTCCATTTAGTTAAAGTATTAATTTTCATTTTATTTATACACTCAGAAACCTGAGTAAATTAAGGAAAGTATTGTAACAAGTAGTGACCCAGCTGTTTGTCATAGTGTGGCAGCTGTTAAGCCCTTATTAAAACCTTATATAAACTCATCATAGAGTATAGTCACTGTCATACATACCTAAGTATAGAGAAGTATGATGGATGGGACCATAGTATGCCACTGTGGTACTTATGCTCTCCACTCCTTTTGCTGTTTGTTCATTGGATAGAGATTCGGCCGGTTTACTTCCAGTCTTGATGTAGATTTATTCAATAAGGCCAGTTTTAAAATATTCTTTTTCTAGTAACTTTTAACCTGTAAAATTGAATTTGTAGAACTTTATTGAGTATTTCTAAAACACTGAAACTATTCATGTTAAGTAATTGAATTATGGGTCTAAATTTCTATGATGAAACTAGATGTAGAATGGATTTATTTCCCAATGTACTTACAAATATTACAAAGACTTCTCCATGGTTCGATTGTATTTCCTACTCGTCCGCTTTCTTTCTTTGTTCCGGATTTAATGTATGAAAACTTTATGTTTACTTTACTTTGGCTGGTGCTGTGACCACGCCGGTTTCTGCCCTTCAATAGGTACTAGAAGATGCCACTCATCGCGGTCTTGAGCAAGGTCCTATTATCACTGGGATCACGAATCCTGTGGAGATACTCTTCGACCCGATCCTTCCAGCGATATTTATAGCGCGCCACCGGTCTCTTGCACCACGGTCGCCCTGAATATACGCGCTTTGCTCATCTTCTGTACATGGCCATGCCAGCGAAGCCTTTCTGCTTTTATCTCGTCTATAATCGGGCAGATTAGTTTAACCTCGGCGTTCTTCCAATCTCTCAAACTAACAGTCATCTCTTCGAACTGGCCCAAGAATCAATAATATGCACTGTCACAATCAACTTCTTTTCTTCCTTTTGTACAATAAAAGCATCGACACTGTAAAAACACTCCTAAAAGTTACGTATTTTGATCTTATTAATTTAGTTTTATTTATTTCGCGCCATGTTGTTTTGACAGGATCATAGGAATCGCAGATAAAAATATTCGTAGAAAAGAATGAATGAAAGAATGAACGAAGTTAATCAACCGGTAATGTTACTCTCGTTTATTTACCATCGAGACCTAACTCCAGCTACCAATGCATGAAAGTCGGAAGTAATACTTACAACTAACTTTTACTTTACAGACTCAAACTTGTGCTAGGCCCACAGTTCAAACCAAAGGTTCAAACACAGACAACAGGGTTCAAAGCTATCACGAACAAAATATTATAAGTAGGGGGACCTTTGGAGGTACTAATATCGCCAAAACATTGCGTCTTATATTTTGATCTACCTCTTTGAGTGGTATTCGTATTGCCAAGGATTATTGACTCTCTAACTCTAACAATTTACAGAGGACTAGATAACTCTTGTAGCTATTTTTTGTTGCTAAATAAATAAATTTCTATTTTACTATAAAATAATTAATCTATACATATAATAAAGCTGTAACCGGTCGGTGTCTGTACATTGAAGATAATTGAAAAAAAAAATAGTTGAGGGGTCTTCATTGATGAAGTAGAACACAAAAATCATGTTTAAAAAAAAACTGTTTGTCTATCAGAATGTTTGTTCGTAAACTCTAAAATACTCGAAAACGGCTAAACTGATATTTCTACGGTTTTAACTAACATGCGAGGTGCATTTTTAACTTAATATTTAGTGTTTATTTTATTTAAATCGGTTCGTAAATAAAAAAGTTATGTTCATTTTAAACCAAGTGGTCCGCTATCGATATCCGCTGTCTACAGCCATTTTAAAGATTCGTGTTAGTCGACGTATAAACTAGATGGCGCTGAATTTACTTTTTATCTCAAAATAATGCGAGCGAAGCCGCGGGCGTCCACTAGTAAAAAAAAACAAATAATTGTATGAATTTATTTATTATCGTTTAATAATAATACATCATGATTTAAACGTTAATAATTTACAATTACAATAAATAAATGCTCATTAAAAGTCATGAATTGTAAAAAAGCGAAACTAACGAATAATAGTAAGTAAAATTAACATAGTGTACATAATGAAACGAAACTTTAATGAAAACAGTGTAGGTAATGGAAACCAAATAATATTTGATGCAGTACAGTTAAGCAAGATTGCAGCAGATTTTTATAAGACCAGATTTTCTTTATAAAAGTAACTTGCATAAACAGATTAATTTACTCTCTTGATCTGTCTTTACGATGACAAAATGTTTCGTGTATTATAAAATAAAAAACTTTGACCGTCATCTCAAATTCAACATTCACAAAAACAAAATGAGTATTATTGTTTATTACAAAATGAAAATGGATTAGTGAAGTGATAATGATACTAAATACTAAAAAAATCAAGTAAAATGGAATAGCATTATTACAGGGGTCAAACAATTTGTACATAGACCAAATACTGCACGGGAATGTATTATGACAATTTTGATTTTGCAATATCTTATGGTAGATGACAGTGGGACTAACTGAAGATGGTGATTTGCGCAAACGCAGTTTATGCCTCAAATTTTTTGTACGTGTGAGAAATTAACCACATATTTCGATAATATTGACAAGGTAACATTTCACCTTTAGTGCAAGTCACGGAAAAGATTTTGGTTTTTGGTAACATTATATTAGTGGCTGGCTATATTAGTTATATAAGTGTCACTGGCTTGCTCTTTTTATCTGATCAGCTTAAAACCGATCACCGATTTTCCAAACATATCTTTAACGTAAGTACTTTTATCTAAGACACAATCTACGTTTACGCACAATCCAAATATGTAGTTTCTCAAGGCCTCATCTCAGCTCACAAAGTTTACTAACAAACCTACTGGATGACAACTGTCTTCAAACACAACTCTTTTGAAATTTAACTCGGACAATCTTTAATGAGTAACCAACACATTAGGCGATATAAGTTGCAATGTTCAGCATAATTTACAGGAAAGTTATAAGCATTATAAATATCTACTTATAAGATATTGAATCAGGCGTTACTTTGCTGAAATCCATTGAAAATGAAACTCTGGATAGTGTTTTTCTGCTGCGAAAAACACTAAGTACTCTAATATATTTCTCCAAAGATTAATTTTCATAGTTACGTATGTTTCGTATACATGATTATAAATGCAATGGGCGTTAAAAAAAATAAAAAAACCTATCAAATATTTGATACAATTTTTGGAAAATATGTTGTTACAATGCTAAAGAGCTCCAAGATTATGTACTTAAATAAAACAAAGTTGTACTGCTGGGGAAAAAATGTTTTAACAAACAGTATTCTCATGCTTTGCTCTTTATAATGTAGGTAATTAAAAACGCTTAGTTTTCAAATATTGCTTAAAATACTGCACATTACAACTCGTACCAATCTAACCTCATTTCAATTCAAATGAACACTCCCAAACTTCATAAACAGTCTTAAACTCACTCAATAGAAAACACAACACAAAATACAAGTCACATAATAGTTAATTAACGAATAATCAATTACCATGGTTATTATAGCTATATGAATACAATCAATAGTATTTTTCACAATTTATGAAAATTACATTGACTCTACTGAATATAAAACTATTATAACGCTCTTGCTACGGTATTTTTATTCATATTTTAGTGTTTTTATTTACCTATTAGTCGACATGCTACTATTTTATATCATCATCATCATCAGCCCACGGTCGTCCACTTCTGGACATAGGCCTCTCCCAAGGCACGCCACTCAGCCCGACTTTGTGCTTCTCGTCTCCACCTGTTCCCTGCTACCTTCATGATGTCCTCGCTCCCCCTAGTGGCAGGGCGCCCTACACTACGCTTGCCGAGCCGCGGTCTCCACTCCAGAGCTCGCCTACCCCATCGGGTGTCGGTACTATTTTATATAGATTCCGTATATTTGAAGTCTCTTTTTACAATGTCAAATTTTAAATTGAAAAATTAGTAGCATATCTAAATAGGACTTAACTGAATGATTATTGTATTTATCGGCTATATTTCAAGGCATACAAATCGCCTACAGTTTAGATTACAATAGGCTGAATTAAATTGTCTATTTTAGGTTAATTTCGTACATACTTTTTTCAATCCATTTATATCACACGAACAAATCTTATCCTTCCTTATGTACTTTTATTATGTACTGACCCCATATATTTCTAAGGATGATACATATTGGTGTTCGAATGCAAAAATAATGCCTTGTATTTTACGCCATTACTTTTTGATATAACTTTTTATACGTCATATAATATTTTAGACAGGCAACGTGTGAAGTTTTTTTAAACTATTGGCGCAAAATACAAGGACACAGATAATATATGTATAAATATAAATAACATATAAAACATATACATTATACATAGCTCGATTACAAAGAAATAATTTACCTGTCCGCCATTCTGAAATTTGCTTATATACTATTACTTTACTGAATTGAAAGTTTAAAGAAACAAGTCGCTTGCCACAGACCCTGAGTTTTGAATTTCAAAACCTGGCCTTGTGCTGTGATAATTGATAATTACCAACATGGCGAACAGATGTTTCTTTTTTATTTTTTTCTTTGTAATACGTATAATTTAACACCTATGCCTATGTATGGGGCAGGATTGCAATTCATACATAAATTCCTAAATGTGGTCTTCACACGTGCGTGAAAGTGCTCTTCCTAACTTATATGTATATTAAACAGACATTCGAGACTCTCTTAACATGTCTAGTGACTACTAACATCACAATTATTCCAAACATGAATGAGTAATGTGTTCAATGTTTTACAATTTTTTTTTTAACTGTCAACGACTTAATTTAACTTTCATGTTTACATAGATAACGCACAGAAACTGACAACGTCTGATTTTTGTAAAATTAATCCTCATTAAAAACACAAGTCTTCAAAGAAACCTCCTTTGTTATCAACAAAATTACATGTGCCCTTTTGGTTTCAAAGTATGTACTAACTGATACCAAAAGTGATAAGCACTATACAACCCTTCAGAAATAGTGGCGTCTTGATATAATTATACAAAAATCAGACGTTTAGAGCTCAAGCGCCTTAAAATCCAATAATAAGACACACGTTCATTTTCAGACAAAAATTCAAAACGAGTATTCATTTGTTACCCTGCATCGGGCGATACTGTTTCCGTATTGTCATCTTGCTCGTTATAGTAAGTGTACATAAATAGTGAAAACGGACGTCACATAGGCCAAACAACGTTTATTAGGTACTAACAACGGTGAATGAATACTTATGCCCAATACAAACGCTTGACAAACAGACTTAACAGTCATCTCTACCAAATGATAAGAAAGTAGAAGATGAACAAGAAAACTCCGAAATCACATGAACATAATGTTATACAACTATTTAGTTGGTGACCATGTTAAGCTGACGTTTGATCACAGCGGCTGGATCTATGAGACCTTGAGAGGCGACTCTCGTTCTAGCCCAAAAGTCAAAGTTTTGCTACTTCTTTTGTTGTATATTATTTTAGATGTCTATGGATGTCATTCAAATAATATTTATTATTTATTTAAATAATGCCTTGTCCAGTTTGTTATTGCCGGCAGTGGCCTGTTGGACGTCTGCTTGCCATATTTGTAATATCAAAAACCAACAATAAACCAACCTGTGATCATTTCTAACAGATTTTTTATAAATATGGCTAAGTATGCATTCACCACAATCTCTACAAGACCTAAAAACTAAACTAGATGAATTTGGACATCAAATTTCGTGAGATTTATTTAAAAAGCAGTAAGAACTAAATTACCAATCTTCAGGCACATGTCTAGGAATAATCAAAAAATAATAATTCTAATATGTTTTAGCACTGGATTCAGCACTAGGTCGTATTGTAATGTAGGTAAGGTTGAAATTAGCGCGTGCAATTTCATGAATGTGCAACACAGATTACTGCATATAGACATCGTATAAAAAGTTGTTTGACACTCCCATCTTTTATTTCAAATTCTTTTCAAATAAACTAACGAAGCAAAAGTCTTTTCCTTATTTGTCTTGGGTCTAGGAAATTGTTATATGGACCAGCTGATTTTATCGCGAATTTCCAAAGTCACAGAACAGTTAGTCATATTTTTTTTCCATAGACTTACGTTTTGCCTACTGACCTCCTGATACTAAACACCGTTGTAGTCTAGTTAACTAGAAACCTATTTACTCTGGAATATTACTATTTACTAAACCAATCTCACTCTTATTTTTTGCGTAAGTAACAGCAATCTAATTTCCATTTGCATTAATGTCTGTATTATTTATACAAATACACAGTATCTATACGTGAGTAATCTGTGTCGTGATTGTGAGAGAGCTACCATAATAATGTACTAATAATGATCCCTCGTGAATATTGTGTGGTTTTATCTTTTGGACGAGCTCTTGATCTGCTGCAACTTGAGGCGGAGCGCGTCCACCGCTGCTTCGTTCTTTTGTGATACTTGCTGGGAGGTGTGTAGCTGGGGAATAGACATTTAAGTTTTTACATAAAAACATTCAGTTAAATTCAGAATATTTTTTTAACTAAACGGGTTCGCATTTGGCCATAGTTTGCCTGATGGTAAGCAAAGGCTATGGCCTAAGATGGAGCGTGCTTACCCGATAAGAACCGATTTACTCTCGCTTTGAAGATCGCTGGATTATAGTGCGTACAGGGAGTCAGGCCGGGAGTTCCACAACTATGCGGTACCTCCTTCCAAAGACTGACCACGTCGATTTATGAGTAATTTAATACTGTTATACTTACTTTAAGCCTACAACTTTTATTGAAGATCAATATATGCAATTTGTTACCTCAAGTTGTGGGTCGATGCTGTGTGCCCTGGGCAAGGTGTTCTGTTGATGGAGTCGGTGAGCGCTCGGTTGTCTCCGACGGGCGTGCGAGGCTGCGAGCTGGGACTTGACTCCACTTTCATGCCCGCTTTGGCCTGGAAAGACGCAAATATAATTAGTTCAGAATTATATACAAAAACAACTATACGTATATATTATATATTTTATATGTTTTGTTCAGAATTAGTATTATTTGGTTCGCAGGAGACCGTCAGTTGAGATGCCGGCTCCTCACTTGGCTTAGCGTATTCGTGAGTCGATATTGTTGTGTTTGCCTCAAATAATCAAATATTTCAAATACCGTCAAATACGTCATCCACATATGGACTTGTACGGGAAAACACTCAAATATGCCACAATATTTGCTTATTCACAAAACAAATTAAACGCACAGTGATGGACGTGTCAGTGGCAGCAGCTTATTTCATTTACCTGAATGCGGCTTACCAACACCTGTTGTGTCTACAGAAGTACAAAATTAAAAATAGACGATTGCTGACAAGGCGTTGGTGGATGTTGACAATTCACAAAAAACGAACAAAGTAAGTACCTACATACCAATTAATCAAATTAGAGCTTTATAGCTCTATATATTACACGTCTGAACAGGATCGCCGCGCGCACGCTACTGAACGATCCAAGTGTGGACAGTAGACGCAAATATTTGCCTTATTTTATTCCTTTGATGTGTAATCAAAAACCGACAAGTTGACGGATACGCATATTCGCTATTTGCGTTGTTTGCCATATTCGTGCAAATAAAGCAAATACAATCAAATAGACCGTCTACACATTGCTGTATTTGGACAAATAATGCAAATACACGAAAACGATACGCCAAGTGAGGAGCCGGCATGAGATGTAGACGTGGTAATATTACTTATTAAATTCTAGCTACTTGTTATCTAATCGAATAAAAAAAACTATCTGATATGCAATCAACAATTAGCTACAATTTTACCCTATAGGTATACATATAAAAAATGTGATTGGTTACTTTCCTTATTCACACACTGAAGTAGCAAAAAAATATCTTTTTGGCCATGGAGTTCATACATTAACTACTATTTATTGGTGTCAAAAAAGAAAAATGTTTACCTGTAAAGCTCGAAGTCTTTCCAAGAAGATCACGTGAGATTTCTCGTCATTTTCATTTGTGATGTCTGAAAACAAGCAATGTAATAATAAGTACAATTTTTTGTTGCTTTTTGGAGCCCTGAAAAATATGCCTACGAGGCTTAGAAGCTAAGCGTAGGTATTATTATAGAATTGTAACTACTTACAAATGTCGCGTTCAGCCAGTCAGTAGTTCCTCGGTTCTCTTCGGGGGAGAGGTAGGTACCCAACCCCGGAGATGGCAGTTGACTATCACATGGTATATGTTTTTGACCCAGCTACGCTTCTATAGTGTCAATGAATGTGGGCTAGGTTTGCGTTTGACTACAGCCTGCCTGATGTTAAACATTGCTGCAGCCTAGATCCAAGTAGATAAAGTACTTGGTACTAACCAATATTATCAGTTTTGTAGTCGTGCTTGAATATAGGCATGGACGCCATCTTGCGCTGCTCGGCCACCTCTCTGAGGCCGCGCTCCACGAAGTTGCGGAAGTAGAACGACGAGCCCTGCATGAACGTCCAGATGTCCACTTCGGGGTGACGCTCCTGGGGAAAATATAATAACAATTAATTAAATGATGGACAGGACAAGAACAAACCAGCAAATAGTTTTCCAGGGTGAATATTTGCAGTATACGCACGGAGCCGGCGAGCGGTGATCCTGTGGGTGACTCGACCTGATAAAGAAGCTCCGAATGCTTGCGAAACGCGTCGCATATTGAAGACGTATTATTATTATTATATAATTGAATAAATATGGCTTACATTAGTTTACAAAATGAAATATTTACCCACCAATAAATAGGCACTCTTAACAAGAAAGGCACAAGACCGACATCTATGGTACCTAGGGAGTAGGCATATAGCGCAATTAATATGACAATATAAAAATAAGATATGGATTCAGGCGTTGCTTTGCAGAAATCCTTTGCGGATTAAAATGTAACTTTGGAATATTTTTTTCTTCTGATGTTAGTAACAGTATAAAATGTTCGAATGTCGTTTACGAAGCTTTATGCCCTCCAAGACTGTCCAAGAATCTTTAACAGAGTTTTTAAACAACATTTTTTTCACCGGTCGTGACCCATCCTCAGAATAAATTATTTTGCGGGAGTTCTCTTGAGCAGATACATACATCGTGGTGGGCGCCCCACCAGGTCCTTCCACGAAGTATCTCTTTTTATATAACTCACCCTCAAGTCATACAGCTGTTCCAGAGCCTCCTTGTTGTGCTCCTTGGTCCCGATCCTCCTCAGTATGAGCGCGAGCTCCTCGTGCACGGCGCGCGGCAGGCGGCCGGCGCTCAGGCTCGCGTTCCCGCTCACAGCGCTGAGCACGGAGCCCCCGTTCAGTGCGTCCGGAGTGTTCTCCTTCTTTTCGTCGAGTTTCAGTTGCTGGAAGAAACAGATGACATGTTATTTGTAAAAGTAGTTTTGGAAAAAGATCTAAAGCCTAATCATAATAATTCTGAGTCGTTATATTCGTAAAGTTTATCGTCGAGATAGCACAAGAGGCAGAAGCAGGCACTTATTAAGTGAAACGTACAGATGCTCATGTCCCACGCATTGTAAAGGTATATTTGACAAGATGTAACAAAATATGAAGTATAAAAAATATGTTCTCTCTTAATACAAAGTACGCAATCATAAGAGTAAACACGATATGTATGAGTTACTTATTTTATATAATAATTATCCAGCAATTTCAATCAACTCTTTTACTGTTTTAAAAGATGGTCAAGGTCGTCAGTAGCTAAAAACCGGTATTCTGCCAAATTAGGAAGATCGGGAGTCGAACTCATCACAGTGAACAACAGTGTTACAAAATAACTTTAAACTAAGATAATGATAAATAATAATAATAACTCACCTTGATAACTTTAATAAGATAGGGGTACAAGTCCGACTCGTTGACGTCAGGGATCTGCGTGAGGTGGTTGGTGATGGACGCGCCCTTCGTCTTCACTAGAGTGTGCACCAGCGTCTTCACGGTCCTGGGAGTGAAGAGATAATTTACTTATACATTTTATAGATACAAGATAAGTTGTAAGTTAATGTATCGTAGATAAGTTTAGTGAAGTAATGGTAAGCCTTTTATGCGAGAGTCGTCCCTACTTGCCGGAAACGATTATGCCACAAAATAGCAAGCACTGTTGTGCTATCGTGTTATAACATAACACTCTTGTTTAACGGTGATGCAGAAAATAGTATCGGTTGAATGTAATGAAAGAAATTAAAAAACACAGACACGTCTTTGACCAGTTTCAGGACTAGGTGATACAGAAAATGTGATATTAGTTTCAACAAAAATTTCCCAAGTTCTAACGTTTTGAAGCATTGCTATATTTCTTTATGAGACTTGTCTTGATTTGACTTCAATCTAGTCTTAGTCACAGCCAGCCCCAACGGAAGACCAGCGCTGGTTGCTTCCACACAACCAGCATTATGCTGAGTTGGGGCTGTGTTGTGGCAGATTATGTTTTTACTCCTGTGTGTTCTTCTGTTAAATCTGCCACAATAAATGTTTTCTTTCTTTCTTCTTTCTTACCTGTAAGGAGTATCATCAATATCCGGATTCTTCTTCCAATAGGTATTCGGATACGCCTTATAAAATGTGTGTATCTTATACAAGATGGCGTCATAGTCTATGGAGTGCACCTCCCACGTGGAGATCATCTTCAACGTCTTCCAGAAGCACTTGAGGAGCAGGTTCTGGTAGCGAGGGTAGGCCTCATCTGAGGCGCCGATAGACTCATGCAGGAGAGATACTATGGCGCTGCAATGGAGAAAACAAATCATTACATTATTATTTTCAAGATGATTATGTACTACTCTTCAATGTTTCTGGCTTCCCATATTCTGGACGAAGAACTACTTTCGTTTATAGTTCAGAAATCAACCTAAAGTGGATGGATAGATATCACCAACATGGAAGAATAAAGAAATCGAATAACATATAAATCAGTTCGTTACTTATTTCTGGCATTAACTTACATCCCTGCAATAAAACGACTGTTACGGCCGATAACGCCGGACCTGGCGCCGAACACGTGGAGTATCTTAGAAACTTGAGCTTAACGTCAATTTAGAACCCATATAAGAGGTAGTAAATAGTGGCCGAGAAGCACTGCATGTGAAATAGTGAACAAATGTAAGACAGGCTGTTATAATGATGATAATGAATAGGACAATACAATTTCGTTTTTTGTTTCATTCAAATACACTTATCATATAAGTGCAGTACTAGGTATGCACAGTATCTCACCGAGCACGAAGCAGAAAACTGGCTCGCCTAGCTAAGTAATAGGATCGTCTAGCTAAGAAAGACCTCTAGATACCAACTCTATAGTACATTGTAAAGGTCTTACCATACTAGTGCAGTCCTGGGTGACCTCTCCAGCAGTCTCACGCACACGTTGTTGAGCACCCTGGTCAGTTTCTCGGCGTCGCTGCCGGTCCCCGCAGCGCTGGTGCCGGCGCCCAGCACGCGCAGTATCTCGCCCAGCACGGAGCAGAGCGCCGGCTCGCCCACTTGGGAACCACAGCCCGCTGTCTCGTAGAACTGTAAGGGAAATCGATTGTTAGCAAATTACCATGAAGTTTTCACAATTACATCATTATAAGTTATTTATAATAAACATTGTCGTAGACTGAAAGATATGTACATACATCAAATGGTCCACATATAAACACACATTAAACTATGGGCTGCCCTGACCCTTCGACGCAATATGAAAGGAGCAATAATAGTAAAGTTCTAAACAAACGAAGTCGCTGGTATAAAGTGTCATCCGCTGGTGGTAGTGTGAAGACGCTTCTTTTGTGTTGGTATAATACTAAATGTTCACTGCATTCACACTTTTACGTACTTTAATCACTTAAAAAAACCGCAAGGTTGTGGAACTCCCTGCCTGACTCTCTATTCCCCACGCACTATAATCCAGCTATATTCAAAGCGAGAGTGAATCGGTTCTTATCGGGTAAGCACGCTCCATCTTAGGCCATAGCCTTTGCTTGCTATCAGGTTAACTATGGTCAAGTGCAAACCCGTTCAAGTTAAAAAAAAAGATTTAAAGAAATTCTAATCATATATTAGTAACATGATTGATGACAAAACTTAATTGGTCAACTCATATTGATGAACTTGCAAATAAATTAAGCCCAGCTACTTATGCCATCAAAAAAATTAAAGAACTAGCCGGTAAACAGGCAGCAAGGACTGTTTACTTTGCATACTTCCATTCTCTAATGACTTATGGATTACTGTTCTGGGGATCAGCTGCTAACTGTCATACAAATAGAATACTAGTACTACAGAAACGAGCAGTGCGCTATATCTTGGGCTTAAAATATTTAGACTCATGTCGGAATAAATTTAAGGAAGTAGGCATTATGTCAGTATTTAGCGAATATATATATATCAAAATGTACTCTATGTTCTCGAGAACTTAGATCAGTTCACCACAGTGGCAGATGAATTGTCAGATAGGTACGAAATAAGAAATAAAGAGAGGCTTAGTAGACCTCAGAGAAGACTAGCTAAAACATCTAACAGTTTCCACTGCATTGGGATTATGTTATATAATAGATTGCCCCAAAATATAATTAAATGTAATAACAAGACTTTGATACTAAATTGTGTTCGTCAGTACTTAATGGATAAAACCTATTATACACTAAAAGACGCTATCAATGATAAAGAATTATTTAGAGATATAGACAAATTACTTTGTAATTCATAAATTATATTAATTTACACTATTGTGTATAAATATTATGTACCTAATAATTAATTGTAAATCGACGTTTCTAAGAGCATGTAATTGCCTACAGAAATAAAACTTTGAACTTGAACTTATGAACTGACCGTAGTGAGCGCCCCTCCCAGACACTTGAAGGCGGGCAGAGTGTCCCCCGAGGGCGGCGCGCTCCGCAGCCGCCTCACTTGCGTGGCTATAGCGCTGACCAGGCGCTGCTCGTGCGCCGCCAGCGCCGCGCCGCGACCAGACTGCAGCGCGCACGTTATGAGGGATAGCGCGCGGATGGCGGCCTGTGGAACAACATTAATTATATTAATACAAACTAATGCAAAATGTTATTGCAATATTTATTTAAGAAAAAAAGAGTCCAAATCATATCATTTTGAGATACCTACATACAACGGACATTCAGTAAGATTTGGCATATTCATTGTTACTGAGAGCACAGTTAACCTGTGAATAACTATAACTCAGCCCTTAATTCAAGCCAAGGGTTTGATTCCTTCAAAGTAGACTTGGCACATATTGCTTTACAATGAAGAATGGTAATCATGGTGATGTCAACAAGTTAAACAGGCCTTTAACATGACTTTGAGTTTACTGTCAACTTAATTTATGATAGAGCATAAAAGAGCTTACATTAAGATCAGGGCTAGCGATGGAGTGAATGGTGTCAGCGAGCTGCGAGTCATCCACCGCAGCGGGGCCCAGGTTCATAGGGGCGGCGGGGCGCGGCGGGGACATTACTGCCATGCTGAAATAAGGACAAACATTATATTAGACAACGTTTTACCACAGTATAAATACTAAACCAGGACTGTGACTAGGTTCACTCGACGACTTAAATACCTACACTCGTGGTGACGCAATAGTGGCCGTTATTTTACGTGGCACGCGTGCTTTGTGTGCACACAATATAAGCTTGAACACTAAATACTGAGCGTTAGTTCAGTAGTACCACATGTCTTATCTAAATACCTAGTGTTTTTAATCTACTGTCTTTAAACACAATATATAGAAATCAAATCAACTAGATTGTTTTTTTTTCCGATAAGATGTAAAAACTGATGTTGACATAAATGGAGGACCAAAAGACACACTTAATTTTAGGTCTGGAGCCAAAGACTACTAACCTGGTCCGTGCAGGCGTGGCGTGCGTGATGTTGTTGGGCGGCCTGTGCGCGGTAGAATTAAAAGACACACGTATTCTCCTTTTCAGAGAACGAGATCTTTGGCTAAATTCTCTGGCAACTTGACGGATCTTGCAGAGGAAAACAAGGTCGTTTGACCATGAAGTGCCTGTAGACACTTATATATGGACTGAAAGACACTTTTTTGGGTGTAGAATCAAAAACAAGTCACCTAGATCGTACAGGCGTGGCGTGCGTGATGTTGTTGAGCGGCCTGTGCGCCCCGGCCGGTATGGGCTCGTCCAGAAACTTCACGTCCAGCTCGGACAGCGCGGGGGGACGCACTATGGGCGCCGCCGCGTCCAACTTTGCTATCAGCTCGGGGTCCAGGCCGAATGGACCGGAGATCACTTTCGGTTCGGGCGGTGGGCTGGTGGAGAACAAAAATAGTTGTAAATGATGCAGAGAAAAGAAAAGTAAAGTACATATATAAGTATTATATCGGTTATCTAGTACCCACGACACAAGCCTTTGCTTGGTGTGGGGCTAGATGGCGTTGTGTGCAATGTCCCGGAATATTTATTTAGAGTTGAATCAGATAGCGTCGTTCACTGATAGCGAAAATCATGAAGATATTTGTATAGTATCTGTTTCTCATGACTGAAAGCGCTGCTATTATTATTTTGCCATAAAGATAGATAGATAAAACTCTTTATTGTAACACACATTGAAAAAAACAGAAAAACAAGACTTTAAAAATAGTGCCACAACTGGCGGCCTTATCGCTTATTATAAAGGTGCTTGGTGAGTGAACAAAGCGTACAAAGCGAAATTTTTAAACATTGAAGCAGCAGTTTCCACAATGCAATTCATGCAAAAGACAACATACGCCTATCAAAAATGCTCAAATTGATATCATTGGTTACAATACCCAAATGGACATATGTTGTTATTATGCAGAAAACCGCGAAAATAAAAAAGCGAATGAGAGATATAGCATGCATAGTATAAGTATCATTACACTCGTGATACTGACGGCTGCACGACGGGGGGCGGGGCTTCCTCTTCCTCCTCCTCTTCATACTCCTCTGGCGGTGCCTCGGCTATCACTCTTCGCGGAGGTTCCGGCTCCTGCGAACAAATACATTAATTTTCATATAAAAGTAAAAGTACGTTCGATTTATGTAGCGTCCGTAAGGTCTTCAAATAAGCCAATGCCAGAATATAATAGGATGCAGTTAACGGCAAAGTAAAAAGAGTGTTAATCATTTTGTATCTATGGGGCCTCTCTGGACTAGAAAAGCACAAGACCGACACCGATGGCACCTAGGAGAGGAGGCCTATACCCAGCAGTGGGTCGACAAAGGCTAAAGATGATGTATGTATGTAGGTGGAAAATATTGTATTTTCTTATCGTTACTTACCTCCGACGGTTGTTGTATAGGCTTCCCAGAAGCAGAGAGTGGTATGAGCATAGAGCGGCGCGTCTCAGCGCTGCGAGTCTTGCCAGCTCGCTTGATGCGCTCCTCGAGGAGGGATAGGTCTTTGTCTGATATCTGGAAACAGATAAATAAACATTATTACATGATTTAATTAAAACACGCTGCTTATGTAGTATTGCGTGGAAAGCGACTGCAAAATGTATTCAGAGTTAATAAACAGGTTTCATTATAAATAAAAATAAATAAAAATAAAAAAGCTTTTATTTTACTTAACCGTATTGCAAACAGAGTTTCTATATTTGGTTAGTTATTTCAATGCTTATGTTAGATTTATATTACTTAGAATTTAGAGTTATTTTTATCTTTCACGGTGAAGTACCGCCCTTGGCGGTAAAAGCCTCCTCCAATTTTCCATCTTGTAGTAACTGTCCGACCCGAGTGTTTATTTATATATTCCATCAAAATGGTATTATTTCAGACGTGATTGTGCCTGTAAAACTTCAATGATTTCACTCTGTTACCATTGTACTTTGTATTTGTAGTTGTTTTACTCTCTCAGAGATGGCGCTGAAGCTGCGTATCCTTGAAAACCAGTTTCATCCTTGAAAATAAAAAGTGAGATATTTTACAATTAAATGAGAGATATAGCATGCTATTGTTGAATTATTATTTTCATTGGCGTATTAATCTTAATATACTATTTCGATCGCCAGTTGTATGAATATCAAGCTTAAATTTTCGATGATGTTGGAGGGTGGTGGTCAACAACCCCTCCGCGGTGACCAACCGTTCTGGGGGGGATACTGTATAGTTCTTTCTTCTTTTATAGTAATGTTGATGGCGCAGTAATCGTTGTGTGGGTTTGAAAGGGCGGAGCTAGTTACTATTCTCCCGACGACTCTCCCGACAAAATGCTGGTCGTAGGAACCAAGTGTTCTGTTCGTTGGCTAAGATATTTAGCTATGGAATTGTTAGAGCTGGTATTTTTCTTGCTTTTCTTAGTTTAACTTTTTTTCGCCTCTTGGATATTTGACACTGACTTGGAGTATTCTTCAGTTTTGTATAGACTTCCAGTTTGATTCGGTGGAGTTATTTCTAGCTCTCGTTTTTTTCTGTCCCGCGGTAGATCTTGTTGTGTAACTTCTATGTTAGTCGTGGTCTCATGTACTATTAAACGATCGTATTTAATAAACGCTCTTTTCCCTTCTTTCCTTTCTTTTTGGAGTTGTTCCTGTAATTGTTTTCGTTTTTCTAAAATTTGGGGAGGATAATCTTCTTTTACATATACGTCCTGGTTTTTTAATAAATGTTTATTTTTCAAGACAGTTAATTTTATACCAAATGTTGTGAAGGTTACAACGATTGGCCTTATTTTTCCTTCAATTTTTCTGCCCAACCTTCTTACAAATTCTAAATCATATATTTGACACTTTACTTTTAGGTCATTCTGTATCATATTAATAATTATGTTTTCCAGATCTTCATATGATTTTTCACTTTCTTGTATAGCGAAAAAAATAATGTTTTTCAAACGGGCTTGTTTTTCTAACATTAAAATTCTTTTGTTATGGTCTAACGCAGTATTTTTTAATTTTTCTAACTAAAATTTAGGTTTCATTATAACATGATTTAATTAAAACACGCAGCTTATATAGATTGTATCTGTGTGAAAAGCGACCGCAAATGTCGTCAAAAGTCATAACGATATAGTTATGTAGAATACCGTTCGTTGACTTGTGTACTGTCGACACTCTTGTCTCAAAACTTGTAGCTATAATGTTAGAAATAGTCATAGAATAAGCTAACACTGTAAAACATTTTAACTGTTTCAAATAAAAAGATTTTTATTTATTACTAGCTGTGCCAGCGACTTCGTCCGCAAAGAATAGTTATTACCATAAAAATTCTTCTAGAGAGTTAATCTTAAAAAATAGACATACACTGTTGCAAACATTTTGTTAGATCATTTCAAGAGGAATAATTCTTTCATACATTTTTTTTGATATCTTCAACCGTTTCCGCAGCACGCAACGGAAGCCCTCAAATATGAATAATTTTCTCCGTTTTTTTCACATTTTCCATTGTTTCTTCGCTCATATTAGTTGCAGCGTGATGTTATATAGCCTAAAGCCTTCCTCGATAAATGTTCTATCCAACACAAAAATATTTTTTCAATTAGCACCAGTAGTTCCTGAGATTAGCGCGTTCAAACAAACAAACTCATCAGCTTTATAATATTATTATACTCTCATAGATATGATTCCTGTGAGCGTTACAGCAATACTTTCACGCGGTAGAAACAGAGAAGGTTATAAAAAGGTCAACATACAAGATTCTATAAGTATCGCGACGAGTCAAAGGCAGAGTTATCTGGCAAACTAGAAACCCAACATAAAACATATGTCCATGTAATTTAGGTCCAAATTTGTAGCAGCAAGAGATGTAATGTGTTGTGTCTCAAAATTTATTTCAGATCATTACATCCAATAATTAATTCAGTATGTAAGAAAAAACAATTAAAAGATATGCTTACCTGTCCAATCATTTTATAAACTTTCTCTCCTTCTAGGAAGTAAGCGCTGGCGACGCAGTTAAGCGCCGCTGACCGGACAGCGTTGTCTCTATCGCCTATATGTCTGGCAAGCTCCTTCAGCGCAGTGGCGCCACCTGGGGCCATCACCACTGAACCGTAGGTCTCTAGGAGGTGGCCTATGCATTCTAGGCATTCTGAAAGATACAGATTAAGCAATTAAAATTTGAGTATGTATAAATAAATAAATGTCACTCACGCAATTTCAATTTTACAATACAAATTACAATCTGTAAATTTAGCGTCCTAACAAAAAATACCTGGAGCAAATTTTCTTTAAATCAACCCAAATGGAAATATAATATTAAGCGTCAAGAAAGTTAAACAAACATACCTAAACATTCACAGAAAAATATAATAGATTTAATAAGTAACTAAATAGGTAGGTTATTTTTATTTATTTTTTTAATAGTTCTAACATAAATCCCCTAAAACAAGTAACTAACACATTTAAGTCCACAACATTAAATAAATGTCATTTTTTTTATAAACCACAAAATGTACCGTTTAAAATTATCGACTTTATAGTTAAAAGACAAAATAACCTATGATTATGAAAGCATAATAGATATCTAATCTTCAAAACATCGATAAAATAATTATCATAGTGCTTATGAATGTTAAAACTTTTATCTTTCCTCAACTGATTAAATTCCGGTAGATAGATAGTTTGATGACCAAATGTAATGAAATTCTAATGTTTAAATGTATGTAAACAAGTCATAAACATTCATAAAAATGACTTAACTGCTGGGTAAGCAAGCCTAGACCGTAATGATTGCTTAACAACAAGCGAATTAGGTCAAGTGCAAACCCATTCCTTGATAAAAAAAAATCTCTTTTGCCAACAATATTTAAAATTTTTGGTGTTAGCTTCATGCAGAGCATTATCACAAGTTCAGTAATATTAAACATTTGTGCCACCATAAAGACGAGAGTGAACGGGTTCTTTTTGGGTCAGCACGATCCATCTTAGGCCATAGACATTGCTTACCATCAGGCAAACTGTGGTCAAATGCAAAACTGTATTAGTAAAAAAATAACTCGACGTGCATAAAATTTGCTACAAATAAACGTGTATTTGTTCTATACATTACCTGCCCTCTGCCTAGCGTTCTTCGACTTGAGTCCCTCCATGAGATAGCCACATAGTTTAGTGACAGAGTAGACGACGCATATCTGTCTGAACAGCGCCTTCACTCCATTGCGGACTGTGTCTTTTGGATCGCCCACCTGTGGGGAAAAACACATAAGTACAATGTATTATAAAAGCGAAAGTATTGATACAAAAATGTGTGTGCAAGTGTATATGTTACCACTTCACAACCAAACGGCGGAACCGATTTGCATGAAATTTGAAATGGATATAGATTTGAAGTAATAATGACCAAGACAATCTTTTAAGCAAACTTACTACACCCTACACCTACATCCATATTGTATTTATTTTACACCCATGTGCTTATTTGTTTACATAAGAAACTTCAAAAAAATTCACAGCAATCTATTAGTTTTGTAAATTTTACAGCGATCTTCAAAACGAGAGCGAATCGGTTCTTATCGGGTAAGCACGCTCCATCTTAGGCCGTAGCCTTTGCTTACTATCAGGCAAACTATGGTCTGATTATTACTGAATAATACTTTGTCATCCTAACCTTCAAAACTAGATAAGGTATGAAGCAATTAGCCTCGTATTCCGCCTCGATCAAATATCCGAACACCAGGGA
The DNA here is from genome assembly GCA_964023185.1 of Macaria liturata. NCBI lineage: Eukaryota > Metazoa > Arthropoda > Insecta > Lepidoptera > Geometridae > Macaria > Macaria liturata. Next base: position 5,443,474 of record OZ026814.1, on the reverse strand, counting down.
CAGGTACTCAAGCCCCTTCAGTATGACGGAGGGGTTGGTGTCGAAGAACCTCAGGGTCAGCCACTTGAGGACCAGGTCCAGGTTTGCCATGAGAGAGGTGCCGTTGTCTTGCAGGTCCTCGGATAAAGCTTCTATTGCTTTTAGGTGGTATCTGAAAGAATAAAAATATAAATTGCGTTGATATAAAATAATAGCGGGACCTTAAAACCTCATTTGAGCCGAGTGCTATGTCTAATTAAGCTATGTCTAAAGTCGCGCATTTACTAGTTTTCTCTTCCGTAGCATTTAAAAACGACTTGCGCAAACAGCTATAGAACGCTACACGTACTTTAGGTGCCACAAATAATTTAAAAAAAAAACTACAGAGCGAGATGTGTTTGTTACTTTATTAGCTCCCACAACTGTAACAAGTTGGGTGAAATGTATATGTATGTAGAAATGTAAATGTATATTATGTACTTTATCGGTATATTTATACCTAACTATAATATTACCTGAAGTCGTTATGAAACATGTTAGCCACTAGTTGCTTGTTGAGTCCAGCTGTGGCCATCTGTTCCTTGAGCAGGTCGAAGAACTCCTCGCGGGGCGTTGTGAAGTTCCATTTCAACACTGGAAAACAAATATCAAATCGGTAAATATCAACTACTTATATGAAACTAAAATAATCAGTAACCTTATACATACAACCTTATTATACCTATATGTACATTGTACATTCTTATACATTGGTGGTTTTTATATGGAAAACTTAATAAACTTATTAAGTTTTCCATATTTTATCTATAACTGCACCAAATTTTTTAATGTTTTCATGGTAAATAATAAATTTTTGATTTTTGTTATATTAAAGGAATAGGAAGTTTGTTAGTTTCTTGATGTTTGTTCCTCCATATTGCAATGAATTTCCGTAGTTTTTGGTACACTTATTGTTTGTTTGTTTTTAAGTTTTTATTCTACAAAGATAATTATAAGTACGTACATACAATATTACTTTTCTTGCGAACGAAGTCTAAATATTTAAAGGACCAATCGAACTAATAATTTATGATTATTTTACCAAAAGACGATATAAGTAAAATAATTAAAATGGTGGTTATTTTAAGAAATACATACTTTAAACTAAAAACAAAACGACTAAAGACTAATTTATATTGGAAAACGGCGGTTTACCTTTCAACTTCTGATCGTCGATAATACGCTGGTTCTTAGCATTGTTGTTAGGCAGTAGCGGCGCAAAATCTTCCTCGTCTTTCTTGCCGCGACTTGATGCTGATGCTGGTTTTACAACCTTCAATAAAGAAATAAAATATTAGTCAGTTATTTAGCAGCGCCCGTGGTGGTAATCCGAAATAAAATTTTGCCTATGTGATTATCCTGGGTCGACAATATCATCTCAATACGTTCAGCAGTTTAAATGTGTATGTGTGTAAATCTAAATACTGACAAGCCCGTATCTGAGACGAAAGCTTCAGTCAAAAATGACCAATGCACACTGATTTTCGAACAAACATTTAAAATATTTTTTTTATTATCTAACGAGTACATTGTTCCAACTCTCAATACATTTGATCAATTTTTAAGGTGACTTGAGTTTAGGGTGTGTCAGGATATTTGTTTACACTTTTATTTTTATAAGATAGTAGTGTTAGTTACATCATTTATAACTCAAGAACGGCTAAACGGATTTTTGGTGGGAAGGTAGCTCAGAACCAGGAGACTGACATAGGATACTTTCTATTGTGTTTTTTTTAAATTGAATTGAATAAAATCCAAAATAGCTTATTTATTGCCTCTAAGGCGGAACAGAGTTCGCCGGGTCGGCTAGTTATAAATAGACCCCGGTTTACCTTCCCCTTAGGAGCAGCAGTGCCTTTCTTCTCCGCCTCTTTCTTCAGCGCGCCGGCAGACTTCACAGTTCTGGGCTCTTCCTTCTTTCCTTTCCCGGAAGGCAGCGGTTGTATCGGCAGGTTGGGGCGCGCCTTGTCCAGGGCCGCTTGGATCACTGTTTTGGAGCCGGGCTGGAAGAAAAGTTATAAACATATACATAAGATATTAAAGGTGATTCTTTGTAAACTTTGCTGATGATAACGATTGACGCCTTATTTATTCCGGGCTGGAAGAAAACAAATTATAAACATACGATATTAAATTAGGCAATATTAAATTAGGCAATATTTTGCATAAGGTGGTGATGATAAATATTGATGACTTATTTATATATGACGAATTCAAATGTTCGTAAGATTCTAAGCAATAACAAATTTGTTTGTTCGTACACCAACACATCTCTCAAGAGAGCAGAGAGAGAGAGAGAGCTTTTAATTAAAGTAGCCTTTGTAGCTTTCGAGACACAGAAAAACTCTTCATTCAGCTGAATGAAGAGTTTTTTACTCTTTTTTGGATTTCATAAAAATGCCTTTTTTTGGAAAGACAGACTGTCAGACAGTCTATCATTAATAGAATCAAGAATTTTTATTGTTTGAAGTTTATTTTTATTAAATTTTACCTTAACTTTACTTTACTTAATTGTTAACAGTTTTTTGTATTACATTGTATGGTACCGGTAGGTCCTGCACTAGGAATACCAAATACTATACTGTTAAACTGTGTACATACTTAACCTACCAGAGCAATGGTATCAACATTTTTGTTCCAATATAACATACAATAATCTACCCAAGGTAGGTATACTAAAATACTTACATATTCATATATAGATTCATGGCTTAGTTTAAGTCCTTCAGCTAGATATACCAGGCAAGTATAGAAGACAGGAATCTTGTGATTATCTAGATTAGAAAAAGATTGTACACAGCAACTTAAAAAATAACTTTTAAACTAGCACCACCTCACAGTTTCAATCAATCTAATGGAAAGTATGTATTAATTTCAGGTAATTTGTGCCTTAATTTATCGATTAAGTCCATTTAGTTAAAGTATTAATTTTCATTTTATTTATACACTCAGAAACCTGAGTAAATTAAGGAAAGTATTGTAACAAGTAGTGACCCAGCTGTTTGTCATAGTGTGGCAGCTGTTAAGCCCTTATTAAAACCTTATATAAACTCATCATAGAGTATAGTCACTGTCATACATACCTAAGTATAGAGAAGTATGATGGATGGGACCATAGTATGCCACTGTGGTACTTATGCTCTCCACTCCTTTTGCTGTTTGTTCATTGGATAGAGATTCGGCCGGTTTACTTCCAGTCTTGATGTAGATTTATTCAATAAGGCCAGTTTTAAAATATTCTTTTTCTAGTAACTTTTAACCTGTAAAATTGAATTTGTAGAACTTTATTGAGTATTTCTAAAACACTGAAACTATTCATGTTAAGTAATTGAATTATGGGTCTAAATTTCTATGATGAAACTAGATGTAGAATGGATTTATTTCCCAATGTACTTACAAATATTACAAAGACTTCTCCATGGTTCGATTGTATTTCCTACTCGTCCGCTTTCTTTCTTTGTTCCGGATTTAATGTATGAAAACTTTATGTTTACTTTACTTTGGCTGGTGCTGTGACCACGCCGGTTTCTGCCCTTCAATAGGTACTAGAAGATGCCACTCATCGCGGTCTTGAGCAAGGTCCTATTATCACTGGGATCACGAATCCTGTGGAGATACTCTTCGACCCGATCCTTCCAGCGATATTTATAGCGCGCCACCGGTCTCTTGCACCACGGTCGCCCTGAATATACGCGCTTTGCTCATCTTCTGTACATGGCCATGCCAGCGAAGCCTTTCTGCTTTTATCTCGTCTATAATCGGGCAGATTAGTTTAACCTCGGCGTTCTTCCAATCTCTCAAACTAACAGTCATCTCTTCGAACTGGCCCAAGAATCGATAATATGCACTGTCACAATCAACTTCTTTTCTTCCTTTTGTACAATAAAAGCATCGACACTGTAAAAACACTCCTAAAAGTTACGTATTTTGATCTTATTAATTTAGTTTTATTTATTTCGCGCCATGTTGTTTTGACAGGATCATAGGAATCGCAGATAAAAATATTCGTAGAAAAGAATGAATGAAAGAATGAACGAAGTTAATCAACCGGTAATGTTACTCTCGTTTATTTACCATCGAGACCTAACTCCAGCTACCAATGCATGAAAGTCGGAAGTAATACTTACAACTAACTTTTACTTTACGGACTCAAACTTGTGCTAGGCCCACAGTTCAAACCAAAGGTTCAAACACAGACAACAGGGTTCAAAGCTATCACGAACAAAATATTATAAGTAGGGGGACCTTTGGAGGTACTAATATCGCCAAAACATTGCGTCTTATATTTTGATCTACCTCTTTGAGTGGTATTCGTATTGCCAAGGATTATTGACTCTCTAACTCTAACAATTTACAGAGGACTAGATAACTCTTGTAGCTATTTTTTGTTGCTAAATAAATAAATTTCTATTTTACTATAAAATAATTAATCTATACATATAATAAAGCTGTAACCGGTCGGTGTCTGTACATTGAAGATAATTGAAAAAAAAAATAGTTGAGGGGTCTTCATTGATGAAGTAGAACACAAAAATCATGTTTAAAAAAAAACTGTTTGTCTATCAGAATGTTTGTTCGTAAACTCTAAAATACTCGAAAACGGCTAAACTGATATTTCTACGGTTTTAACTAACATGTGAGGTGCATTTTTAACTTAATATTTAGTGTTTATTTTATTTAAATCGGTTCGTAAATAAAAAAGTTATGTTCATTTTAAACCAAGTGGTCCGCTATCGATATCCGCTGTCTACAGCCATTTTAAAGATTCGTGTTAGTCGACGTATAAACTAGATGGCGCTGAATTTACTTTTTATCTCAAAATAATGCGAGCGAAGCCGCGGGCGTCCACTAGTAAAAAAAAACAAATAATTGTATGAATTTATTTATTATCGTTTAATAATAATACATCATGATTTAAACGTTAATAATTTACAATTACAATAAATAAATGCTCATTAAAAGTCATGAATTGTAAAAAAGCGAAACTAACGAATAATAGTAAGTAAAATTAACATAGTGTACATAATGAAACGAAACTTTAATGAAAACAGTGTAGGTAATGGAAACCAAATAATATTTGATGCAGTACAGTTAAGCAAGATTGCAGCAGATTTTTATAAGACCAGATTTTCTTTATAAAAGTAACTTGCATAAACAGATTAATTTACTCTCTTGATCTGTCTTTACGATGACAAAATGTTTCGTGTATTATAAAATAAAAAACTTTGACCGTCATCTCAAATTCAACATTCACAAAAACAAAATGAGTATTATTGTTTATTACAAAATGAAAATGGATTAGTGAAGTGATAATGATACTAAATACTAAAAAAATCAAGTAAAATGGAATAGCATTATTACAGGGGTCAAACAATTTGTACATAGACCAAATACTGCACGGGAATGTATTATGACAATTTTGATTTTGCAATATCTTATGGTAGATGACAGTGGGACTAACTGAAGATGGTGATTTGCGCAAACGCAGTTTATGCCTCAAATTTTTTGTACGTGTGAGAAATTAACCACATATTTCGATAATATTGACAAGGTAACATTTCACCTTTAGTGCAAGTCACGGAAAAGATTTTGGTTTTTGGTAACATTATATTAGTGGCTGGCTATATTAGTTATATAAGTGTCACTGGCTTGCTCTTTTTATCTGATCAGCTTAAAACCGATCACCGATTTTCCAAACATATCTTTAACGTAAGTACTTTTATCTAAGACACAATCTACGTTTACGCACAATCCAAATATGTAGTTTCTCAAGGCCTCATCTCAGCTCACAAAGTTTACTAACAAACCTACTGGATGACAACTGTCTTCAAACACAACTCTTTTGAAACTTAACTCGGACAATCTTTAATGAGTAACCAACACATTAGGCGATATAAGTTGCAATGTTCAGCATAATTTACAGGAAAGTTATAAGCATTATAAATATCTACTTATAAGATATTGAATCAGGCGTTACTTTGCTGAAATCCATTGAAAATGAAACTCTGGATAGTGTTTTTCTGCTGCGAAAAACACTAAGTACTCTAATATATTTCTCCAAAGATTAATTTTCATAGTTACGTATGTTTCGTATACATGATTATAAATGCAATGGGCGTTAAAAAAAAATAAAAAAACCTATCAAATATTTGATACAATTTTTGGAAAATATGTTGTTACAATGCTAAAGAGCTCCAAGATTATGTACTTAAATAAAACAAAGTTGTACTGCTGGGAAAAAAATGTTTAAACAAACAGTATTCTCATGCTTTGCTCTTTATAATGTAGGTAATTAAAAACGCTTAGTTTTCAAATATTGCTTAAAATACTGCACATTACAACTCGTACCAATCTAACCTCATTTCAATTCAAATGAACACTCCCAAACTTCATAAACAGTCTTAAACTCACTCAATAGAAAACACAACACAAAATACAAGTCACATAATAGTTAATTAACGAATAATCAATTACCATGGTTAGCTATATGAATACAATCAATAGTATTTTTCACAATTTATGAAAATTACATTGACTCTACTGAATATAAAACTATTATAACGCTCTTGCTACGGTATTTTTATTCATATTTTAGTGTTTTTATTTACCTATTAGTCGACATGCTACTATTTTATATCATCATCATCATCAGCCCACGGTCGTCCACTTCTGGACATAGGCCTCTCCCAAGGCACGCCACTCAGCCCGACTTTGTGCTTCTCGTCTCCACCTGTTCCCTGCTACCTTCATGATGTCCTCGCTCCCCCTAGTGGCAGGGCGCCCTACACTACGCTTGCCGAGCCGCGGTCTCCACTCCAGAGCTCGCCTACCCCATCGGGTGTCGGTACTATTTTATATAGATTCCGTATATTTGAAGTCTCTTTTTACAATGTCAAATTTTAAATTGAAAAATTAGTAGCATATCTAAATAGGACTTAACTGAATGATTATTGTATTTATCGGCTATATTTCAAGGCATACAAATCGCCTACAGTTTAGATTACAATAGGCTGAATTAAATTGTCTATTTTAGGTTAATTTCGTACATACTTTTTTCAATCCATTTATATCACACGAACAAATCTTATCCTTCCTTATGTACTTTTATTATGTACTGACCCCATATATTTCTAAGGATGATACATATTGGTGTTCGAATGCAAAAATAATGCCTTGTATTTTACGCCATTACTTTTTGATATAACTTTTTATACGTCATATAATATTTTAGACAGGCAACGTGTGAAGTTTTTTTAAACTATTGGCGCAAAATACAAGGACACAGATAATATATGTATAAATATAAATAACATATAAAACATATACATTATACATAGCTCGATTACAAAGAAATAATTTACCTGTCCGCCATTCTGAAATTTGCTTATATACTATTACTTTACTGAATTGAAAGTTTAAAGAAACAAGTCGCTTGCCACAGACCCTGAGTTTTGAATTTCAAAACCTGGCCTTGTGCTGTGATAATTGATAATTACCAACATGGCGAACAGATGTTTCTTTTTTATTTTTTTCTTTGTAATACGTATAATTTAACACCTATGCCTATGTATGGGGCAGGATTGCAATTCATACATAAATTCCTAAATGTGGTCTTCACACGTGCGTGAAAGTGCTCTTCCTAACTTATAATGTATATTAAACAGACATTCGAGACTCTCTTAACATGTCTAGTGACTACTAACATCACAATTATTCCAAACATGAATGAGTAATGTGTTCAATGTTTTACAATTTTTTTTTTAACTGTCAACGACTTAATTTAACTTTCATGTTTACATAGATAACGCACAGAAACTGACAACGTCTGATTTTTGTAAAATTAATCCTCATTAAAAACACAAGTCTTCAAAGAAACCTCCTTTGTTATCAACAAAATTACATGTGCCCTTTTGGTTTCAAAGTATGTACTAACTGATACCAAAAGTGATAAGCACTATACAACCCTTCAGAAATAGTGGCGTCTTGATATAATTATACAAAAATCAGACGTTTAGAGCTCAAGCGCCTTAAAATCCAATAATAAGACACACGTTCATTTTCAGACAAAAATTCAAAACGAGTATTCATTTGTTACCCTGCATCGGGCGATACTGTTTCCGTATTGTCATCTTGCTCGTTATAGTAAGTGTACATAAATAGTGAAAACGGACGTCACATAGGCCAAACAACGTTTATTAGGTACTAACAACGGTGAATGAATACTTATGCCCAATACAAACGCTTGACAAACAGACTTAACAGTCATCTCTACCAAATGATAAGAAAGTAGAAGATGAACAAGAAAACTCCGAAATCACATGAACATAATGTTATACAACTATTTAGTTGGTGACCATGTTAAGCTGACGTTTGATCACAGCGGCTGGATCTATGAGACCTTGAGAGGCGACTCTCGTTCTAGCCCAAAAGTCAAAGTTTTGCTACTTCTTTTGTTGTATATTATTTTAGATGTCTATGGATGTCATTCAAATAATATTTATTATTTATTTAAATAATGCCTTGTCCAGTTTGTTATTGCCGGCAGTGGCCTGTTGGACGTCTGCTTGCCATATTTGTAATATCAAAAACCAACAATAAACCAACCTGTGATCATTTCTAACAGATTTTTTATAAATATGGCTAAGTATGCATTCACCACAATCTCTACAAGACCTAAAAACTAAACTAGATGAATTTGGACATCAAATTTCGTGAGATTTATTTAAAAAGCAGTAAGAACTAAATTACCAATCTTCAGGCACATGTCTAGGAATAATCAAAAAATAATAATTCTAATATGTTTTAGCACTGGATTCAGCACTAGGTCGTATTGTAATGTAGGTAAGGTTGAAATTAGCGCGTGCAATTTCATGAATGTGCAACACAGATTACTGCATATAGACATCGTATAAAAAGTTGTTTGACACTCCCATCTTTTATTTCAAATTCTTTTCAAATAAACTAACGAAGCAAAAGTCTTTTCCTTATTTGTCTTGGGTCTAGGAAATTGTTATATGGACCAGCTGATTTTATCGCGAATTTCCAAAGTCACAGAACAGTTAGTCATATTTTTTTTCCATAGACTTACGTTTTGCCTACTGACCTCCTGATACTAAACACCGTTGTAGTCTAGTTAACTAGAAACCTATTTACTCTGGAATATTACTATTTACTAAACCAATCTCACTCTTATTTTTTGCGTAAGTAACAGCAATCTAATTTCCATTTGCATTAATGTCTGTATTATTTATACAAATACACAGTATCTATACGTGAGTAATCTGTGTCGTGATTGTGAGAGAGCTACCATAATAATGTACTAATAATGATCCCTCGTGAATATTGTGTGGTTTTATCTTTTGGACGAGCTCTTGATCTGCTGCAACTTGAGGCGGAGCGCGTCCACCGCTGCTTCGTTCTTTTGTGATACTTGCTGGGAGGTGTGTAGCTGGGGAATAGACATTTAAGTTTTTACATAAAAACATTCAGTTAAATTCAGAATATTTTTTTAACTAAACGGGTTCGCATTTGGCCATAGTTTGCCTGATGGTAAGCAAAGGCTATGGCCTAAGATGGAGCGTGCTTACCCGATAAGAACCGATTTACTCTCGCTTTGAAGATCGCTGGATTATAGTGCGTACAGGGAGTCAGGCCGGGAGTTCCACAACTATGCGGTACCTCCTTCCAAAGACTGACCACGTCGATTTATGAGTAATTTAATACTGTTATACTTACTTTAAGCCTACAACTTTTATTGAAGATCAATATATGCAATTTGTTACCTCAAGTTGTGGGTCGATGCTGTGTGCCCTGGGCAAGGTGTTCTGTTGATGGAGTCGGTGAGCGCTCGGTTGTCTCCGACGGGCGTGCGAGGCTGCGAGCTGGGACTCGACTCCACTTTCATGCCCGCTTTGGCCTGGAAAGACGCAAATATAATTAGTTCAGAATTATATACAAAAACAACTATACGTATAAATTATATATTTTATATGTTTTGTTCAGAATTAGTATTATTTGGTTCGCAGGAGACCGTCAGTTGAGATGCCGGCTCCTCACTTGGCTTAGCGTATTCGTGAGTCGATATTGTTGTGTTTGCCTCAAATAATCAAATATTTCAAATACCGTCAAATACGTCATCCACATATGGACTTGTACGGGAAAACACTCAAATATGCCACAATATTTGCTTATTCACAAAACAAATTAAACGCACAGTGATGGACGTGTCAGTGGCAGCAGCTTATTTCATTTACCTGAATGCGGCTTACCAACACCTGTTGTGTCTACAGAAGTACAAAATTAAAAATAGACGATTGCTGACAAGGCGTTGGTGGATGTTGACAATTCACAAAAAACGAACAAAGTAAGTACCTACATACCAATTAATCAAATTAGAGCTTTATAGCTCTATATATTACACGTCTGAACAGGATCGCAGCGCGCACGCTACTGAACGATCCAAGTGTGGACAGTAGACGCAAATATTTGCCTTATTTTATTCCTTTGATGTGTAATCAAAAACCGACAAGTTGACGGATACGCATATTCGCTATTTGCGTTGTTTGCCATATTCGTGCAAATAAAGCAAATACAATCAAATAGACCGTCTACACATTGCTGTATTTGGACAAATAATGCAAATACACGAACACGATACGCCAAGTGAGGAGCCGGCATGAGATGTAGACGTGGTAATATTACTTATTAAATTCTAGCTACTTGTTATCTAATCGAATAAAAAAAACTATCTGATATGCAATCAACAATTAGCTACAATTTTACCCTATAGGTATACATATAAAAAATGTGATTGGTTACTTTCCTTATTCACACACTGAAGTAGCAAAAAAATATCTTTTTGGCCATGGAGTTCATACATTAACTACTATTTATTGGTGTCAAAAAAGAAAAATGTTTACCTGTAAAGCTCGAAGTCTTTCCAAGAAAATCACGTGAGATTTCTCGTCATTTTCATTTGTGATGTCTGAAAACAAGCAATGTAATAATAAGTACAATTTTTTGTTGCTTTTTGGAGCCCTGAAATTATGCTTACGAGGCTTAGAAGCTTAGCGTAGGTATTATTATAGAATTGTAACTACTTACAAATGTCGCGTTCAGTCAGTCAGTAGTTCCTCGTTTCTCTTCGGGGGAGAGGTAGGTACCCAACCCCGGAGATGGCGGTTGACTATCACATGGTATTTGTTTTTGACCCAGCTACGCTTCTATAGTGTCAATGAATGTGGGCTAGGTTTGCGTTTGACTACAGCCTGCCTGATGTTAAACATTGCTGCAGCCTAGATCCAAGTAGATAAAGTACTTGGTACTAACCAATATTATCAGTTTTGTAGTCGTGCTTGAATATAGGCATGGACGCCATCTTGCGCTGCTCGGCCACCTCTCTGAGGCCGCGCTCCACGAAGTTGCGGAAGTAGAACGACGAGCCCTGCATGAACGTCCAGATGTCCACTTCGGGGTGACGCTCCTGGGGAAAATATAATAACAATTAATTAAATGATGGACAGGACAAGAACAAACCAGCAAATAGTTTTCCAGGGTGAATATTTGCAGTATACGCACGGAGCCGGCGAGCGGTGATCCTGTGGGTGACTCGACCTGATAAAGAAGCTCCGAATGCTTGCGAAACGCGTCGCATATTGAAGACGTATTATTATTATATAATTGAATAAATATGGCTTACATTAGTTTACAAAATGAAATATTTACCCACCAATAAATAGGCACTCTTAACAAGAAAAGCACAAGACCGACATCTATGGTACCTAGGGAGTAGGCATATAGCGCAATTAATATGACAATATAAAAAATAAGATATGGATTCAGGCGTTGCTTTGCAAAAATCCTTTCCGGATTAAAATGTAACTTTGGAATATTTTTTTCTTCTGATGTTAGTAACAGTATAAAATGTTCGAATGTAGTTTACGAAGCTTTATGCCCTCCAAGACTGTCCAAGAATCTTTAACAGAGTTTTTAAACAACATTTTTTTCACCGGTCGTGACCCGTCCTCAGAATAAATTCTTTTGCGGGAGTTCTCTTGAGCAGATACATACATCGTGGTGGGCGCCCCCCCAGGTCCTTCCACGAAGTATCTCTTTTTATATAACTCACCCTCAAGTCATACAGCTATTCCAGAGCCTCCTTATTATGCTCCTTGGTCCCGATCCTCCTCAGTATGAGCGCGAGTTCCTCGTGCACGGCGCGCGGCAGTCTGCCCGCACTCAGACTCGCGTTCCCGCTCACAGCGCTGAGGACGGAGCCCCCGTTCAGTGCGTCCGGAGTGTTCTCCTTCTTTTCGTCGAGTTTCAGTTGCTGGAAGAAACAGATGACATGTTATTTATAAAAGTAATTTTGGAAAAAGATGTAAAGCCTAATCATAATATTTCTGAGTCGTTATATTCGTAAAGTTTATCGTGGAGATAGCCCAAGAGGCAGAAGCAGGCATTTATTAAGTGAAACGTACAGATGCTCATGTCCCACGCATTGTAAAGGTATATTTGACAAGATGTAACAAAATATGAAGTATAAAAAATATGTTCTCTCTTAATACAAAGTACGCAATCATAAGAGTAAACACGATATGTATGAGTTACTTATTTTATAATTATCCAGCAATTTCAATCAACTCTTTTACTGTTTTAAAAGAAGGTCAAGGTCGTCAGTAGCTAAAAACCGGTATTCTGCCAAATTAGGAAGATCGGGAGTCGAACTCATCACAGTGAACAACAGTGTTACAAAAATAACTTTAAACTAAGATAATGATAAATAATAATAATAACTCACCTTGATAACTTTAATAAGATAGGGGTACAAGTCTGACTCGTTGACGTCAGGGATCTGCGTGAGGTGGTTGGTGATGGACGCGCCCTTCGTCTTCACTAGAGTGTGCACCAGCGTCTTCACGGTCCTGGGAGTGAAGAGATAATTTATTTATACATTTTATAGATACAAGATGAGTTGTAAGTTAATGTAACGGAGATAAGTTTAGTGAAGTAATGGTAAGCCTTTTATGCGAGAGTCGTCCCTACTTGCCGGAAACGATTATGCCACAAAATAGCAAGCACTGTTGTGCTATCGTGTTATATAAACATAACACTCTTGTTTAACGGTGATGCAGAAAATAGTATCGGTTGAATGAAATGAAAGAAATTAAAAAACACAGACACGTCTTTAACCAGTTTCAGGACTAGGTGATACAGAAAATGTGATATTAGTTTCAACATAAATCTCCCAAGTTCCAACGTTTTGAAGCATTGCTATATTTCTTTATGAGACTTGTCTTGATTTGACTTCAATCTAGTCTTACCTGTAAGGAGTATCATCAATATCCGGATTCTTCTTCCAATAGGTATTCGGATACGCCTTATAAAAGGTGTGTATCTTATACAAGATGGCGTCATAGTCTATGGAGTGCACCTCCCACGTGGAAATCATCTTCAACGTCTTCCAGAAGCACTTGAGGAGCAGGTTCTGGTAGCGAGGGTAGGCCTCGTCTGAGGCGCCGATAGACTCGTGCAGGAGAGATACTATGGCGCTGCAATGGAGAAAACAAATCATTACATTATTATTTTCAAGATGATTATGTACTACTCTTCAATGTTTCTGGCTTCCCATATTCTGGACGAAGAACTACTTTCGTTTATAGTTCAGAAATCAACCTAAAGTGGATGGTTAGATATTACCAACATGGAAGAATAAATAAATCGAATAGCATATAATATAAATTAGTTTGTTACTTATTTCTGGCATTAACTTACATCCCTGCAATAAAACGACTGTTACAGCCGATTATGCCGGACCTGGCGCCGAACACGTGGAGTATCTTAGAAACTTGAGCTTAACGTCAATTTAGAACCCATGGCGCCGAACACGTGGAGTATATTAGAAACTTGAGCTTAACGTCAATTTAGAACCCATATAAGAGGTAGTAAATAGTGGCCGAGAAGCACTGCATGTGAAATAGTGAACAAATGTAAGACAGGCTGTTATAATGATGCTGGTAAATAGGACAATACAATTTCGCATTTTTTTTCCCATTCAAATACACGTACCATACAAGTGCAGTCTTAGGTACGCGCAGTATCTCCACGGAGCAGAAAACTGGCTCGCCTAGCTAAGTAATAGGGATCGTCTAGCTAAGAAAGACCTCTAGATACCAACTCTATAGTACAATATAAAGGTCTTACCATACTAGTGCAGTCCTGGGCGACCTCTCCAGCAGTCTCACGCACACGTTGTTGAGCACCCTGGTCAGTTTCTCAGCATCACTCCCGGTCCCCGCAGCGCTGGTGCCGGCGCCCAGCACGCGCAGTATCTCACCCAGCACGGAGCAGAGCGCCGGCTCGCCCACTTGGGAACCACAGCCAGCTGTCTCGTAGAACTGCAAAGGAAATCGATTGTTAACAAATTACCATGAAGTTTTAACAACCACATCAATAAAAGTTTTTTTTTATAATAAACATTGTCGTAGACTGAAAGATATGTACATCTAATGGTCCACATAACACACATTAAACTATGGGCTGGCCTGACCCTTCGACGCAATATGTAAGGAGCAATAATAGTAAACTTCTAAACAAACGAAGTCCTAGGTATAAAGTATCATCCGCTGGTGGTAGTGTGTTGGTATAATACTAACTAATCTTCACTGCATACACACTTTTATGTACTTTAATCACTTAAAAAACCGCAAGGTTTTGGAACTCCCTGCCTGACTCTCTGTTCCCCACGCACTATAATCAAGCGATCTTCAAAGTGAGAGTGAATCGCTTCTTATCGGGTAAGCACGCTCCATCTTAGGCCATAGCCTTTGCTTGCTATCAGGTAAACTATGGCCAAGTGTAAACCCGTACAAGTAAAAAAAAAGATTTATTCTAATCATACATTAGTAACAACACTGACCGTAGTGAGCGCCCCGCCCAGGCACTTGAAGGCGGGCAGCGTGTCCCCCGAGGGCGGCGCGCTCCGCAGCCGCCTCACTTGCGTGGCTATAGCGCTGACCAGGCGCTGCTCGTGCGCCGCCAGCGCCGCGCCGCGACCAGACTGCAGCGCGCACGTTATGAGGGATAGCGCGCGGATGGCGGCCTGGGGAACAACATTAATTATATTAATACAACTAATGCAAAATGCTATTGCAATATTTATTTAAGAAAAAAAGAGTCCAAATCATATCATTTTGAGATACCTACATACAACGGACATTCAGTAAGATTTGGCATATTCATTGTTACTGAGAGCACAGTTAACCTGTGAATAACTATAACTCAGCCCTTAATTCAAGCCAAGGGTTTGATTCCTTCAAAGTAGACTTGGCACATATTGCTTTACAATGAAGAATGGTAATCATGGTGATGTCAACAAGTTAAACAGGCCTTTAACATGACTTTGAGTTTACTGTCAACTTAATTTATGATAGAGCATAAAAGAGCTTACATTAAGATCAGGGCTAGCGATGGAGTGAATGGTGTCAGCGAGCTGCGAGTCATCCACCGCAGCGGGGCCCAGGTTCATAGGGGCGGCGGGGCGCGGCGGGGACATTACTGCCATGCTGAAATAAGGACAAACATTATATTAGACAACGTTTTACCACAGTATAAATACTAAACCAGGACTGTGACTAGGTTCACTCGACGACTTAAATACCTACACTCGTGGTGACGCAATAGTGGCCGTAATTTTACGTGGCACGCGTGCTTTGTGTGCACACAATATAAGCTTGAACACTAAATACTGAGCGTTAGTTCAGTAGTACCACATGTCTTATCTAAATACCTAGTGTTTTTAATCTACTGTCTTTAAACACAATATATAGAAATCAAATCAACTAGATTGTTTTTTTTTCCGATAATATGTAAAAACTGATGTTGACATAAATGGAGGACCAAAAGACACACTTAACACATATAATGCCTCGTCAGCCATTTATGGCTGACATTTTTCTGACCAACTGAGCCATGTCAACCATATGTGGCTGACAGTACAGGCTGGTTTTCAAAGTGAGATTTAGGCGTCGTCGTCCACGTTTTTCGAATAAAATTGTATGTCGTATGGCTGACAAGGCCTGATAATTTATAACTTAACTGATGGCACCGCAACTTTTACTAATATTTTGAAAAATATTGAGCTTTGAAGTAGGAATGTCAAGAACGAATTAATGATGTGAAAGAAAAAAGGTTTTTACATAATAAAACGAATATATAAAATATTTTAACTGTTTTTAATCATATGAATTGGTATAAGTGTCTTTTATCAAACATATCTGTGGTCTAAATTAAAACAGTTAATACAATAATGTGGCTCATTTTCACAATCTCCGCAGTATGTTACAACTCGCTTGGTCTTGTTTCTTGCATGCGTTCTTCCAAATTGGGCACAGTTTTCTTTGTAACATCTGAAACAATATTTACGACAGGCAGAAGCCAGCCCTTGTTTCTTCTTCAATTCATGCTTAAGTCGTCTAGGCTTAGCGGGGGCACCAATTCCTGAGTCTTCTGTGTGCACTAAATATTCAACCAATGCAGTTCTGAACTGAACAACTGTGATCTTTTTTTTAGTTGTTAATTTATACAATATATAAGAATTTACAACAGCTGTATTCAATAATAGCTCCATCGCCAATCTCTTGGGCCATTTAATTGTCTTGCGAAGAGGGGTCGTGTACGATGACATTTGATCTGATAGATCAACTGCTGATTTTGCATGATTATAATCGACCACAATTTTCGGCTTTATTTTTTCTTTTCCTTTTTTAATGATCCTTCTGAAGCCCACGGAGTGCTTGGTAGACAGAAGCAACACATCTCGTTTGTCCTTCCATTTCATAACTGTTATTCCTTCGCCATTTTCTTGAGCTGAGAATTCGTCTGCTTTCAGCTTGGCTTGAACGACTGTTTGAGGTAGACCTCGCCTGTTTTTTCTGAGTGTGCCTATGAGATGTGTTTGTCCTGCTAGCAGCTTTCGTGCTAGATCCAAGCTGGTATACCAATTGTCGGTGCAAACCGTATGTCCTTTGTTTAGATAATCGTCACACAAAGCAAGGACGACATTAGTTGGTGTAGTGTTTACATTATCGTAGTTTTTGCCGGCATAAACTTGCACTTTTACTGTGTATACTGGGTTTGAGCACAGTTTAAAAAGTTTTATTCCATATTTGTGTCGCTTATTTTTGTTGTACTGTCTAAAAATAACGCGTCCACGAAATGGGATTAAGCTCTCGTCGACACACACTTCTTCATTTGGTGTGTAATGAAATTTAAAATTAGCATTCAGCATATCTAACAAATGTCTAACTTTGAACAATCGGTCTTTTTTATCGTCATTCATTTCATTATTTGCAAAATGCAACATTCTCAAAATGACCTCAAAGCGATTTCTGCTTATAATGGACTTAACAAATGGTTGCTCAAAACACTTATTAGTGCTCCAATACATAGCCAGTTGAGGTAGTTTTACTAACCCCATCCAAATCAAAACGCCAAAGAAACGCTTTATTTCTTGGCAATCTGTAGGCACCCATTTTTGCAATCTGTATGACTGTATTGCACTCTTGTTCAAGATTTGTGAAGCAAAACGATTTGTTTCTTCAGCTATATATTCAAATATTTCATTAGATACAAGCAATGAATAAAAATCTTCTGGCTTAGCCGAACTCATGCTAGATCGCAACGGAAATGGCTTTATCCCTGGACATTCAGTATATGGAATAATACTTGTTTGCTTTCCCAGCGGATCAAACCATACATGTGTAGATCCTGAATCAGCCGATACTGGTATCGATTCGTCTTCGCTATCGGATAATATCTGGAATCGACGATTTTTTTTGGTCCGTGGTATTAATTCAGTATCATCGATAACAATATCGAGTATAGGTGGAGCATCACTATTTGATAATAAGTTAAATTCTTGATCAAACACTGATAAATCTAGCTGTGATAGTTCGTAATCTAAGTCGTCGTCCATTTTCACGTTGAAATAACTGCCTAATCAGTAACAAAACTTGAGCATTGAATAATCACATAACACTTCTGTGCACGGTAACGTCTGAGCGACAACTGACGCGCGCACATCACGCCACCGGCGACGCTATAAAACCAAAATGGCGCCGGCGGCGGCAACGAGCAAAAACCAGTTTTCGCGCGCGTTTTTGATTTTGAATTCAGATGGCTGACAATGTGGTTGACGCGGCCCCAATGGAAATTTTAGTACTGTAGCGCCGCGTCAGCCATATGTGGTTGACGCCTATATTTATTTATTTATTTTACTATAAAATACATATAAATATTAAAAAATATTGTTATATGACTTCGCATCACTCCCGTGAACAAATTTTGAAAGATAAAAAAAAACAGGTAGGTCATTATGTTACTGCGGCATTATATGTGTTAATTTTAGGTCTGGAGCCAAAGACTACTAACCTGGTCCGTGCAGGCGTGGCGTGCGTGATGTTGTTGGGCGGCCTGTGCGCGGTAGAATTAAAAGACACACGTATTCTCCTTTTCAGAGAACGAGATCTTTGGCTAAATTCTCTGGCAACTTGACGGATCTTGCAGAGGAAAACAAGGTCGTTTGACCATGAAGTGCCTGTAGACACTTATATATGGACTGAAAGACACTTTTTTGGGTGTAGAATCAAAAACAAGTCACCTAGATCGTACAGGCGTGGCGTGCGTGATGTTGTTGAGCGGCCTGTGCGCCCCGGCCGGTATGGGCTCGTCCAGAAACTTCACGTCCAGCTCGGACAGCGCGGGGGGACGCACTATGGGCGCCGCCGCGTCCAACTTTGCTATCAGCTCGGGGTCCAGGCCGAATGGACCGGAGATCACTTTCGGTTCGGGCGGTGGGCTGGTGGAGAACAAAAATAGTTGTAAATGATGCAGAGAAAAGAAAAGTAAAGTACATATATAAGTATTATATCCGTTATCTAGTACCCACGACACAAGCGTTTGCTTGGTGTGGGGCTAGATGGCGCTGTGTGCAATGTCCCGGAATATTTATTTATTTATTTAGAGTTGAATCAGATAGCGTCGTTTCTCATGACTAAAAGCGCTACTATTATTAATTTGCCATAAAGGTGCTTGGTGAGTGAACAAAGCGTACAAAGCGAAATTTTTAAACATTGAAGCAGCAGTTTCCACAATGCAAATCATGCAAAAGACAACATACGCCTATCAAAAATGCTCAAATTGATATCATTGGTTACAATACCCAAATGGACATATGTTGCAACATTTTGCAACACGCTCTTTTCTTTATGCAGAAAACCGCGAAAATAAAAAAAGCGAATGAGAGATATAGCATGCATAGTATAAGTATCATTACACTCGTGATACTGACGGCTGCACGACGGGGGGCGGGGCTTCCTCTTCCTCCTCCTCTTCGTACTCCTCTGGCGGTGCCTCGGCTATCACTCTTCGCGGAGGTTCCGGCTCCTGCGAACAAATACATTAATTTTCATATAAAAGTAAAAGTACGTTCGATTTATGTAGCGTCCGTAAGGTCTTCAAATAAGCCAATGCCAGAATATAATAGGATGCAGTTAACGGCAAAGTAAAAAGAGTGTTAATCATTTTGTATGTATGGGGCCTCTCTGGACTAGAAAAGCACAAGACCGACACCGATGGCACCTAGGAGAGGAGGCCTATACCCAGCAGTGGGTCGACAAAGGCTAAAGATGATGTATGTATGTAGGTGGAAAATATTGTATTTTCTTATCGTTACTTACCTCCGACGGTTGTTGTATAGGCTTCCCAGAAGCAGAGAGTGGTATGAGCATAGAGCGGCGCGTCTCAGCGCTGCGAGTCTTGCCAGCTCGCTTGATGCGCTCCTCGAGGAGGGATAGGTCTTTGTCTGAAATCTGGAAACAGATAAATAAACATTATTACATGATTTAATTAAAACACGCTGCTTATGTAGTATTGCGTGGAAAGCGACTGTAAAATGTATTCAGAGTTAATAAACAGGTTTCATTATTACATGATTTAATTAAAACACGCAGCTTATATAGATTGTATCTGTGTGAAAAGCGACCGCAAATGTCGTCAAAAGTCATAACGATATATGTATCATACCGTTCGTTGACTTTTGTACTGTCGACACTCTTGTCTCAAAACTTGTGGCTATAATGTTAGAAATAGTCATAGAATAAGCTAACACTGTAAAACATTTTAAATGTTTCAAATAAAAACATTTTATTTATTACTAGCTGTGCCAGCGACTTCGTCCGCATGGAATAGTTATTACCATAAAAACAGTTCTAGTGAGTTAATCTTAAAAAATAGACATACACTGTTGCAAACATTTTGTTAGATCATTTCAAGAGGAATAATTCTTTCATACATATTTTTTTGATATCTTGAACCGTTTCCGCAGCACGCAACGGAAGCCCTCAAATATGAATAATTTTCTCCGTTTTTTTCACATTTTCCATTGTTTCTTCGCTCATATTAGTTGCAGCGTGATGTTATATAGCCTAAAGCCTTCCTCGATAAATGTCCTATCCAACACAAAAATATTTTTTCAATTAACACCAGTAGTTCCTGAGATTAGCGCGTTCAAACAAACAAACTCATCAGCTTTATAATATTATTATACTCTCATAGATATGATTCCTGTGAGCGTTACAGCAATACTTTCACGCGGTAGAAACAGAGAAGGTTATAAAAAGGTCAACATACAAGATTCTATAAGTATCGCGACGAGTCAAAGGCAGAGTTATCTGGCAAACTAGAAACCCAACATAAAACATATGTCCATGTAATTTAGGTCCAAATTTGTAGCAGCAAGAGATGTAATGTGTTGTGTCTCAAAATTTATTTCAGATCATTACATCCAATAATTAATTCAGTATGTAAGAAAAAACAATTAAAAGA
This sequence comes from Macaria liturata, assembly GCA_964023185.1. Taxonomy (NCBI): domain Eukaryota; kingdom Metazoa; phylum Arthropoda; class Insecta; order Lepidoptera; family Geometridae; genus Macaria; species Macaria liturata. The sequence goes on along the minus strand of OZ026814.1, from coordinate 5,422,573 downwards.
TATGCTTACCTGTCCAATCATTTTATAAACTTTCTCTCCTTCTAGGAAGTAAGCGCTGGCGACGCAGTTAAGCGCCGCTGACCGGACAGCGTTGTCTCTATCGCCTATATGTCTGGCAAGCTCCTTCAGCGCAGTGGCGCCACCTGGGGCCATCACCACTGAACCGTAGGTCTCTAGGAGGTGGCCTATGCATTCTAGGCATTCTGAAAGATACAGATTAAGCAATTAAAATTTGAGTATGTATAAATAAATAAATGTCACTCACGCAATTTCAATTTTACAATACAAATTACAATCTGTAAATTTAGCGTCCTAACAAAAAATACCTGGAGCAAATTTTCTTTAAATCAACCCAAATGGAAATATAATATTAAGCGTCAAGAAAGTTAAACAAACATACCTAAACATTCACAGAAAAATAGAATAGATTTAATAAGTAACTAAATAGGTACAATAGTTCTAACATAAATCCCCTAAAATAAGTAACTAACACGTCTAAGACCACAACATTAAATAAATGTTCTTTTTTTATAAACCACAAAATGTACCATTTAAAATTATCGACTTTATAGTTAAAATAACCTATGATTATGAAAGCATAATAGATATCTAATCTTAAAAACATCGATAAAATAATTATCATAGTGCTTATGAATGTTAAAACTTTTATCTTTCCTCAACTGATTAAATTCCGGTTGATAGATAGTTTGATGACCAAATGTAATGAAATTCTAATGTTTAAATGTATGTAAACAAGTCATAAACATTCATAAAAATGACTTAACTGATGGGTAAGCAAGCCTCATCCTAGACCGTAATGATTGCTTACCAACAAGCGAATTAGGTCAAGTGCAAACCCATTCTTTGATAAAAAAAAATCTCTTTTGCCAACAATATTTAAAACTTTTGGTGTTAGCTTCATGCATAGCATTATCACAAGTTCAGTTATATTAAACATTTGTGCCACCATAAAGACGAGAGTGAACGGGTTCTTATTGGGTAAGCACGATCCATCTTAGGCCAAAGACATTGCTTACCATCAGGCAAACTATGGTCAAATGCAAAACTGTATTAGTAAAAAAAAAAACTCGACGTGCATAAAAATTGATACAAATAAATGTGTTCTATACATTACCTGCCCTCTGCCTAGCGTTCTTCGACTTGAGTCCCTCCATGAGATAGCCACATAGTTTAGTGACAGAGTAGACGACGCATATCTGTCTGAACAGCGCCTTCACTCCATTGCGGACTGTGTCTTTTGGATCGCCCACCTGTGGGGAAAAACACATAAGTACAATGTATTATAAAAGCGAAAGTATTGATACAAAAATGTGTGTGCAAGTGTATATGTTACCACTTCACAACCAAACGGCGGACACGATTTGCATGAAATTTGAAATGGATATAGATTTGAAGTAATAATGACCAAGACAATCTTTTAAGCAAACTTACTACACCCTACACCTACATCCATATTGTATTTATTTTACACCCATGTGCTTATTTGTTTACATAAGAAACTTCAAAAAAATTCACAGCAATCTATTAGTTTTGTAAATTTTACAGCGATCTTCAAAACGAGAGCGAATCGGTTCTTATCGGGTAAGCACGCTCCATCTTAGGCCGTAGCCTTTGCTTACTATCAGGCAAACTATGGTCTGATTATTACTGAATAATACTTTGTCATCCTAACCTTCAAAACTAGATAAGGTATGAAGCAATTAGCCTCGTATTCCGCCATAGTATAGTCCGCCTCGATCAAATATCCGAACACCAGGGACAGGTACTCAAGCTCCTTCAGTATGACGGAGGGGTTGGTGTCGAAGAACCTCAGGGTCAGCCACTTGAGGACCAGGTCCAGGTTTGCCATGAGAGAGGTGCCGTTGTCTTGCAGGTCCTCGGATAAAGCTTCTATTGCTTTTAGGTGGTATCTGAAAGAATAAAAATATAAATTGCGTTGATATAAAATAATAGCGGGACCTTAAAACCTCATTTGAGCCGAGTGCTATGTCTAATTAAGCTATGTCTAAAGTCGCGCATTTACTAGTTTTCTCTTCCGTAGCATTTAAAAACGACTTGCGCAAACAGCTATAGAACGCTACACGTACTTTAGGTGCCACAAATAATTAAAAAAAAAAAACTACAGAGCGAGATGTGTTTGTTACTTTATTAGCTCCCACAACTGTAACAAGTTGGGTGAAATGTATATGTATGTAGAAATGTAAATGTATATTATGTACTTTATCGGTATATTTATACCTAACTATAATATTACCTGAAGTCGTTATGAAACATGTTAGCCACTAGTTGCTTGTTGAGTCCAGCTGTGGCCATCTGTTCCTTGAGCAGGTCGAAGAACTCCTCGCGGGGCGTTGTGAAGTTCCATTTCAACACTGGAAAACAAATATCAAATCGGTAAATATCAACTACTTATATGAAACTAAAATAATCAGTAACCTTATACATACAACCTTATTATACCTATATGTACATTGTACATTCTTATACATTGGTGGTTTTTATATGGAAAACTTAATAAACTTATTAAGTTTTCCATATTTTATCTATAACTGCACCAAATTTTTTAATGTTTTCATGGTAAATAATAAATTTTTGATTTTTGTTATATTAAAGGAATAGGAAGTTTGTTAGTTTCTTGATGTTTGTTCCTCCATATTGCAATGAATTTCCGTAGTTTTTGGTACACTTATTGTTTGTTTGTTTTTAAGTTTTTATTCTACAAAGATAATTATAAGTACGTACATACAATATTACTTTTCTTGCGAACGAAGTCTAAATATTTAAAGGACCAATCGAACTAATAATTTATGATTATTTTACCAAAAGACGATATAAGTAAAATAATTAAAATGGTGGTTATTTTAAGAAATACATACTTTAAACTAAAAACAAAACGACTAAAGACTAATTTATATTGGAAAACGGCGGTTTACCTTTCAACTTCTGATCGTCGATAATACGCTGGTTCTTAGCATTGTTGTTAGGCAGTAGCGGCGCAAAATCTTCCTCGTCTTTCTTGCCGCGACTTGATGCTGATGCTGGTTTTACAACCTTCAATAAAGAAATAAAATATTAGTCAGTTATTTAGCAGCGCCCGTGGTGGTAATCCGAAATAAAATTTTGCCTATGTGATTATCCTGGGTCGACAATATCATCTCAATACGTTCAGCAGTTTAAATGTGTATGTGTGTAAATCTAAATACTGACAAGCCCGTATCTGAGACAAAAGCTTCAGTCAAAAATGACCAATGCACACTGATTTTCGAACAAACATTTAAAATATTTTTTTTATTATCTAACGAGTACATTGTTCCAACTCTCAATACATTTGATCAATTTTTAAGGTGACTTGAGTTTAGGGTGTGTCAGGATATTTGTTTACACTTTTATTTTTATAAGATAGTAGTGTTAGTTACATCATTTATAACTCAAGAACGGCTAAACGGATTTATCTGAAAATTGGTGGGAAGGTAGCTCAGAACCAGGAGACTGACATAGGATACTTTCTATCGTGTTTTTTTTAAATTGAATTGAATAAAATCCAAAATCTGCTTATTTATTGCCTCTAAGGCGGAACAGAGTTCGCCGGGTCGGCTAGTTATAAATAGACCCCGGTTTACCTTCCCCTTAGGAGCAGCAGTGCCTTTCTTCTCCGCCTCTTTCTTCAGCGCGCCGGCAGACTTCACAGTTCTGGGCTCTTCCTTCTTTCCTTTCCCGGAAGGCAGCGGTTGTATCGGCAGGTTGGGGCGCGCCTTGTCCAGGGCCGCTTGGATCACTGTTTTGGAGCCGGGCTGGAAGAAAAGTTATAAACATATACATAAGATATTAAAGGTGATTCTTTGTAAACTTTGCTGATGATAACGATTGACGCCTTATTTATTCCGGGCTGGAAGAAAACAAATTATAAACATACGATATTAAATTAGGCAATATTTTGCATAAGGTGGTGATGATAAATATTGATGACTTATTTATATATGACGAATTCAAATGTTCGTAAGATTCTAAGCAATAACAAATTTGTTTGTTCGTACACCAACACATCTCTCAAGAGAGCAGAGAGAGAGAGAGAGAGCTTTTAATTAAAGTAGCCTTTGTAGCTTTCGAGACACAGAAAAACTCTTCATTCAGCTGAATGAAGAGTTTTTTACTCTTTTTTGGATTTCATAAAAATGCCTTTTTTTGGAAAGACAGACTGTCAGACAGTCTATCATTAATAGAATCAAGAATTTTTATTGTTTGAAGTTTATTTTTATTAAATTTTACCTTAACTTTACTTTACTTAATTGTTAACAGTTTTTTGTATTACATTGTATGGTACCGGTAGGTCCTGCACTAGGAATACCAAATACTATACTGTTAAACTGTGTACATACTTAACCTACCAGAGCAATGGTATCAACATTTTTGTTCCAATATATACATACAATAATCTACCCAAGGTAGGTATACTAAAATACTTACATATTCATATATAGATTCATGGCTTAGTTTAAGTCCTTCAGCTAGATATACCAGGCAAGTATAGAAGACAGGAATCTTGTGATTATCTAGATTAGAAAAAGATTGTACACAGCAACTTAAAAAATAACTTTTAAACTAGCACCACCTCACAGTTTCAATCAATCTAATGGAAAGTATGTATTAATTTCAGGTAATTTGTGCCTTAATTTATCGATTAAGTCCATTTAGTTAAAGTATTAATTTTCATTTTATTTATACACTCAGAAACCTGAGTAAATTAAGGAAAGTATTGTAACAAGTAGTGACCCAGCTGTTTGTCATAGTGTGGCAGCTGTTAAGCCCTTATTAAAACCTTATATAAACTCATCATAGAGTATAGTCACTGTCATACATACCTAAGTATAGAGAAGTATGATGGATGGGACCATAGTATGCCACTGTGGTACTTATGCTCTCCACTCCTTTTGCTGTTTGTTCATTGGATAGAGATTCGGCCGGTTTACTTCCAGTCTTGATGTAGATTTATTCAATAAGGCCAGTTTTAAAATATTCTTTTTCTAGTAACTTTTAACCTGTAAAATTGAATTTGTAGAACTTTATTGAGTATTTCTAAAACACTGAAACTATTCATGTTAAGTAATTGAATTATGGGTCTAAATTTCTATGATGAAACTAGATGTAGAATGGATTTATTTCCCAATGTACTTACAAATATTACAAAGACTTCTCCATGGTTCGATTGTATTTCCTACTCGTCCGCTTTCTTTCTTTGTTCCGGATTTAATGTATGAAAACTTTATGTTTACTTTACTTTGGACGGTGCTGTGACCACGCCGGTTTCTGCCCTTCAATAGGTACTAGAAGATGCCACTCATCGCGGTCTTGAGCAAGGTCCTATTATCACTGGGATCACGAATCCTGTGGAGATACTCTTCGACCCGATCCTTCCAGCGATATTTATAGCGCGCCACCGGTCTCTTGCACCACGGTCGCCCTGAATATACGCGCTTTGCTCATCTTCTGTACATGGCCATGCCAGCGAAGCCTTTCTGCTTTTATCTCGTCTATAATCGGGCAGATTAGTTTAACCTCGGCGTTCTTCCAATCTCTCAAACTAACAGTCATCTCTTCGAACTGGCCCAAGAATCGATAATATGCACTGTCACAATCAACTTCTTTTCTTCCTTTTGTACAATAAAAGCATCGACACTGTAAAAACACTCCTAAAAGTTACGTATTTTGATCTTATTAATTTAGTTTTATTTATTTCGCGCCATGTTGTTTTGACAGGATCATAGGAATCGCAGATAAAAATATTCGTAGAAAAGAATGAATGAAAGAATGAACGAAGTTAATCAACCGGTAATGTTACTCTCGTTTATTTACCATCGAGACCTAACTCCAGCTACCAATGCATGAAAGTCGGAAGTAATACTTACAACTAACTTTTACTTTACGGACTCAAACTTGTGCTAGGCCCACAGTTCAAACCAAAGGTTCAAACACAGACAACAGGGTTCAAAGCTATCACGAACAAAATATTATAAGTAGGGGGACCTTTGGAGGTACTAATATCGCCAAAACATTGCGTCTTATATTTTGATCTACCTCTTTGAGTGGTATTCGTATTGCCAAGGATTATTGACTCTCTAACTCTAACAATTTACAGAGGACTAGATAACTCTTGTAGCTATTTTTTGTTGCTAAATAAATAAATTTCTATTTTACTATAAAATAATTAATCTATACATATAATAAAGCTGTAACCGGTCGGTGTCTGTACATTGAAGATAATTGAAAAAAAAAATAGTTGAGGGGTCTTCATTGATGAAGTAGAACACAAAAATCATGTTTAAAAAAAACTGTTTGTCTATCAGAATGTTTGTTCGTAAACTCTAAAATACTCGAAAACGGCTAAACTGATATTTCTACGGTTTTAACTAACATGTGAGGTGCATTTTTAACTTAATATTTAGTGTTTATTTTATTTAAATCGGTTCGTAAATAAAAAAGTTATGTTCATTTTAAACCAAGTGGTCCGCTATCGATATCCGCTGTCTACAGCCATTTTAAAGATTCGTGTTAGTCGACGTATAAACTAGATGGCGCTGAATTTACTTTTTATCTCAAAATAATGCGAGCGAAGCCGCGGGCGTCCACTAGTAAAAAAAAACAAATAATTGTATGAATTTATTTATTATCGTTTAATAATAATACATCATGATTTAAACGTTAATAATTTACAATTACAATAAATAAATGCTCATTAAAAGTCATGAATTGTAAAAAAGCGAAACTAACGAATAATAGTAAGTAAAATTAACATAGTGTACATAATGAAACGAAACTTTAATGAAAACAGTGTAGGTAATGGAAACCAAATAATATTTGATGCAGTACAGTTAAGCAAGATTGCAGCAGATTTTTATAAGACCAGATTTTCTTTATAAAAGTAACTTGCATAAACAGATTAATTTACTCTCTTGATCTGTCTTTACGATGACAAAATGTTTCGTGTATTATAAAATAAAAAACTTTGACCGTCATCTCAAATTCAACATTCACAAAAACAAAATGAGTATTATTGTTTATTACAAAATGAAAATGGATTAGTGAAGTGATAATGATACTAAATACTAAAAAAATCAAGTAAAATGGAATAGCATTATTACAGGGGTCAAACAATTTGTACATAGACCAAATACTGCACGGGAATGTATTATGACAATTTTGATTTTGCAATATCTTATGGTAGATGACAGTGGGACTAACTGAAGATGGTGATTTGCGCAAACGCAGTTTATGCCTCAAATTTTTTGTACGTGTGAGAAATTAACCACATATTTCCATAATATTGACAAGGTAACATTTCACCTTTAGTGCAAGTCACGGAAAAGATTTTGGTTTTTGGTAACATTATATTAGTGGCTGGCTATATTAGTTATATAAGTGTCACTGGCTTGCTCTTTTTATCTGATCAGCTTAAAACCGATCACCGATTTTCCAAACATATCTTTAACGTAAGTACTTTTATCTAAGACACAATCTACGTTTACGCACAATCCAAATATGTAGTTTCTCAAGGCCTCATCTCAGCTCACAAAGTTTACTAACAAACCTACTGGATGACAACTGTCTTCAAACACAACTCTTTTGAAACTTAACTCGGACAATCTTTAATGAGTAACCAACACATTAGGCGATATAAGTTGCAATGTTCAGCATAATTTACAGGAAAGTTATAAGCATTATAAATATCTACTTATAAGATATTGAATCAGGCGTTACTTTGCTGAAATCCATTGAAAATGAAACTCTGGATAGTGTTTTTCTGCTGCGAAAAACACTAAGTACTCTAATATATTTCTCCAAAGATTAATTTTCATAGTTACGTATGTTTCGTATACATGATTATAAATGCAATGGGCGTTAAAAAAAAATAAAAAAACCTATCAAATATTTGATACAATTTTTGGAAAATATGTTGTTACAATGCTAAAGAGCTCCAAGATTATGTACTTAAATAAAACAAAGTTGTACTGCTGGGAAAAAAATGTTTAAACAAACAGTATTCTCATGCTTTGCTCTTTATAATGTAGGTAATTAAAAACGCTTAGTTTTCAAATATTGCTTAAAATACTGCACATTACAACTCGTACCAATCTAACCTCATTTCAATTCAAATGAACACTCCCAAACTTCATAAACAGTCTTAAACTCACTCAATAGAAAACACAACACAAAATACAAGTCACATAATAGTTAATTAACGAATAATCAATTACCATGGTTAGCTATATGAATACAATCAATAGTATTTTTCACAATTTATGAAAATTACATTGACTCTACTGAATATAAAACTATTATAACGCTCTTGCTACGGTATTTTTATTCATATTTTAGTGTTTTTATTTACCTATTAGTCGACATGCTACTATTTTATATCATCATCATCATCAGCCCACGGTCGTCCACTTCTGGACATAGGCCTCTCCCAAGGCACGCCACTCAGCCCGACTTTGTGCTTCTCGTCTCCACCTGTTCCCTGCTACCTTCATGATGTCCTCGCTCCCCCTAGTGGCAGGGCGCCCTACACTACGCTTGCCGAGCCGCGGTCTCCACTCCAGAGCTCGCCTACCCCATCGGGTGTCGGTACTATTTTATATAGATTCCGTATATTTGAAGTCTCTTTTTACAATGTCAAATTTTAAATTGAAAAATTAGTAGCATATCTAAATAGGACTTAACTGAATGATTATTGTATTTATCGGCTATATTTCAAGGCATACAAATCGCCTACAGTTTAGATTACAATAGGCTGAATTAAATTGTCTATTTTAGGTTAATTTCGTACATACTTTTTTCAATCCATTTATATCACACGAACAAATCTTATCCTTCCTTATGTACTTTTATTATGTACTGACCCCATATATTTCTAAGGATGATACATATTGGTGTTCGAATGCAAAAATAATGCCTTGTATTTTACGCCATTACTTTTTGATATAACTTTTTATACGTCATATAATATTTTAGACAGGCAACGTGTGAAGTTTTTTTAAACTATTGGCGCAAAATACAAGGACACAGATAATATATGTATAAATATAAATAACATATAAAACATATACATTATACATAGCTCGATTACAAAGAAATAATTTACCTGTCCGCCATTCTGAAATTTGCTTATATACTATTACTTTACTGAATTGAAAGTTTAAAGAAACAAGTCGCTTGCCACAGACCCTGAGTTTTGAATTTCAAAACCTGGCCTTGTGCTGTGATAATTGATAATTACCAACATGGCGAACAGATGTTTCTTTTTTATTTTTTTCTTTGTAATACGTATAATTTAACACCTATGCCTATGTATGGGGCAGGATTGCAATTCATACATAAATTCCTAAATGTGGTCTTCACACGTGCGTGAAAGTGCTCTTCCTAACTTATATGTATATTAAACAGACATTCGAGACTCTCTTAACATGTCTAGTGACTACTAACATCACAATTATTCCAAACATGAATGAGTAATGTGTTCAATGTTTTACAATTTTTTTTTTAACTGTCAACGACTTAATTTAACTTTCATGTTTACATAGATAACGCACAGAAACTGACAACGTCTGATTTTTGTAAAATTAATCCTCATTAAAAACACAAGTCTTCAAAGAAACCTCCTTTGTTATCAACAAAATTACATGTGCCCTTTTGGTTTCAAAGTATGTACTAACTGATACCAAAAGTGATAAGCACTATACAACCCTTCAGAAATAGTGGCGTCTTGATATAATTATACAAAAATCAGACGTTTAGAGCTCAAGCGCCTTAAAATCCAATAATAAGACACACGTTCATTTTCAGACAAAAATTCAAAACGAGTATTCATTTGTTACCCTGCATCGGGCGATACTGTTTCCGTATTGTCATCTTGCTCGTTATAGTAAGTGTACATAAATAGTGAAAACGGACGTCACATAGGCCAAACAACGTTTATTAGGTACTAACAACGGTGAATGAATACTTATGCCCAATACAAACGCTTGACAAACAGACTTAACAGTCATCTCTACCAAATGATAAGAAAGTAGAAGATGAACAAGAAAACTCCGAAATCACATGAACATAATGTTATACATTTTTTACAACTATTTAGTTGGTGACCATGTTAAGCTGACGTTTGATCACAGCGGCTGGATCTATGAGACCTTGAGAGGCGACTCTCGTTCTAGCCCAAAAGTCAAAGTTTTGCTACTTCTTTTGTTGTATATTATTTTAGATGTCTATGGATGTCATTCAAATAATATTTATTATTTATTTAAATAATGCCTTGTCCAGTTTGTTATTGCCGGCAGTGGCCTGTTGGACGTCTGCTTGCCATATTTGTAATATCAAAAACCAACAATAAACCAACCTGTGATCATTTCTAACAGATTTTTTATAAATATGGCTAAGTATGCATTCACCACAATCTCTACAAGACCTAAAAACTAAACTAGATGAATTTGGACATCAAATTTCGTGAGATTTATTTAAAAAGCAGTAAGAACTAAATTACCAATCTTCAGGCACATGTCTAGGAATAATCAAAAAATAATAATTCTAATATGTTTTAGCACTGGATTCAGCACTAGGTCGTATTGTAATGTAGGTAAGGTTGAAATTAGCGCGTGCAATTTCATGAATGTGCAACACAGATTACTGCATATAGACATCGTATAAAAAGTTGTTTGACACTCCCATCTTTTATTTCAAATTCTTTTCAAATAAACTAACGAAGCAAAAGTCTTTTCCTTATTTGTCTTGGGTCTAGGAAATTGTTATATGGACCAGCTGATTTTATCGCGAATTTCCAAAGTCACAGAACAGTTAGTCATATTTTTTTTCCATAGACTTACGTTTTGCCTACTGACCTCCTGATACTAAACACCGTTGTAGTCTAGTTAACTAGAAACCTATTTACTCTGGAATATTACTATTTACTAAACCAATCTCACTCTTATTTTTTGCGTAAGTAACAGCAATCTAATTTCCATTTGCATTAATGTCTGTATTATTTATACAAATACACAGTATCTATACGTGAGTAATCTGTGTCGTGATTGTGAGAGAGCTACCATAATAATGTACTAATAATGATCCCTCGTGAATATTGTGTGGTTTTATCTTTTGGACGAGCTCTTGATCTGCTGCAACTTGAGGCGGAGCGCGTCCACCGCTGCTTCGTTCTTTTGTGATACTTGCTGGGAGGTGTGTAGCTGGGGAATAGACATTTAAGTTTTTACATAAAAACATTCAGTTAAATTCAGAATATTTTTTTAACTAAACGGGTTCGCATTTGGCCATAGTTTGCCTGATGGTAAGCAAAGGCTATGGCCTAAGATGGAGCGTGCTTACCCGATAAGAACCGATTTACTCTCGCTTTGAAGATCGCTGGATTATAGTGCGTACAGGGAGTCAGGCCGGGAGTTCCACAACTATGCGGTACCTCCTTCCAAAGACTGACCACGTCGATTTATGAGTAATTTAATACTGTTATACTTACTTTAAGCCTACAACTTTTATTGAAGATCAATATATGCAATTTGTTACCTCAAGTTGTGGGTCGATGCTGTGTGCCCTGGGCAAGGTGTTCTGTTGATGGAGTCGGTGAGCGCTCGGTTGTCTCCGACGGGCGTGCGAGGCTGCGAGCTGGGACTCGACTCCACTTTCATGCCCGCTTTGGCCTGGAAAGACGCAAATATAATTAGTTCAGAATTATATACAAAAACAACTATACGTATAAATTATATATTTTATATGTTTTGTTCAGAATTAGTATTATTTGGTTCGCAGGAGACCGTCAGTTGAGATGCCGGCTCCTCACTTGGCTTAGCGTATTCGTGAGTCGATATTGTTGTGTTTGCCTCAAATAATCAAATATTTCAAATACCGTCAAATACGTCATCCACATATGGACTTGTACGGGAAAACACTCAAATATGCCACAATATTTGCTTATTCACAAAACAAATTAAACGCACAGTGATGGACGTGTCAGTGGCAGCAGCTTATTTCATTTACCTGAATGCGGCTTACCAACACCTGTTGTGTCTACAGAAGTACAAAATTAAAAATAGACGATTGCTGACAAGGCGTTGGTGGATGTTGACAATTCACAAAAAACGAACAAAGTAAGTACCTACATACCAATTAATCAAATTAGAGCTTTATAGCTCTATATATTACACGTCTGAACAGGATCGCAGCGCGCACGCTACTGAACGATCCAAGTGTGGACAGTAGACGCAAATATTTGCCTTATTTTATTCCTTTGATGTGTAATCAAAAACCGACAAGTTGACGGATACGCATATTCGCTATTTGCGTTGTTTGCCATATTCGTGCAAATAAAGCAAATACAATCAAATAGACCGTCTACACATTGCTGTATTTGGACAAATAATGCAAATACACGAACACGATACGCCAAGTGAGGAGCCGGCATGAGATGTAGACGTGGTAATATTACTTATTAAATTCTAGCTACTTGTTATCTAATCGAATAAAAAAAACTATCTGATATGCAATCAACAATTAGCTACAATTTTACCCTATAGGTATACATATAAAAAATGTGATTGGTTACTTTCCTTATTCACACACTGAAGTAGCAAAAAAATATCTTTTTGGCCATGGAGTTCATACATTAACTACTATTTATTGGTGTCAAAAAAGAAAAATGTTTACCTGTAAAGCTCGAAGTCTTTCCAAGAAAATCACGTGAGATTTCTCGTCATTTTCATTTGTGATGTCTGAAAACAAGCAATGTAATAATAAGTACAATTTTTTGTTGCTTTTTGGAGCCCTGAAATTATGCTTACGAGGCTTAGAAGCTTAGCGTAGGTATTATTATAGAATTGTAACTACTTACAAATGTCGCGTTCAGTCAGTCAGTAGTTCCTCGTTTCTCTTCGGGGGAGAGGTAGGTACCCAACCCCGGAGATGGCGGTTGACTATCACATGGTATTTGTTTTTGACCCAGCTACGCTTCTATAGTGTCAATGAATGTGGGCTAGGTTTGCGTTTGACTACAGCCTGCCTGATGTTAAACATTGCTGCAGCCTAGATCCAAGTAGATAAAGTACTTGGTACTAACCAATATTATCAGTTTTGTAGTCGTGCTTGAATATAGGCATGGACGCCATCTTGCGCTGCTCGGCCACCTCTCTGAGGCCGCGCTCCACGAAGTTGCGGAAGTAGAACGACGAGCCCTGCATGAACGTCCAGATGTCCACTTCGGGGTGACGCTCCTGGGGAAAATATAATAACAATTAATTAAATGATGGACAGGACAAGAACAAACCAGCAAATAGTTTTCCAGGGTGAATATTTGCAGTATACGCACGGAGCCGGCGAGCGGTGATCCTGTGGGTGACTCGACCTGATAAAGAAGCTCCGAATGCTTGCGAAACGCGTCGCATATTGAAGACGTATTATTATTATATAATTGAATAAATATGGCTTACATTAGTTTACAAAATGAAATATTTACCCACCAATAAATAGGCACTCTTAACAAGAAAAGCACAAGACCGACATCTATGGTACCTAGGGAGTAGGCATATAGCGCAATTAATATGACAATATAAAAAATAAGATATGGATTCAGGCGTTGCTTTGCAAAAATCCTTTCCGGATTAAAATGTAACTTTGGAATATTTTTTTCTTCTGATGTTAGTAACAGTATAAAATGTTCGAATGTAGTTTACGAAGCTTTATGCCCTCCAAGACTGTCCAAGAATCTTTAACAGAGTTTTTAAACAACATTTTTTTCACCGGTCGTGACCCGTCCTCAGAATAAATTCTACCTATGAGTTCAGAAAACGGGGTACTATAAAAAATTTTTTAGCCAAAAGTCTTTACGTTAAAAGAATATTTTTTATTTTGTAATTAATCTTGATCATATATTTAATCACACTACTGTTTCCGAAACACGTTGACTATTAATTTCCTCGATAGAAAAAAAACACAAAGTTAGGTCTGTTTTTGAATTTTAGCTGGCCTTAACACACTTAGTTTGTTAAACAATTTCAAACGCATATTTCTAAAATTAATTTGAGTGATGTAAAATAAACTATGACTCAACACTGCTGGAGTAAAATTTCGATTCAATATTATATTTCTAATTAATTAATTAATTTCCAACGAAAGTGGTAGATTTTAGCGATTTCGGCGCCATAGTGTTTCTCGTTCTTTTCTACCCAGAGTGACAGTGTTCGCTATAGACGAGTATATCCCAGCCTTAAATTATTTTGCGGGAGTTCTCTTGAGCAGATACATACATCGTGGTGGGCGCCCCACCAGGTCCTTCCACGAAGTATCTCTTTTTATATAACTCACCCTCAAGTCATACAGCTGTTCCAGAGCCTCCTTGTTGTGCTCCTTGGTCCCGATCCTCCTCAGTATGAGCGCGAACTCCTCGTGCACGGCGCGCGGCAGGCGGCCGGCGCTCAGGCTCGCGTTCCCGCTCACAGCGCTGAGCACGGAGCCCCCGTTCAGTGCGTCCGGAGTGTTCTCCTTCTTTTCGTCGAGTTTCAGTTGCTGGAAGAAACAGATGACATGTTATTTGTAAAAGTAGTTTTGGAAAAAGATCTAAAGCCTAATCATAATAATTCTGAGTCGTTATATTCGTAAAGTTTATCGTCGAGATAGCACAAGAGGCAGAAGCAGGCACTTATTAAGTGAAACGTACAGATGCTCATGTCCCACGCATTGTAAAGGTATATTTGACAAGATGTAACAAAATATGAAGTATAAAAAATATGTTCTCTCTTAATACAAAGTACGCAATCATAAGAGTAAACACGATATGTATGAGTTACTTATTTTATATAATAATTATCCAGCAATTTGAATCAACTCTTTTACTGTTTTAAAAGATGGTCAAGGTCGTCAGTAGCTAAAAACCGGTATTCTGCCAAATTAGGAAGATCGGGAGTCGAACTCATCACAGTGAACAACAGTGTTACAAAAATAACTTTAAACTAAGATAATGATAAATAATAATAATAACTCACCTTGATAACTTTAATAAGATAGGGGTACAAGTCCGACTCGTTGACGTCAGGGATCTGCGTGAGGTGGTTGGTGATGGACGCGCCCTTCGTCTTCACTAGAGTGTGCACCAGCGTCTTCACGGTCCTGGGAGTGAAGAGATAATTTACTTATACATTTTATAGATAAGTTGTAAGTTAATGTATCGTAGATAAGTTTAGTGAAGTAATGGTAAGCCTTTTATGCGAGAGTCGTCCCTACTTGCCGGAAACGATTATGCCACAAAATAGCAAGCACTGTTGTGCTATCGTGTTATAACATAACACTCTTGTTTAACGGTGATGCAGAAAATAGTATCGGTTGAATGTAATGAAAGAAATTAAAAAACACAGACACGTCTTTGACCAGTTTCAGGACTAGGTGATACAGAAAATTTGATATTAGTTTCAACAAAAATTTCCAACGTTTTGAAGCATTGCTATATTTCTTTATGAGACTTGTCTTGATTTGACTTCAATCTAGTCTTAGTCACAGCCAGCCCCAACGGAAGACCAGCGCTGGTTGCTTCCACACAACCAGCATTATGCTGAGTTGGGGCTGTGTTGTGGCAGATTATGTTTTTACTCCTGTGTGTTCTTCTGTTAAATCTGCCACAATAAATGTTTTCTTTCTTTCTTCTTTCTTACCTGTAAGGAGTATCATCAATATCCGGATTCTTCTTCCAATAGGTATTCGGATACGCCTTATAAAAGGTGTATATCTTATACAAGATGGCGTCATAGTCTATGGAGTGCACCTCCCACGTGGAGATCATCTTCAACGTCTTCCAGAAGCACTTGAGGAGCAGGTTCTGGTAGCGAGGGTAGGCCTCATCTGAGGCGCCGATAGACTCGTGCAGGAGAGATACTATGGCGCTGCAATGGAGAAAACAAATCATTACATTATTATTTTCAAGATGATTATGTACTACTCTTCAATGTTTCTGGCTTCCCATATTCTGGACGAAGAACTACTTTCGTTTATAGTTCAGAAATCAACCTAAAGTGGATGGATAGATATCACCAACATGGAAGAATAAAGAAATCGAATAACATATAAATCAGTTCGTTACTTATTTCTGGCATTAACTTACATCCCTGCAATAAAACGACTGTTACGGCCGATAACGCCGGACCTGGCGCCGAACACGTGGAGTATCTTAGAAACTTGAGCTTAACGTAAATTTAGAACCCATATAAGAGGTAGTAAATAGTGGCCGAGAAGCACTGCATGTGAAATAGTGAACAAATGTAAGACAGGCTGTTATAATGATGATAATGAATAGGACAATACAATTTCGTTTTTTGTTTCATTCAAATACACTTATCATATAAGTGCAGTACTAGGTATGCACAGTATCTCACCGAGCACGAAGCAGAGAACTGGCTCGCCTAGCTAAGTAATAGGATCGTCTAGCTAAGAAAGACCTCTAGATACCAACTCTATAGTACATTGTAAAGGTCTTACCATACTAGTGCAGTCCTGGGTGACCTCTCCAGCAGTCTCACGCACACGTTGTTGAGCACCCTGGTCAGTTTCTCGGCGTCGCTGCCGGTCCCCGCAGCGCTGGTGCCGGCGCCCAGCACGCGCAGTATCTCGCCCAGCACGGAGCAGAGCGCCGGCTCGCCCACTTGGGAACCACAGCCCGCTGTCTCGTAGAACTGTAAGGGAAATCGATTGTTAGCAAATTACCATGAAGTTTTCAAAATTACATCATTATAAGTTATTTATAATAAACATTGTCGTAGACTGAAAGATATGTACATACATCTAATGGTCCACATATAAACACACATTAAACTATGGGCTGGCCTGACCCTTCGACGCAATATGAAAGGAGCAATAATAGTAAAGTTCTAAACAAACGAAGTCGCAGGTATAAAGTGTCATCCGCTGGTGGTAGTGTGAAGACGCTTCTTTTGTGTTGGTATAATACTAAACTCTTCACTGCATTCACACTTTTACGTACTTTAATCACTTAAAAAAACCGCAAGGTTGTGGAACTCCCTGCCTGACTCTCTGTTCCCCACGCACTATAATCCAGCTATCTTCAAAGCGAGAGTGAATCGGTTCTTATCGGGTAAGCACGCTCCATCTTAGGCCATAGCCTTTGCTTGCTATCAGGTAAACTATGGTCAAGTGCAAGTTAAAAAAAAAGATTTAAAGAAATTCTAATCATATATTAGTAACATGAACTGACCGTAGTGAGCGCCCCTCCCAGACACTTGAAGGCGGGCAGAGTGTCCCCCGAGGGCGGCGCGCTCCGCAGCCGCCTCACTTGCGTGGCTATAGCGCTGACCAGGCGCTGCTCGTGCGCCGCCAGCGCCGCGCCGCGACCAGACTGCAGCGCGCACGTTATGAGGGATAGCGCGCGGATGGCGGCCTGTGGAACAACATTAATTATATTAATACAAACTAATGCAAAATGTTATTGCAATATTTATTTCAGAAAAAAAGAGTCCAAATCATATCATTTTGACATACCTACATACAACGGACATTCAGTAAGATTTGGCATATTCATTGTTACTGAGAGCACAGTTAACCTGTGAATAACTATAACTCAGCCCTTAATTCAAGCCAAGGGTTTGATTCCTTCAAAGTAGACTTGGCACATATTGCTTTACAGTGAAGAATGGTAATCATGGTGATGGCAACAAGTTAAACAGGCCTTTAACATGACTTTGAGTTTACTGTCAACTTAATTTATGATAGAGCATAAAAGAGCTTACATTAAGATCAGGGCTAGCGATGGAGTGAATGGTGTCAGCGAGCTGCGAGTCATCCACCGCAGCGGGGCCTAGGTTCATGGGGGCGGCGGGGCGCGGCGGGGACATTACTGCCATGCTGGAAATAAGGACAAACATTATATTAGACAACGTTTTACCACAGTATAAATACTAAACCAGTACTGTGACTAGGTCCACTCGACGACTTAAATACCTACACTCGTGGTGACGCAATAGTGGCCAACTTATTTTACGGGGCACGCGTGCTTTTGTGTGCACACAATATAAGCTTGAACACCAAATACTGAGCGTTAGTTCAGTAGTACCACATATCTTATCTAAATAGTGTTTTTAATCTACTGTCTTTAAACACAATATATAGAAATCAAATCAACTAGATTGTTTTTTTTCCGATAAGATGTAAAAACTGATGTTGAACATAAATGGAGGACCAAAAGACACAATTAATTTTGGGTCTGGAGCCAAAGACTAATAACCTGGTCCGTGCAGGCGTGGCGTGCGTGATGTTGTTGGGCGGCCTGTGCGCCCCGGCCGGTATGACTGTTTTTGCCGAGAAAGGATCCATAAAACTTTGTCTTTTGAGTCTTCTCATGGTAGAATTAAAAGACACACGTATTCTCCTTTTCAGAGAACGAGATCTTTGGCTAAATTCTCTGGCAACATGACGGATCTTGCAGAGGAAAACAAGGTCGTTTGACCATGAAGTGCCACTTATATATGTACTTAGACACTTATATATGGACGGAAAGACACTTTTTTGGGTGTAGAATCAAAAACAACTCACCTAGTTCGTACAGGCGTGGCGTGCGTGATGTTGTTGAGCGGCCTGTGCGCCCCGGCCGGTATGGGCTCGTCCAGAAACTTCACATCCAGCTCGGACAGCGCGGGGGGACGCACTATGGGCGCCGCCGCGTCCAACTTGGCTATCAGCTCGGGGTCCAGGCCGAATGGACCGGAGATCACTTTCGGTTCGGGCGGTGGGCTGGTGGAGAACAAAAATAGTTGTAAATGATGCAGAGAAAAGAAAAGTAAAGTACATATATAAGTATTATATCGGTTATACCCACGACACAAGCCTTTGCTTGGTGTGGGGCTAGATGGCGTTGTGTGCAATGTCCCGGAATATTTATTTAGAGTTGAATCAGATAGCGTCGTTCACTGATAGCGAAAATCATGAAGATATTTGTATAGTATCTGTTTCTCATGACTGAAAGCGCTGCTATTATTATTTTGCCATAAAGATAGATAGATAAAACTCTTTATTGTAACACACATTGAAAAAAAAAGACAAACAGAAACACAAGACTTTAAAAATAGTGCCACAACTGGCGGCCTTATCGCTTATTATAAAGGTGCTTGGTGAGTGAACAAAGCGTACAAAGCGAAATTTTTAAACATTGAAGCAGCAGTTTCTACAATGCAATTCATGCAAAAGACAACATACGCCTATCAAAAATGCTCAAATTGATATCATTGGTTACAATACCCAAATGGACATATGTTGTTATTATGCAGAAAACCGCGAAAATAAAAAAGCGAATGAGAGATATAGCATGCATAGTATAAGTATCATTACACTCGTGATACTGACGGCTGCACGACGGGGGGCGGGGCTTCCTCTTCCTCCTCCTCTTCATACTCCTCTGGCGGTGCCTCGGCTATCACTCTTCGCGGAGGTTCCGGCTCCTGCGAACAAATACATAAATTTTCATATAAAAGTAGAAGTACGTTCGATTTATGTAGCGTCCGTAAGGTCTTCAAATAAGCCAATGCCAGAATATAATAGGATGCAGTTAACGGCAAAGTAAAAAGAGTGTTAATCATTTTGTATGTATGGGGCCTCTCTGGACTAGAAAAGCACAAGACCGACACCGATGGCACCTAGGAGAGGAGGCCTATACCCAGCAGTGGGTCGACAAAGGCTAAAGATGATGTATGTATGTAGGTGGAAAATATTGTATTTTCTTATCGTTACTTACCTCCGACGGTTGTTGTATAGGCTTCCCAGAAGCAGAGAGTGGTATGAGCATAGAGCGGCGCGTCTCAGCGCTGCGAGTCTTGCCAGCTCGCTTGATGCGCTCCTCGAGGAGGGATAGGTCTTTGTCTGATATCTGGAAACAGATAAATAAACATTATTACATGATTTAATTAAAACACGCTGCTTATGTAGTATTGCGTGGAAAGCGACTGCAAAATGTATTCAGAGTTAATAAACAGGTTTCATTATAAATAAAAATAAATAAAAATAAAAAAGCTTTTATTTTACTTAACCGTATTGCAAACAGAGTTTCTATATTTGGTTAGTTATTTCAATGCTTATGTTAGATTTATATTACTTAGAATTTAGAGTTATTTTTATCTTTCACGGTGAAGTACCGCCCTTGGCGGTAAAAGCCTCCTCCAATTTTCCATCTTGTAGTAACTGTCCGACCCGAGTGTTTATTTATATATTCCATCAAAATGGTATTATTTCAGACGTGATTGTGCCTGTAAAACTTCAATGATTTCACTCTGTTACCATTGTACTTTGTATTTGTAGTTGTTTTACTCTCTCAGAGATGGCGCTGAAGCTGCGTATCCTTGAAAACCAGTTTCATCCTTGAAAATAAAAAGTGAGATATTTTACAATTAAATGAGAGATATAGCATGCTATTGTTGAATTATTATTTTCATTGGCATATTAATCTAAATATACTATTTCGATCGCCAGTTGTATGAATATCAAGCTTAAATTTTCGATGATGTTGGAGGGTGGTGGTCAACAACCCCTCCGCGGTGACCAACCGTTCTGGGGGGGATACTGTATAGTTCTTTCTTCTTTTATAGTAATGTTGATGGCGCAGTAATCGTTGTGTGGGTTTGAAAGGGCGGAGCTAGTTACTATTCTCCCGACGACTCTCCCGACAAAATGCTGGTCGTAGGAACCAAGTGTTCTGTTCGTTGGCTAAGATATTTAGCTATGGAATTGTTAGAGCTGGTATTTTTCTTGCTTTTCTTAGTTTTACTTTTTTTCGCCTCTTGGATATTTGACACTGACTTGGAGTATTCTTCAGTTTTGTATAGACTTCCAGTTTGATTAGGTGGAGTTATTTCTAGCTCTCGTTTTTTTCTGTCCCGCGGTAGATCTTGTTGTGTAACTTCTATGTTAGTCGTGGTCTCATGTACTATTAAACGATCGTATTTAATAAACGCTCTTTTCCCTTCTTTCCTTTCTTTTTGGAGTTGTTCCTGTAATTGTTTTCGTTTTTCTAAAATTTGGGGAGGATAATCTTCTTTTACATATACGTCCTGGTTTTTTAATAAATGTTTATTTTTCAAGACAGTTAATTTTATACCAAATGTTGTGAAGGTTACAACGATTGGCCTTATTTTTCCTTCAATTTTTCTGCCCAACCTTCTTACAAATTCTAAATCATATATTTGACACTTTACTTTTAGGTCATTCTGTATCATATTAATAATTATGTTTTCCAGATCTTCATATGATTTTTCACTTTCTTGTATAGCGAAAAAAATAATGTTTTTCAAACGGGCTTGTTTTTCTAACATTAAAATTCTTTTGTTATGGTCTAACGCAGTATTTTTTAATTTTTCTAACTAAAATTTAGGTTTCATTATAACATGATTTAATTAAAACACGCAGCTTATATAGATTGTATCTGTGTGAAAAGCGACCGCAAATGTCGTCAAAAGTCATAACGATATAGTTATGTAGAATACCGTTCGTTGACTTGTGTACTGTCGACACTCTTGTCTCAAAACTTGTAGCTATAATGTTAGAAATAGTCATAGAATAAGCTAACACTGTAAAACATTTTAACTGTTTCAAATAAAAAGATTTTTATTTATTACTAGCTGTGCCAGCGACTTCGTCCGCAAAGAATAGTTATTACCATAAAAATTCTTCTAGAGAGTTAATCTTAAAAAATAGACATACACTGTTGCAAACATTTTGTTAGATCATTTCAAGAGGAATAATTCTTTCATACATTTTTTTTGATATCTTCAACCGTTTCCGCAGCACGCAACGGAAGCCCTCAAATATGAATAATTTTCTCCGTTTTTTTCACATTTTCCATTGTTTCTTCGCTCATATTAGTTGCAGCGTGATGTTATATAGCCTAAAGCCTTCCTCGATAAATGTCCTATCCAACACAAAAATATTTTTTCAATTAGCACCAGTAGTTCCTGAGATTAGCGCGTTCAAACAAACAAACTCATCAGCTTTATAATATTATTATACTCTCATAGATATGATTCCTGTGAGCGTTACAGCAATACTTTCAAGCGGTAGAAACAGAGAAGGTTATAAAAAGGTCAACATACAAGATTCTATAAGTATCGCGACGAGTCAAAGGCAGAGTTATCTGGCAAACTAGAAACCCAACATAAAACATATGTCCATGTAATTTAGGTCCAAATTTGTAGCAGCAAGAGATGTAATGTGTTGTGTCTCAAAATTTATTTCAGATCATTACATCCAATAATTAATTCAGTATGTAAGAAAAAACAATTAAAAGATATGCTTACCTGTCCAATCATTTTATAAACTTTCTCTCCTTCTAGGAAGTAAGCGCTGGCGACGCAGTTAAGCGCCGCTGACCGGACAGCGTTGTCTCTATCGCCTATATGTCTGGCAAGCTCCTTCAGCGCAGTGGCGCCACCTGGGGCCATCACCACTGAACCGTAGGTCTCTAGGAGGTGGCCTATGCATTCTAGGCATTCTGAAAGATACAGATTAAGCAATTAAAATTTGAGTATGTATAAATAAATAAATGTCACTCACGCAATTTCAATTTTACAATACAAATTACAATCTGTAAATTTAGCGTCCTAACAAAAAATACCTGGAGCAAATTTTCTTTAAATCAACCCAAATGGAAATATAATATTAAGCGTCAAGAAAGTTAAACAAACATACCTAAACATTCACAGAAAAATATAATAGATTTAATAAGTAACTAAATAGGTAGGTTATTTTTATTTATTTTTTTAATAGTTCTAACATAAATCCCCTAAAACAAGTAACTAACACATTTAAGTCCACAACATTAAATAAATGTTATTTTTTTTATAAACCACAAAATGTACCGTTTAAAATTATCGACTTTATAGTTAAAAGACAAAATAACCTATGATTATGAAAGCATAATAGATATCTAATCTTCAAAACATCGATAAAATAATTATCATAGTGCTTATGAATGTTAAAACTTTTATCTTTCCTCAACTGATTAAATTCCGGTAGATAGATAGTTTGATGACCAAATGTAATGAAATTCTAATGTTTAAATGTATGTAAACAAGTCATAAACATTCATAAAAATGACTTAACTGCTGGGTAAGCAAGCCTAGACCGTAATGATTGCTTAACAACAAGCGAATTAGGTCAAGTGCAAACCCATTCCTTGATAAAAAAAAATCTCTTTTGCCAACAATATTTAAAATTTTTGGTGTTAGCTTCATGCAGAGCATTATCACAAGTTCAGTAATATTAAACATTTGTGCCACCATAAAGACGAGAGTGAACGGGTTCTTATTGGGTCAGCACGATCCATCTTAGGCCATAGACATTGCTTACCATCAGGCAAACTGTGGTCAAATGCAAAACTGTATTAGTAAAAAAATAACTCGACGTGCATAAAATTTGCTACAAATAAACGTGTATTTGTTCTATACATTACCTGCCCTCTGCCTAGCGTTCTTCGACTTGAGTCCCTCCATGAGATAGCCACATAGTTTAGTGACAGAGTAGACGACGCATATCTGTCTGAACAGCGCCTTCACTCCATTGCGGACTGTGTCTTTTGGATCGCCCACCTGTGGGGAAAAACACATAAGTACAATGTATTATAAAAGCGAAAGTATTGATACAAAAATGTGTGTGCAAGTGTATATGTTACCACTTCACAACCAAACGGCGGAACCGATTTGCATGAAATTTGAAATGGATATAGATTTGAAGTAATAATGACCAAGACAATCTTTTAAGCAAACTTACTACACCCTACACCTACATCCATATTGTATTTATTTTACACCCATGTGCTTATTTGTTTACATAAGAAACTTCAAAAAAATTCACAGCAATCTATTAGTTTTGTAAATTTTACAGCGATCTTCAAAACGAGAGCGAATCGGTTCTTATCGGGTAAGCACGCTCCATCTTAGGCCGTAGCCTTTGCTTACTATCAGGCAAACTATGGTCTGATTATTACTGAATAATACTTTGTCATCCTAACCTTCAAAACTAGATAAGGTATGAAGCAATTAGCCTCGTATTCCGCCATAGTATAGTCCGCCTCGATCAAATATCCGAACACCAGGGACAGGTACTCAAGCCCCTTCAGTATGACGGAGGGGTTGGTGTCGAAGAACCTCAGGGTCAGCCACTTGAGGACCAGGTCCAGGTTTGCCATGAGAGAGGTGCCGTTGTCTTGCAGGTCCTCGGATAAAGCTTCTATTGCTTTTAGGTGGTATCTGAAAGAATAAAAATATAAATTGCGTTGATATAAAATAATAGCGGGACCTTAAAACCTCATTTGAGCCGAGTGCTATGTCTAATTAAGCTATGTCTAAAGTCGCGCATTTACTAGTTTTCTCTTCCGTAGCATTTAAAAAAACATGTTAGCCACTAGTTGCTTGTTGAGTCCAGCTGTGGCCATCTGTTCCTTGAGCAGGTCGAAGAACTCCTCGCGGGGCGTTGTGAAGTTCCATTTCAACACTGGAAAACAAATATCAAATCGGTAAATATCAACTACTTATATGAAACTAAAATAATCAGTAACCTTATACATACAACCTTATTATACCTATATGTACATTGTACATTCTTATACATTGGTGGTTTTTATATGGAAAACTTAATAAACTTATTAAGTTTTCCATATTTTATCTATAACTGCACCAAATTTTTTAATGTTTTCATGGTAAATAATAAATTTTTGATTTTTGTTATATTAAAGGAATAGGAAGTTTGTTAGTTTCTTGATGTTTGTTCCTCCATATTGCAATGAATTTCCGTAGTTTTTGGTACACTTATTGTTTGTTTGTTTTTAAGTTTTTATTCTACAAAGATAATTATAAGTACGTACATACAATATTACTTTTCTTGCGAACGAAGTCTAAATATTTAAAGGACCAATCGAACTAATAATTTATGATTATTTTACCAAAAGACGATATAAGTAAAATAATTAAAATGGTGGTTATTTTAAGAAATACATACTTTAAACTAAAAACAAAACGACTAAAGACTAATTTATATTGGAAAACGGCGGTTTACTTTTCAACTTCTGATCGTCGATAATACGCTGGTTCTTAGCATTGTTGTTAGGCAGTAGCGGCGCAAAATCTTCCTCGTCTTTCTTGCCGCGACTTGATGCTGATGCTGGTTTTACAACCTTAAATAAAGAAATAAAATATTAGTCAGTTATTTAGCAGCGCCCGTGGTGGTAATCCGAAATAAAATTTTGCCTATGTGATTATCCTGGGTCGACAATATCATCTCAATACGTTCAGCAGTTTAAATGTGTATGTGTGTAAATCTAAATACTGACAAGCCCGTATCTGAGACGAAAGCTTCAGTCAAAAATGACCAATGCACACTGATTTTCGAACAAACATTTAAATTTTTTTTTTTATTATCTAACGAGTACATTGTTCCAACTCTCAATACATTTGATCAATTTTTAAGGTGACTTGAGTTTAGGGTGTGTCAGGATATTTGTTTACACTTTTATTTTTATAAGATAGTAGTGTTAGTTACATCATTTATAACTCAAGAACGGCTAAACGGATTTATCTGAAAATTGGTGGGAAGGTAGCTCAGAACCAGGAGACTGACATAGGATACTTTCTATCGTGTTTTTTTTTAATTGAATTAAAATAAAATCCAAAATCTGCTTATTTATTGCCTCTAAGGCGGAACAGAGTTCGCCGGGTCGGCTAGCTATAAATAGACCCCGGTTTACCTTCCCCTTACGAGCAGCAGTGCCTTTCTTCTCCGCCTCTTTCTTCAGCGCGCCGGCAGACTTCACAGTTCTGGGCTCTTCCTTCTTTCCTTTCCCGGAAGGCAGCGGTTGTATCGGCAGGTTGGGGCGCGCCTTGTCCAGGGCCGCTTGGATCACTGTTTTGGAGCCGGGCCGGAAGAAAAGTTATAAACATATACATAAGATATTAAAGGTGATTCTTTGTAAACTTTGCTGATGATAACGATTGACGCCTTATTTATTCCGGGCTGGAAGAAAACAAATTATAAACATACGATATTAAATTAGGCAATATTTTGCATAAGGTGGTGATGACGAATATATGACGAATTCAAATGTTCGTAAGATTCTAAGCAATAACAAATTTGTTTGTTCGTACACCAACACATCTCTCAAGAGAGCAGAGAGAGAGAGAGAGCTTTTAATTAAAGTAGCCTTTGTAGCTTTCGAGACACAGAAAAACTCTTCATTCAGCTGAATGAAGAGTTTTTTACTCTTTTTTGGATTTCATAAAAATGCCTTTTTTTGGAAAGACAGACTGTCAGACAGTCTATCATTAATAGAATCAAGAATTTTTATTGTTTGAAGTTTATTTTTATTAAATTTTACCTTAACTTTACTTTACTTAATTGTTAACAGTTTTTTGTATTACATTGTATGGTACCGGTAGGTCCTGCACTAGGAATACCAAATACTATACTGTTAAACTGTGTACATACTTAACCTACCAGAGCAATGGTATCAACATTTTTGTTCCAATATAACATACAATAATCTACCCAAGGTTTAAGGTAAACTTACATATTCATATATAGATTCATGGCTTAGTTTAAGTCCTTCAGCTAGATATACCAGGCAAGTATAGAAGACAGGAATCTTGTGATTATCTAGATTAGAAAAAGATTGTACACAGCAACTTAAAAAATAACTTTTAAACTAGCACCACCTCACAGTTTCAATCAATCTAATGGAAAGTATGTATTAATTTCAGGTAATTTGTGCCTTAATTTATCGATTAAGTCCATTTAGTTAAAGTATTAATTTTCATTTTATTTATACACTCAGAAACCTGAGTAAATTAAGGAAAGTATTGTAACAAGTAGTGACCCAGCTGTTTGTCATAGTGTGGCAGCTGTTAAGCCCTTATTAAAACCTTATATAAACTCATCATAGAGTATAGTCACTGTCATACATACCTAAGTATAGAGAAGTATGATGGATGGGACCATAGTATGCCACTGTGGTACTTATGCTCTCCACTCCTTTTGCTGTTTGTTCATTGGATAGAGATTCGGCCGGTTTACTTCCAGTCTTGATGTAGATTTATTCAATAAGGCCAGTTTTAAAATATTCTTTTTCTAGTAACTTTTAACCTGTAAAATTGAATTTGTAGAACTTTATTGAGTATTTCTAAAACACTGAAACTATTCATGTTAAGTAATTGAATTATGGGTCTAAATTTCTATGATGAAACTAGATGTAGAATGGATTTATTTCCCAATGTACTTACAAATATTACAAAGACTTCTCCATGGTTCGATTGTATTTCCTACTCGTCCGCTTTCTTTCTTTGTTCCGGATTTAATGTATGAAAACTTTATGTTTACTTTACTTTGGCTGGTGCTGTGACCACGCCGGTTTCTGCCCTTCAATAGGTACTAGAAGATGCCACTCATCGCGGTCTTGAGCAAGGTCCTATTATCACTGGGATCACGAATCCTGTGGAGATACTCTTCGACCCGATCCTTCCAGCGATATTTATAGCGCGCCACCGGTCTCTTGCACCACGGTCGCCCTGAATATACGCGCTTTGCTCATCTTCTGTACATGGCCATGCCAGCGAAGCCTTTCTGCTTTTATCTCGTCTATAATCGGGCAGATTAGTTTAACCTCGGCGTTCTTCCAATCTCTCAAACTAACAGTCATCTCTTCGAACTGGCCCAAGAATCGATAATATGCACTGTCACAATCAACTTCTTTTCTTCCTTTTGTACAATAAAAGCATCGACACTGTAAAAACACTCCTAAAAGTTACATACGTATTTTGATCTTATTAATTTAGTTTTATTTATTTCGCGCCATGTTGTTTTGACAGGATCATAGGAATCGCAGATAAAAATATTCGTAGAAAAGAATGAATGAAAGAATGAACGAAGTTAATCAACCGGTAATGTTACTCTCGTTTATTTACCATCGAGACCTAACTCCAGCTACCAATGCATGAAAGTCGGAAGTAATACTTACAACTAACTTTTACTTTACGGACTCAAACTTGTGCTAGGCCCACAGTTCAAACCAAAGGTTCAAACACAGACAACAGGGTTCAAAGCTATCACGAACAAAATATTATAAGTAGGGGGACCTTTGGAGGTACTAATATCGCCAAAACATTGCGTCTTATATTTTGATCTACCTCTTTGAGTGGTATTCGTATTGCCAAGGATTATTGACTCTCTAACTCTAACAATTTACAGAGGACTAGATAACTCTTGTAGCTATTTTTTGTTGCTAAATAAATAAATTTCTATTTTACTATAAAATAATTAATCTATACATATAATAAAGCTGTAACCGGTCGGTGTCTGTACATTGAAGATAATTGAAAAAAAAAATAGTTGAGGGGTCTTCATTGATGAAGTAGAACACAAAAATCATGTTTAAAAAAAAACTGTTTGTCTATCAGAATGTTTGTTCGTTAAACTCTAAAATACTCGAAAACGGCTAAACTGATATTTCTACGGTTTTAACTTACATGTGAGGTGCATTTTTAACTTAATATTTAGTGTTTATTTTATTTAAATCGGTTCGTAAATAAAAAAGTTATGTTCATTTTAAACCAAGTGGTCCGCTATCGATATCCGCTGTCTACAGCCATTTTAAAGATTCGTGTTAGTCGACGTATAAACTAGATGGCGCTGAATTTACTTTTTATCTCAAAATAATGCGAGCGAAGCCGCGGGCGTCCACTAGTAAAAAAAACAAATAATTGTATGAATTTATTTATTATCGTTTAATAATAATACATCATGATTTAAACGTTAATAATTTACAATTACAATAAATAAATGCTCATTAAAAGTCATGAATTGTAAAAAAGCGAAACTAACGAATAATAGTAAGTAAAATTAACATAGTGTACATAATGAAACGAAACTTTAATGAAAACAGTGTAGGTAATGGAAACCAAATAATATTTGATGCAGTACAGTTAAGCAAGATTGCAGCAGATTTTTATAAGACCAGATTTTCTTTATAAAAGTAACTTGCATAAACAGATTAATTTACTCTCTTGATCTGTCTTTACGATGACAAAATGTTTCGTGTATTATAAAATAAAAAACTTTGACCGTCATCTCAAATTCAACATTCACAAAAACAAAATGAGTATTATTGTTTATTACAAAATGAAAATGGATTAGTGAAGTGATAATGATACTAAATACTAAAAAAATCAAGTAAAATGGAATAGCATTATTACAGGGGTCAAACAATTTGTACATAGACCAAATACTGCACGGGAATGTATTATGACAATTTTGATTTTGCAATATCTTATGGTAGATGACAGTGGGACTAACTGAAGATGGTGATTTGCGCAAACGCAGTTTATGCCTCAAATTTTTTGTACGTGTGAGAAATTAACCACATATTTCGATAATATTGACAAGGTAACATTTCACCTTTAGTGCAAGTCACGGAAAAGATTTTGGTTTTTGGTAACATTATATTAGTGGCTGGCTATATTAGTTATATAAGTGTCACTGGCTTGCTCTTTTTATCTGATCAGCTTAAAACCGATCACCGATTTTCCAAACATATCTTTAACGTAAGTACTTTTATCTAAGACACAATCTACGTTTACGCACAATCCAAATATGTAGTTTCTCAAGGCCTCATCTCAGCTCACAAAGTTTACTAACAAACCTACTGGATGACAACTGTCTTCAAACATAACTCTTTTGAAACTTAACTCGGACAATCTTTAATGAGTAACCAACACATTAGGCGATATAAGTTGCAATGTTCAGCATAATTTACAGGAAAGTTATAAGCATTATAAATATCTACTTATAAGATATTGAATCAGGCGTTACTTTGCTGAAATCCATTGAAAATGAAACTCTGGATAGTGTTTTTCTGCTGCGAAAAACACTAAGTACTCTAATATATTTCTACAAAGATTAATTTTCATAGTTACGTATGTTTCGTATACATGATTATAAATGCAATGGGCGTTAAAAAAAATAAAAAAACCTATCAAATATTTGATACAATTTTTGGAAAATATGTTGTTACAATGCTAAAGAGCTCCAAGATTATGTACTTGAATAAAACAAAGTTGTACTGCTGGGAAAAAAATGTTTAAACAAACAGTATTCTCATGCTTTGCTCTTTATAATGTAGGTAATTAAAAACGCTTAGTTTTCAAATATTGCTTAAAATACTGCACATTATAACTCGTACCAATCTAACCTCATTTCAATTCAAATGAACACTTCCAAACTTCATAAACAGTCTTAAACTCACTCAATAGAACACACAACACAAAATACAAGTCACATAATAGTTAATTAACGAATAATCAATTACCATGGTTAGCTATATGAATACAATCAATAGTATTTTTCACAATTTATGAAAATTACATTGACTCTACTGAATATAAAACTATTATAACGCTCTTGCTACGGTATTTTTATTCATATTTTAGTGTTTTTATTTACCTATTAGTCGACATGCTACTATTTTATATCATCATCATCATCAGCCCACGGTCGTCCACTTCTGGACATAGGCCTCTCCCAAGGCACGCCACTCAGCCCGACTTTGTGCTTCTCGTCTCCACCTGTTCCCTGCTACCTTCATGATGTCCTCGCTCCCCCTAGTGGCAGGGCGCCCTACACTACGCTTGCCGAGCCGCGGTCTCCACTCCAGAGCTCGCCTACCCCATCGGGTGTCGGTACTATTTTATATAGATTCCGTATATTTGAAGTCTCTTTTTACAATGTCAAATTTTAAATTGAAAAATTAGTAGCATATCTAAATAGGACTTAACTGAATGATTATTGTATTTATCGGCTATATTTCAAGGCATACAAATCGCCTACAGTTTAGATTACAATAGGCTGAATTAAATTGTCTATTTTAGGTTAATTTCGTACATACTTTTTTCAATCCATTTATATCACACGAACAAATCTTATCCTTCCTTATGTACTTTTATTATGTACTGACCCCATATATTTCTAAGGATGATACATATTGGTGTTCGAATGCAAAAATAATGCCTTGTATTTTACGCCATTACTTTTTGATATAACTTTTTATACGTCATATAATATTTTAGACAGGCAACGTGTGAAGTTTTTTTAAACTATTGGCGCAAAATACAAGGACACAGATAATATATGTATAAATATGAATAACATATAAAACATATACATTATACATAGCTCGATTACAAAGAAATAATTTACCTGTCCGCCATTCTGAAATTTGCTTATATACTATTACTTTACTGAATTGAAAGTTTAAAGAAACAAGTCGCTTGCCACAGACCCTGAGTTTTGAATTTCAAAACCTGGCCTTGTGCTGTGATAATTGATAATTACCACCATGGCGAACAGATGTTTCTTTTTTATTTTTTTCTTTGTAATACGTATAATTTAACACCTATGCCTATGTATGGGGCAGGATTGCAATTCATACATAAATTCCTAAATGTGGTCTTCACACGTGCGTGAAAGTGCTCTTCCTAACTTATATGTATATTAAACAGACATTCGAGACTCTCTTAACATGTCTAGTGACTACTAACAATCACAATTATTCCAAACATGAATGAGTAATATGTTCAATGTTTTACAATTTTTTTTAACTGTCAACGACTTAATTTAACTTCCATGTTTACATAGATAACGCACAGAAACTGACAAAGTCTGATTTTTATAAAATTAATCCTCATTAAAAACACAAGTCTTCAAAGAAACCTCCTTTGTTATCAACAAAATTACATGTGCCCTTTCGGTTTCAAAGTATGTACTAACTGATACCAAAAGTGATAAGCACTATACAACCCTTCAGAAATAGTGGCGTCTTGATATAATTATACAAAAATCAGACGTTTAGAGCTCAAGCGCCTTAAAATCCAATAATAAGACACACGTTCATTTTCAGACAAAACTTCAAAACGAGTATTCATTTGTTACCCTGCATCGGGCGATACTGTTTCCGTATTGTCATCTTGCTCGTTATAGTAAGTGTACATAAATAGTGAAAACGGACGTCACATAGGCCAAACAACGTTTATTAGGTACTAACAACGGTGAATGAATACTTATGCCCAATACAAACGCTTGGCAAACAGACTTAACAGTCATCTCTACCAAATGATAAGAAAGTAGAAGATGAACAAGAAAACTCCGAAATCACATGAACATAATGTTATACATTTTTTACAACTATTTAGTTGGTGACCATGTTAAGCTGACGTTTGATCACAGCGGCTGGATCTATGAGACCTTGAGAGGCGACTCTCGTTCTAGCCCAAAAGTCAAAGTTTTGCTACTTCTTTTGTTGTATATTATTTTAGATGTCTATGGATGTCATTCAAATAATATTTATTATTTATTTAAATAATGCCTTGTCCAGTTTGTTATTGCCGGCAGTGGCTTGTTGGACGTCTGCTTGCCATATTTGTAATATCAAAAACCAACAATAAACCAACCTGTGATCATTTCTAACAGATTTTTTATAAATATGGCTAAGTATGCATTCACCACAATCTCTACAAGACCTAAAAACTAAACTAGATGAATTTGGACATCAAATTTCGTGAGATTTTTTTAAGAAGCAGTAAGAACTAAATTACCAATCTTCAGGCACATGTCTAGGAATAATCGAAAAATAATAATTCTAATATGTTTTAGCACTGGATTCAGCACTAGGTCGTATTGTAATGTAGGTAAGGTTGAAATTAGCGCGTGCAATTTCATGAATGTGCAACACAGATTACTGCATATAGACATCGTATAAAAAGTTGTTTGACACTCCCATCTTTTATTTCAAATTCTTTTCAAATAAACTAACGAAGCAAAAGTCTTTTCCTTATTTGTCTTGGGTCTAGGAAATTGTTATATGGACCAGCTGATTTAATCGCGAATTTCCAAAGTCACAGAACAGTTAGTCATATTTTTTTTCCATAGACTTACGTTTTGCCTACTGACCTCCTGATACTAAACACCGTTGTAGTCTAGTTAACTAGAAACCTATTTACTCTGGAATATTACTATTTACTAAACCAATCTCACTCTTATTTTTTGCGTAAGTAACAGCAATCTAATTTCCATTTGCATTAATGTCTGTATTATTTATACAAATACACAGTATCTATACGTGAGTAATCTGTGTCGTGATTGTGAGAGAGCTACCATAATAATGTACTAATAATGATCCCTCGTGAATATTGTGTGGTTTTATCTTTTGGACGAGCTCTTGATCTGCTGCAACTTGAGGCGGAGCGCGTCCACCGCTGCTTCGTTCTTTTGTGATACTTGCTGGGAGGTGTGTAGCTGGGGAATAGACATTTAAGTTTTTACATAAAAACATTCAGTTAAATTCAGAATATTTTTTTAACTAAACGGGTTCGCATTTGGCCATAGTTTGCCTGATGGTAAGCAAAGGCTATGGCCTAAGATGGAGCGTGCTTACCCGATAAGAACCGATTTACTCTCGCTTTGAAGATCGCTGGATTATAGTGCGTACAGGGAGTCAGGCCGGGAGTTCCACAACTATGCGGTACCTCCTTCCAAAGACTGACCACGTCGATTTATGAGTAATTTAATACTGTTATACTTACTTTAAGCCTACAACTTTTATTGAAGATCAATATATGCAATTTGTTACCTCAAGTTGTGGGTCGATGCTGTGTGCCCTGGGCAAGGTGTTCTCGTTGATGGAGTCGGTGAGCGCTCGGTTGTCTCCGACGGGCGTGCGAGGCTGCGAGCTGGGACTCGACTCCACTTTCATGCCCGCTTTGGCCTGGAAAGACGCAAATATAATTAGTTCAGAATTATATACAAAAACAACTATACGTATAAATTATATATTTTATATGTTTTGTTCAGAATTAGTATTATTTGGTTCGCAGGAGACCGTCAGTTGAGATGCCGGCTCCTCACTTGGCTTAGCGTATTCGTGAGTCGATATTGTTGTGTTTGCCTCAAATAATCAAATATTTCAAATACCGTCAAATACGTCATCCACATATGGACTTGTACGGGAAAACACTCAAATATGCCACAATATTTGCTTATTCACAAAACAAATTAAACGCACAGTG
This sequence comes from Macaria liturata, assembly GCA_964023185.1. Classification (NCBI taxonomy): domain Eukaryota; kingdom Metazoa; phylum Arthropoda; class Insecta; order Lepidoptera; family Geometridae; genus Macaria; species Macaria liturata. The sequence goes on along the minus strand of OZ026814.1, from coordinate 5,388,422 downwards.
ATGGACGTGTCAGTGGCAGCAGCTTATTTCATTTACCTGAATGCGGCTTACCAACACCTGTTGTGTCTACAGAAGTACAAAATTAAAAATAGACGATTGCTGACAAGGAGTTGGTGGATGTTGACAATTCACAAAAAACGAACAAAGTAAGTACCTACATACCAATTAATCAAATTAGAGCTTTATAGCTCTATATATTACACGTCTGAACAGGATCGCCGCGCGCACGCTACTGAACGATCCAAGTGTGGACAGTAGACGCAAATATTTGCCTTATTTTATTCCTTTGATGTGTAATCAAAAACCGACAAGTTGACGGATACGCATATTCGCTATTTGCGTTGTTTGCCATATTCGTGCAAATAAAGCAAATACAATCAAATAGACCGTCTACACATTGCTGTATTTGGACAAATAATGCAAATACACGAACACGATACGCCAAGTGAGGAGCCGGCATGAGATGTAGACGTGGTAATATTACTTATTAAATTCTAGCTACTTGTTATCTAATCGAATAAAAAAAACTATCTGATATGCAATCAACAATTAGCTACAATTTTACCCTATAGGTATACATATAAAAAATGTGATTGGTTACTTTCCTTATTCACACACTGAAGTAGCAAAAAATATCATTTTGGCCATGGAGTTCATACATTAACTACTATTTATTGGTGTCAAAAAAGAAAAATGTTTACCTGTAAAGCTCGAAGTCTTTCCAAGAAAATCACGTGAGATTTCTCGTCATTTTCATTTGTGATGTCTGAAAACAAGCAATGTAATAATAAGTACAATTTTTGGTTGCTTTTTGGAGCCCTGAAATTATGCCTACGAGGCTTAGAAGCTTAGCGTAGGTATTATTATAGAATTGTAACTACTTACAAATGTCGCGTTCAGTCAGTCAGTAGTTCCTCGTTTCTCTTCGGGGGAGAGGTAGGTACCCAACCCCGGAGATGGCGGTTGACTATCACATGGTATTTGTTTTTGACCCAGCTACGCTTCTATAGTGTCAATGAATGTGGGCTAGGTTTGCGTTTGACTACAGCCTGCCTGATGTTAAACATTGCTGCAGCCTAGATCCAAGTAGATAAAGTATTTGGTACTAACCAATATTATCAGTTTTGTAGTCGTGCTTGAATATAGGCATGGACGCCATCTTGCGCTGCTCGGCCACCTCTCTGAGGCCGCGCTCCACGAAGTTGCGGAAGTAGAACGACGAGCCCTGCATGAACGTCCAGATGTCCACTTCGGGGTGACGCTCCTGGGGAAAATATAATAACAATTAATTAAATGATGGACAGGACAAGAACAAACCACCAAATAGTTTTCCAGGGTGAATATTTGCAGTATACGCACGGAGCCGGCGAGCGGTGATCCTGTGGGTGACTCGACCTGATAAAGAAGCTCCGAATGCTTGCGAAACGCGTCGCATATTGAAGACGTATTATTATTATTATATAATTGAATAAATATGGCTTACATTAGTTTACAAAATGAAATATTTACCCACCAATAAATAGGCACGATTAACAAGAAAGGCACAAGACCGACATCTATGGTACCTAGGGAGTAGGCATATAGCGCAATTAATATGACAATATAAAAATAAGATATGGATTCAGGCGTTGCTTTGCAGAAATCCTTTGCGGATTAAAATGTAACTTTGGAATATTTTTTTCTTCTGATGTTAGTAACAGTATAAAATGTTCGAATGTAGTTTACGAAGCTTTATGCCCTCCAAGACTGTCCAAGAATCTTTAACAGAGTTTTTAAACAACATTTTTTTCACCGGTCGTGACCCATCCTCAGTTTAAGGACCTATGAGTTCAGAAAACGGGGTACTATAAAAAATTTTTTAGCCAAAAGTCTTTACGTTAAAAGAACATTTTTTATTTTGTAATTAATCTTGATCATATATTTAATCACACTACTGTTTCCGAAACACGTTGACTATTAATTTCCTCGATAGAAAAAAAACACAAAGTTAGGTCTGTTTTTGAATTTTAGCTGGCCTTAACACACTTAGTTTGTTAAACAATTTCAAACGCATATTTCTAAAATTAATTTGAGTGATGTAAAATAAACTATGACTCAACACTGCTGGAGTAAAATTTCGATTCAATATTATATTTCTAATTAATTAATTAATTTCCAACGAAAGTGGTAGATTTTAGCGATTTCGGCGCCATAGTGTTTCTCGTTCTTTTCTACCCAGAGTGACAGTGTTCGCTATAGACGAGTATATCCCAGCCTTAAATTATTTTGCGGGAGTTCTCTTGAGCAGATACATACATCGTGGTGGGCGCCCCACCAGGTCCTTCCACGAAGTATCTCTTTTTATATAACTCACCCTCAAGTCATACAGCTGTTCCAGAGCCTCCTTGTTGTGCTCCTTGGTCCCGATCCTCCTCAGTATGAGCGCGAACTCCTCGTGCACGGCGCGCGGCAGGCGGCCGGCGCTCAGGCTCGCGTTCCCGCTCACAGCGCTGAGCACGGAGCCCCCGTTCAGTGCGTCCGGAGTGTTCTCCTTCTTTTCGTCGAGTTTCAGTTGCTGGAAGAAACAGATGACATGTTATTTGTAAAAGTAGTTTTGGAAAAAGATCTAAAGCCTAATCATAATAATTCTGAGTCGTTATATTCGTAAAGTTTATCGTCGAGATAGCACAAGAGGCAGAAGCAGGCACTTATTAAGTGAAACGTACAGATGCTCATGTCCCACGCATTGTAAAGGTATATTTGACAAGATGTAACAAAATATGAAGTATAAAAAATATGTTCTCTCTTAATACAAAGTACGCAATCATAAGAGTAAACACGATATGTATGAGTTACTTATTTTATATAATAATTATCCAGCAATTTGAATCAACTCTTTTACTGTTTTAAAAGATGGTCAAGGTCGTCAGTAGCTAAAAACCGGTATTCTGCCAAATTAGGAAGATCGGGAGTCGAACTCATCACAGTGAACAACAGTGTTACAAAAATAACTTTAAACTAAGATAATGATAAATAATAATAATAACTCACCTTGATAACTTTAATAAGATAGGGGTACAAGTCCGACTCGTTGACGTCAGGGATCTGCGTGAGGTGGTTGGTGATGGACGCGCCCTTCGTCTTCACTAGAGTGTGCACCAGCGTCTTCACGGTCCTGGGAGTGAAGAGATAATTTACTTATACATTTTATAGATAAGTTGTAAGTTAATGTATCGTAGATAAGTTTAGTGAAGTAATGGTAAGCCTTTTATGCGAGAGTCGTCCCTACTTGCCGGAAACGATTATGCCACAAAATAGCAAGCACTGTTGTGCTATCGTGTTATAACATAACACTCTTGTTTAACGGTGATGCAGAAAATAGTATCGGTTGAATGTAATGAAAGAAATTAAAAAACACAGACACGTCTTTGACCAGTTTCAGGACTAGGTGATACAGAAAATTTGATATTAGTTTCAACAAAAATTTCCAACGTTTTGAAGCATTGCTATATTTCTTTATGAGACTTGTCTTGATTTGACTTCAATCTAGTCTTAGTCACAGCCAGCCCCAACGGAAGACCAGCGCTGGTTGCTTCCACACAACCAGCATTATGCTGAGTTGGGGCTGTGTTGTGGCAGATTATGTTTTTACTCCTGTGTGTTCTTCTGTTAAATCTGCCACAATAAATGTTTTCTTTCTTTCTTCTTTCTTACCTGTAAGGAGTATCATCTATATCCGGATTCTTCTTCCAATAGGTATTCGGATACGCCTTATAAAAGGTGTATATCTTATACAAGATGGCGTCATAGTCTATGGAGTGCACCTCCCACGTGGAGATCATCTTCAACGTCTTCCAGAAGCACTTGAGGAGCAGGTTCTGGTAGCGAGGGTAGGCCTCATCTGAGGCGCCGATAGACTCGTGCAGGAGAGATACTATGGCGCTGCAATGGAGAAAACAAATCATTACATTATTATTTTCAAGATGATTATGTACTACTCTTCAATGTTTCTGGCTTCCCATATTCTGGACGAAGAACTACTTTCGTTTATAGTTCAGAAATCAACCTAAAGTGGATGGATAGATATCACCAACATGGAAGAATAAAGAAATCGAATAACATATAAATCAGTTCGTTACTTATTTCTGGCATTAACTTACATCCCTGCAATAAAACGACTGTTACGGCCGATAACGCCGGACCTGGCGCCGAACACGTGGAGTATCTTAGAAACTTGAGCTTAACGTAAATTTAGAACCCATATAAGAGGTAGTAAATAGTGGCCGAGAAGCACTGCATGTGAAATAGTGAACAAATGTAAGACAGGCTGTTATAATGATGATAATGAATAGGACAATACAATTTCGTTTTTTGTTTCATTCAAATACACTTATCATATAAGTGCAGTACTAGGTATGCACAGTATCTCACCGAGCACGAAGCAGAGAACTGGCTCGCCTAGCTAAGTAATAGGATCGTCTAGCTAAGAAAGACCTCTAGATACCAACTCTATAGTACATTGTAAAGGTCTTACCATACTAGTGCAGTCCTGGGTGACCTCTCCAGCAGTCTCACGCACACGTTGTTGAGCACCCTGGTCAGTTTCTCGGCGTCGCTGCCGGTCCCCGCAGCGCTGGTGCCGGCGCCCAGCACGCGCAGTATCTCGCCCAGCACGGAGCAGAGCGCCGGCTCGCCCACTTGGGAACCACAGCCCGCTGTCTCGTAGAACTGTAAGGGAAATCGATTGTTAGCAAATTACCATGAAGTTTTCAAAATTACATCATTATAAGTTATTTATAATAAACATTGTCGTAGACTGAAAGATATGTACATACATCTAATGGTCCACATATAAACACACATTAAACTATGGGCTGGCCTGACCCTTCGACGCAATATGAAAGGAGCAATAATAGTAAAGTTCTAAACAAACGAAGTCGCAGGTATAAAGTGTCATCCGCTGGTGGTAGTGTGAAGACGCTTCTTTTGTGTTGGTATAATACTAAACTCTTCACTGCATTCACACTTTTACGTACTTTAATCACTTAAAAAAACCGCAAGGTTGTGGAACTCCCTGCCTGACTCTCTGTTCCCCACGCACTATAATCCAGCTATCTTCAAAGCGAGAGTGAATCGGTTCTTATCGGGTAAGCACGCTCCATCTTAGGCCATAGCCTTTGCTTGCTATCAGGTAAACTATGGTCAAGTGCAAGTTAAAAAAAAAGATTTAAAGAAATTCTAATCATATATTAGTAACATGAACTGACCGTAGTGAGCGCCCCTCCCAGACACTTGAAGGCGGGCAGAGTGTCCCCCGAGGGCGGCGCGCTCCGCAGCCGCCTCACTTGCGTGGCTATAGCGCTGACCAGGCGCTGCTCGTGCGCCGCCAGCGCCGCGCCGCGACCAGACTGCAGCGCGCACGTTATGAGGGATAGCGCGCGGATGGCGGCCTGTGGAACAACATTAATTATATTAATACAAACTAATGCAAAATGTTATTGCAATATTTATTTCAGAAAAAAAGAGTCCAAATCATATCATTTTGACATACCTACATACAACGGACATTCAGTAAGATTTGGCATATTCATTGTTACTGAGAGCACAGTTAACCTGTGAATAACTATAACTCAGCCCTTAATTCAAGCCAAGGGTTTGATTCCTTCAAAGTAGACTTGGCACATATTGCTTTACAGTGAAGAATGGTAATCATGGTGATGGCAACAAGTTAAACAGGCCTTTAACATGACTTTGAGTTTACTGTCAACTTAATTTATGATAGAGCATAAAAGAGCTTACATTAAGATCAGGGCTAGCGATGGAGTGAATGGTGTCAGCGAGCTGCGAGTCATCCACCGCAGCGGGGCCTAGGTTCATGGGGGCGGCGGGGCGCGGCGGGGACATTACTGCCATGCTGGAAATAAGGACAAACATTATATTAGACAACGTTTTACCACAGTATAAATACTAAACCAGTACTGTGACTAGGTCCACTCGACGACTTAAATACCTACACTCGTGGTGACGCAATAGTGGCCAACTTATTTTACGGGGCACGCGTGCTTTTGTGTGCACACAATATAAGCTTGAACACCAAATACTGAGCGTTAGTTCAGTAGTACCACATATCTTATCTAAATAGTGTTTTTAATCTACTGTCTTTAAACACAATATATAGAAATCAAATCAACTAGATTGTTTTTTTTCCGATAAGATGTAAAAACTGATGTTGAACATAAATGGAGGACCAAAAGACACAATTAATTTTGGGTCTGGAGCCAAAGACTAATAACCTGGTCCGTGCAGGCGTGGCGTGCGTGATGTTGTTGGGCGGCCTGTGCGCCCCGGCCGGTATGACTGTTTTTGCCGAGAAAGGATCCATAAAACTTTGTCTTTTGAGTCTTCTCATGGTAGAATTAAAAGACACACGTATTCTCCTTTTCAGAGAACGAGATCTTTGGCTAAATTCTCTGGCAACATGACGGATCTTGCAGAGGAAAACAAGGTCGTTTGACCATGAAGTGCCACTTATATATGTACTTAGACACTTATATATGGACGGAAAGACACTTTTTTGGGTGTAGAATCAAAAACAACTCACCTAGTTCGTACAGGCGTGGCGTGCGTGATGTTGTTGAGCGGCCTGTGCGCCCCGGCCGGTATGGGCTCGTCCAGAAACTTCACATCCAGCTCGGACAGCGCGGGGGGACGCACTATGGGCGCCGCCGCGTCCAACTTGGCTATCAGCTCGGGGTCCAGGCCGAATGGACCGGAGATCACTTTCGGTTCGGGCGGTGGGCTGGTGGAGAACAAAAATAGTTGTAAATGATGCAGAGAAAAGAAAAGTAAAGTACATATATAAGTATTATATCGGTTATACCCACGACACAAGCCTTTGCTTGGTGTGGGGCTAGATGGCGTTGTGTGCAATGTCCCGGAATATTTATTTAGAGTTGAATCAGATAGCGTCGTTCACTGATAGCGAAAATCATGAAGATATTTGTATAGTATCTGTTTCTCATGACTGAAAGCGCTGCTATTATTATTTTGCCATAAAGATAGATAGATAAAACTCTTTATTGTAACACACATTGAAAAAAAAAAGACAAACAGAAACACAAGACTTTAAAAATAGTGCCACAACTGGCGGCCTTATCGCTTATTAGTTCAAGTCTTTGTAGTTTCGCTCGGCACAGTTTATTATTACCAATGATCTTCTTGGCTCGACTCTCAATTGCCTCTATTGCCTCAAGTTGGTACTTGGCTGATCCATCCCAATGATGCGACCAGTACTCCATGCACGACCGAAATTGTGCTTGATAAAAAGTAAGCAGCTGTTCCGGCTTGAAGTACTTTCTTTTACTTTTGTGTTTAATAATCCAGTAAGTGTATGCTACTTTAAATCACATTAATCGGGGGGAAAAACCAAGAACATATTATTATATATTTTCGACAGTGGGTTGGTTGGTAAAGCATCTTGATAATGAATTAATATACTTAAAATTACAAGAACAGTAAACAGTAATCGCGATAAAACAAATTTTATCAATCACTTACCCAACTAGGTACATACAACTTGTAAAAACAATCCAACTTTTGATTACACAAAAGATTAAATTTAATCAAGCATTGAAGTAATTTAGTTTTACATAATTGCCGATTCGTCACATGATTGCTTATATTTGAAGTGTTAAAATTGTTAATCAAATGTGTAGCTTATCATAAAGGTGTTAAAAATGTGAGGCAGTATGTCATAGTAGAATTATTGTAGGTATATTTGACAGTGGCATTAACCTTGAGGTTATGTATGCAGCAGTGTTGACCTTTTCACGTTACTCCAGTTTTACCTCAAATTTATTCATTACGGTTTTATAAAATTTTATAGCTATTTATATGCATGGTTGGTAGGAAAAAAACTGATGCATATACATACTGGTTATTGGAAAAATGCAAAGATATTTTAATATTTTGCGAAAGCACAAGTATTTCTATTAAATCAGATAATTGGACAAGTCCGAAAGATAATAAATTCAAAACGATAATACTGTTTGAAATACAGTGTCTGCTATAAAATTTGTACAAGCCATCCTCTATGCTTATCAAAATTTCCCTAAAAAGAGACATGAAATGTACTTTACTTGCATTTTTATAAATTTATTGTTGTGCACACTAGTTACTCGAGTTTATATATGTATGTATATCCTAGTCGTAGTTTTTTTATTGGTTATTTTTAATTACAATCCAGTGGCTACACTTATAAGCGAGTGTGGCTCAGCGGTTCCAGTCTGTCTTCTCATCAATATGGTTTGAATCCGGCCCTACACCAATAACTTGTATTTTCAAGTTATGTGTGGATTTGCACTCACTTAATGGTGAAGGAAAACGTCATGAGGAAACCGACATGTTAGAGGACCACAATATCTGAGGAAATGTGTCTTCCGTGGAAGGGCACCCACCACGATGTATCTGCCCAAGAGAACTCCCCATTAGATCTCAGAGACACAACCCTCAGTCTGAGGTAATACGACTCATAAGAGAAGTGGCAGCACTTACCCTTAGCTCCATGTGGCGCAGCTTGCACCTCTTGTCCATGCACTTGCCCTGCTGCCACGCCGAGCACATTGTCTCGCAGCCCAGCGCCGACGGCTCATGGCGGAACACACAGTTGTCACCCTAGAAATAATCAGTAGAATTGTTGATTTCTTCTTTTTATACTTTTATCTTATAATATTCTCTTTTTTTAATATGACAATGGGACCTGATGTTACAGACATTATGGTCTATAGTGGTATGTTGGTATGTGGCATCTATTTCTGTTGTACACCACATCCTTTATAATCCTTTATTTATTCCTCTCCATCCAATGGTTGCCTGGAAGAGATTGCTTTTTGCAATAAGGCCGCCACTTGTGGCGCTAGAGTAGTTTACGTAAGTAACTTTTATTAATTTTGTTTTATATGTGTGCAACAATAAATAATTATCTATCTATCTATCTATCTATCTATGTTTACTCAGTAATTCACTGTCAATAGCTAGATCACTAGAATGTAGTTTGTAAGGTACAGAGTTTCATAATTTTGGAAGTTGTTATTTTCATAAGATGTCAGATATTAGAACTGTAACGTGGTAATTTATACTACTAACCCCATCTAGTATATAATAGCAGAACTAACCATTTAAATTGAATAGAATTTGTTCATCGAGCCGCTCGGCGAAGAGAAGCGGAGGCGCAAAGATGGCAGGCTGATGAAATAATTCTGCTCACGGCCGCAAGAGGGCGGTCTAAAAAGCAGAAGGGTAAAAATGATATATTCGGACTAATATCGTAAAGATCAATGGGTTTAGACATCGTCTCAATTCAAAGATAAATTCCAGATTTTCTGATGTTCCAGGCGTCACCTTCCATTCGATTAGAAGAAAGTTCATTTCCTCTCGATTCCGATTTAAGGAGCCATCTACCGGAGTGTAGAGAAATAGCCGAGGAGCTTCCAAAGCGTATATGGAGGGAGTAGAATGACGTTTGAAATAGAATGTTCGAGATCAAAATCAATCGTAATATAACAAGCCGCAAAGCGCGGTTTCCCCCATTCTCTGCCCGAGCTGCTTCGAAGGACAAACGTAGTCCACCAGTGTGTTTTCATCCGCGGTGTGTGGGTAAGTACCAAGCGCAAGCGGTGGTAGTCATGTAAAATTGGTTGGAAGTGCATTTCTTCATATTGACGGCGTTTTTCAGACGGAGATCTTGCTTTACGCGGGTTTTTGTTATCAGCGAAGCGGAGAATCCGGCAAGAGGCGGCAAGCATTAAGAGGGTCAAATATCAGGTATGTGCGTGTGGAATTTTATAAATCACACCGTATGTCAGGATCCGTGGTTGGATGGTTTGATGAAGAAGTTGCAAACAAACCCGAAAAGCCTTCCGGGGTACAAGGTAATCGACGGGAAGGTGTACAGATACTCTAAGGCTAAGTACACTCTCAGCGGCGAATTTGATTGGAAAGAAGTTGTACCAGAGTTCAGAAGAACAGAAATAATAGCAGACAATCACACCGAACCAACTGCTGCTCACATGGGGATGTTTAAAACTCATCGCAGAGTCAGTTTGAGATATTTTTGGCCGGGCATGTATAAGGACATAAAAAAATATGTGAAGAGTTGTGATACCTGCGCCGCATATAAGGTAAGCAACGAGAATACTCCAGGAGAAATGGGAAAACCTAAGATTTGCCACCGTCCGTTTCAGGTGCTGTCAATCGACTTGGTTGGACCGTTACCACGATCAAGAGCGGGGTACACGTATCTACTAGTATTAACGTGTTGCTTTTCAAAATACACCATGCTATTTCCTTTAAGAAAAGCGACGAGTGCTGCAGTGGCAAAGTCTGTGGAGACGGGGGTTTTGTTGATCCATGGCGTTCCGGAGACAGTTATCGCAGACAACGGTGGACAATTTACAGGGGCGGAATTTCAAACGCTGCTACGGCGGTATAAGGTACCAAACGTACACTACACACCCAGGTACACACCCCAGGTCAATCTGGTGGAGAGATACAACAAAACCGTAATGACAGCCGTATCCGCATATGTCAAGGACGACCATCGATCGTGGGATACAAACCTGGCGAAAATCCAATTTGCCATCAACAGCGCCGTAAATGAAAGTACCAAGTTTTCACCCTTCTTTCTTGTACATGGAAGAGAACCAGTAATAGATGGTTCGTTTTATACCGCAACAGACAGCGAGTATGAACCGGGGGTTCCACGAGAAGAATATGCAGGAGAATTTGAACATCTGAAGGTGATTTTTGAAAAAGTCCATGAACACATTTTGAAGGCACATAATGCTAATGCCAAGCACTACAACCTCCGCAGACGCAAGGCGACATTTGCCGTGGGTGACACAATTTGGAAAAGGTCATACCCACTAAGCGATGCAGCAAAGTTCAAAGCAGCAAAACTCTGTCCAAAATACGAAAAAGGTATTGTCACCAAGGTCAGATCTCCTTTAGTGTATGAACTGGAAAATGCAAAGGGAAAAGCGTTAGGTGCGTGGCACATTAAAGACTTGAAGAAATAAATATTTTCAGTAGTACATTAATATTTGGTCTTACACATGTTTCTTTGATGAGGTCTTGGAGTGATGTAAATTGCTATCGCATGTGTTTTCTTTGGTGCGTGGTCTAATTAGGAAAGTTTTTTTCTTGTCCTATTGTTTACCTGTTCATGTATTTGTAGTGTGTTGCTGTTATGGCGTAATTTTTTCACATGTTTTTGTAGTGTGTTGCAGTTATCGCGTAATTTTTTCACATGTTCTTTTAGTGTGTCGCTGTTATAGCGTAAATTGTTAACACATATATTTTAGATGGTATATTGTTTGAGTAGGAAAGTTTTTTTTTCCTATTGTTGTGCCAAGCTGAATACAGGGGTCATTCGAGGCGGCGCATGTACCTCGTTAATCAATAAGCCGGAGCATGGAAATTTTATGAACCTGTATTAGTAGCATTGTTAGAGCCAACATTTTGTTTCAGTCTGGAGACGAGTATATCCGAGGCGGCGTATGTACCTCGTTAATCAATAAGCCAAAGCATGAAAACTATATGTTTTAGGGAAGCAATAGTCGCAATCCTCATAGTTCTTATCACAAATTATTGTTGTGTAAGGCTGTTGTTGCTGTTGTAGCCTGTCTAGCCCGGACAAGAAGGTTTTTTTGGTATAGTAGAACAACAGTCCTGGCAGATGGTATAATCAAGGTTTCGAAGTACTGGTACGTTAATTATCATGGTTCAGTGGTCGTTACATCTGGGAAAGAGGCTCACTAAGGGAACTATTTTGTTTGAATATAATTACTGGTAGTACACACATTAGGAGGTGAGGTACTGCTGGAATATTTGGAGAGCGGATATGAGTTCCCACGGTTACACGTAGAGACCTCGAAAAAGCATGAATGTGGAATTAAATAGGAAAGTGAGGTGATGCATGCAAGAGGAAGAATGAGTCAACGTAATGAAAGTTTTGTGTAAAGAGCGATAGGGCGTGTGGTGGTGGGATGAATGGTAGCGTGGTTCGGTGAAAGGTATTTGTATGAAGTGTGTCTGGGGTTCCGTTGGTAGCTTTATATCCAGTCTGATGTCAGGCAAACGACCACAAATGAACATATAAAAGTTTGCATGTTAGATAAGTAAGTTATATATTGTTCATATTTAGCCTCGATCTTTTAAGAGGGTTAATTTCAGTGCGGCATTTATCTGGCAGCACTATAGGTTTAGTATATTTGTTAGTCAGCTTGCAGGTCGTTACTACTTATTTTATTTCAGGCTGCTACAGTTATGGGGGTTCTTAAGGGATGTTTGTGTAGGTGTTTCGTTAGTCTTCACGCTGAGGGCAGCGCACGTTTCTCCTTACACCCGAAACTTTCCATGGGAAGGGGGGTATTGTAACGTGGTAATTTATACTACTAACCCCATCTAGTATATAATAGCAGAACTAACCATTTAAATTGAATAGAATTTGTTCATCGAGCCGCTCGGCGAAGAGAAGCGGAGGCGCAAAGATGGCAGGCTGATGAAATAATTCTGCTCACGGCCGCAAGAGGGCGGTCTAAAAAGCAGAAGGGTAAAAATGATATATTCGGACTAATATCGTAAAGATCAATGGGTTTAGACATCGTCTCAATTCAAAGATAAATTCCAGATTTTCTGATGTTCCAGGCGTCACCTTCCATTCGATTAGAAGAAAGTTCATTTCCTCTCGATTCCGATTTAAGGAGCCATCTACCGGAGTGTAGAGAAATAGCCGAGGAGCTTCCAAAGCGTATATGGAGGGAGTAGAATGACGTTTGAAATAGAATGTTCGAGATCAAAATCAATCGTAATATAACAAGCCGCAAAGCGCGGTTTCCCCCATTCTCTGCCCGAGCTGCTTCGAAGGACAAACGTAGTCCACCAGTGTGTTTTCATCCGCGGTGTGTGGGTAAGTACCAAGCGCAAGCGGTGGTAGTCATGTAAAATTGGTTGGAAGTGCATTTCTTCATATTGACGGCGTTTTTCAGACGGAGATCTTGCTTTACGCGGGTTTTTGTTATCAGCGAAGCGGAGAATCCGGCAAGAGGCGGCAAGCATTAAGAGGGTCAAATATCAGGTATGTGCGTGTGGAATTTTATAAATCCACCTCCCAGAGATAGGATGGTTTCTAATCGTTCCTATGTGATAATTTCCAGGGGTCATCGAAAACCGCCGCTCCGTCCACACACCGGGAACGAGATCAGCCACCGTCGGGTGACGCATGAGCTGATCTATGCTGAGTCCAGCTCGTGAACTGCTCCAGCTGGGCGGGTTGCTGCTTCGTGTGGTCTAGCGAGGCTGCGCAGACGTAGCCCTGGCTTTTCAAGTAAGATCTAACCGATTTCTGTGCGTCGAAACTGACGCCACCCTCTTTTCGGATTTAAATGTATGCTGACCGTGAACTTGAGTGAAATTCTTCTTATCTGATAATACGAAATCCTGCCTCAGTTTTACTCGCCTATTGCGGGTAACCTTCGTCGTGAAGATCATAAAGATAAACCTAAATCGTGATATCATCGTATGTGATTACCATTTAATTTATGTGCGTTAAGTGCTGGTCGTTGGTCGTTTTCTTATAGATATTTCGTGTATAGAATCAAGTTATTTCTATTGATTGATCCCTACCTTCAAGTAGGAAATTTAAACAAGATCGTACCTAGACTTTATTGTTCCGTCTAATGTTTAAACCAAATTAGTTTGGGGTAGTTAGTAATAATATTTTTATTTCGATCTTTGTCGTGTGATTGGAAATTAATGTGCAAGTAAAAGAAGGAAACAATAGCAGATAGCTCAGACAGAAGCTATTCATTGTGTAGTTAATGTAAATTAACCGTTCGAGTGTCTTGTGAATATTGCTGAGTAATTTCCACCTCTACCTACAAATCCAACTTGTGAAATTGTTAAAGAATTCAACCTATTCATGCCCCAAATAAGTATTAATACCCCACACTAACATCTTAGAACTGTAATTTTTCTTTTGTAACGATATTTCCTTGGTTTTAGTGATCATATAATGAACTTGTAACCGATCACCTAGAATTTAGAAATACCTCAGTCTAACTTGTTGAGATCTTACAGTTTGGTTGATAATTAAGTTTAAAAACATAATAGCTTCTTGGTTCATGAGATAATGGTCCAACATAACAAAATATAAAATCATATTCCTCTGTAAAAGCTAAACAGTTAAACTTTGGTGTGATCTTAGTCTACATCTTTTTACCATGGTTGAGTTTACAGCCAAGCTTAGGAATGTTTAACATTCCAGTTTAGTTAGACATTGTTCCACTTCATTCTATATTTAAAATCAATAAACAATTAATATATGTCCTAATTAACTAAATTTGTGTAACTTGAACAATTCTGTATGAATAGAAAGATATTTATAACTTAATATAAAAGTTTTATTTTTACCTTCCTTAGTTTACAATTAATAATAGGTAGGTTTTTGTAGCCCTGTATAGCCGGGGGGTTACAGAACTAGGTCTGATGCATAGTAAGTATTTTGTATAATACACATATTGAAATTTCTCAAAATCAATTTTGACCCTGTGACTGTGGCGCTGTTTTTTGAGAAATAAGTACAGGAGTTTTAGAAATCCAGAGTGAATAGGTTTTTTTTAAGCATATGTTCTAAATCATAATATTAAGTACAGTAATGTTTTACATCATGTGGGATATAGTCACACAAAAGCCTGTTGTAGCCATTCAAAAAATTAAGTATCAACATTAACTAGATCAGCCCTCCTCTATCATCTTATTTTACTGTTGGAAATTCCAATATCTCAGAAATATAAAGACATCCTTACTCCACACTTACATCCACTTATATTCATGATACAGTTAAAAATGTAATAGTTTAGATAATAACCAAATATGAATTGTAATATATAAGTATAGGTTAAGTTTTTCAAATAGTTAATAAACATATCTTTACTTTTCTACTTACCGTAGTGACCAGAGCTTCAGTCCATGATCCGTACTTCTCCTTCTTCTCAACAATGTACCCAGTAATGGGAGCTCCTCCGTTGTTCTTGGGAGCCTCCCACTTGAGGTCCACGCGGTCCACGTCCCAGTCTTCCAAGGTTGGGATGGATGGTTTGCCAGGTATGTCTGGGGAAGAGAAATAAATAGATCAATTAAGCATTAGCTAGCTTTGATATCTAAAAACAAATATGATGGAATAGTACCCTTAATATAGTTTTCATGCCACAATTAATTATGGTTTACTTTGGTCAGCAGTTTGTCAACTCTCAACAGCACAGGGATTCTGAGCAAAATTATTTGATTGACAAGAAGTTAATTAACGAAGAGGCCACTATTTGGATCCTTAGCTGTATCATATCTCAGGATATCGCCATTTTTTGTTAACAGTTGTCAGCACCAGCAATATTGGCATTGATTTTGTCATATTTTCATAAACATTGACAGAGACAAATTGTCAGAAGACTGAAATGTCTAAATATATAAAACTCAAAGGTGACCGACTGACTGACATAGTGATCTATCAACGCACAGCTTAAACCACTGGACGGATCAGGCTGAAAATTTGGTATACAGGTAGATGTTATGACGTAGGCACCCGCTAAGAAATGATTTTTGAAAATAGCACTTTTAAAGGGTTGAAATAGGGGATGCAAGTTTTAATTCTGAATGCGAGCGAAGCCGCGAGCACCCACTAGTTTAACATGAAATTGTATGAAAAGTTATATTTTTGGACCTATTATTGTACCTACCTTGTTTTGCTTTAAGGGTAGGAAACTAAAAAAGGAAGAACAACTATTACCTCAGCAGCGTTCTCCCAGTCACCGCCCTTGGGTTTCTTCTGTATGATGTATTTGAGCACGGGGGCGCCACCGTCGTCTGATGGTGGGTCCCATTTGATCTCAGCGCTCTGGTTGTCGTGGTCAGCCACTTTGACGTTGCCAGGCTTGCCGGATACGTCTGTGAAAGAGATTGAGGAAGTTAGTAAAACAATTGTATAAAATATATTTATTTAGTACAAAAGCTGTAAAAGACAAGATAAGATATAACTTAGTAACGAATAACATGAAAAGAACTTGTCCAAATCCTTTTTATATTTACATAAATATGTACATAATAGTGACTTCCAGTTAGGCCATTCGGCTTTTACGCATTCATGCCAATAATCGGGCCCAGATGTCCAGATTCACCTTTGACAGATATGACAAGGAATATAATATAACTTGAATATGCTGTATAAATATATATATATATAGCAGTAGTAAATGATGTTTTTTGTTCTTGGATAGATGACCAAAAAGTTGAAACATTGACGTCTACATTGATGCTTTCGTGAGACAGATTTTACAGCAAATAGCTGCCGGCTTTTTTTGTTCTTTTACACGAAAGGAACTTACGTTTGACTATAGTTTGCACGATGTTAATCAACACTATAGTCTAAGATGTAGCACGCTTGCCTAGAAGAAACCAATTTACTCTAGATTTGAAGACCCCTGGCTGTATATTTTTTTTAAATATCTATTTACTCACCGAATGGATTCTTAGCGAGTACAGCCTTCTCAGTCTCGAGCGGCTCAGAGTCGCCCTCGTCGTTGACGGCGGTCACTCGGAACTTGTACTGGTGGCCGGGTTCGAGCCCCGTCACGTCCATCTCTAGCGGCTTCTTGTCGCCTGCCACTCTGTGGGTGGGAGGAATTTTGGTTCATTGTGGCGTTTGAGAAGAAATGTTTTATGAGATATTTAATCAAATGAGTTTGTAGTTAAGTGTTTAAGGATTTTTTTGTTGCGGACCTAATTTAATCACATTAAATGCCTTGGATAATATGACTGTCTATAAAAAAAACCATTGTAAAATATCTCTAACAAAATTTAAAGTTTTAGTCATAGGTATGTAAATCCAACCTCTAATTATAGAAATCTAAAGAAAAAACTCTGGTCTTGACAACACAAACACATATCCACATTTTTTATTTTGTTTTATTTTTCATTTAACTTAGGATGCATCTAAAACCTATTTCTTATTTGTTTAATAACATAAAAAGGGTAAAAATATTATGTCTACAAACCTGCCAACGCGGACCCATTTGCCAGTCGCCAGATCCATCTTCTCCAGCTCGTACTCCTTGACTGGAGAGCCGCCATCGTCTTCAGGCTTCTCCCATTTAACCTTGCAGGCTTCGGCTGACACGTCAAATACTTCCAGTGGTCCTGGGAACGAGAGAAATTAATTATTATTGGTGCTGGCTTAAGAACATCGTTTCTGGTCCAAGAACACTGTTTCTGGGTGAATGACACCGTACAATACTTACTGGCTACAATAGTAAACAGAAGAGAGAAAATGGTAGGCCACAATACATGTTATGACAGCTTTATAAACAATCATTGAACAAAAGCTCGGAGGTTGAAAAGGAAGAGAAGGGCAAAGAAAAGCAAAGATCTTTCTAAATTAAAAACTGTCTTTGGGTCGAAATAATTGAATATTTTCAGCACAGAGATTGTACTTGCCAGCATTACATTTACATTGTATCTTACTCTAAGTTTGTTTCGTACTACATGTTTTTACTATTCTTGCATAATATGTAAGTATCAAGGACATTTTAGCTATAAGTATTTACTGTATTATGGTTAGCGTGAGGCATGATTAAATTTAGTTGTAATAACCGGCTAGCACTTACGTCAATAATATTAACGTATAACGTTATTGACGTAAAGTGCTAGCCGGTTATTACAACTAAGTTTTATAAGTATTTAGGCTAATTTTTTTATCACTCAGTGACATAAGGAAAAAGAAGAAGACCAACCTTTAGGAGCACTAGGCTTGCTAAGCACAGTCAGCTCGACGGTCTCCTGGTCGAATCCATTGCAGTTCTCAGCACGGAGAGTGTATTTGCCAGTGTCACGTCTGACAGCGTTGACGATGGTGAAGTCAGTGTGGTATTCCTTGTTCTCAATCTTGATGCGCTCGGTGTTGACCAGCTTGATGCCCTCGCGCCATGACCTGGGGGATTGGAAGAAATTATAAGAGCGGATGAAGTTAAAGTAAACTGTTGGGCTTTTGCGGTACAGACAGTTAATTTTCCTCCTTGTGATTATTCTTCAGAATACTGATATTTTACACTTACTTAATTATTACTTTTACTTAATAGTTTGTTTTTTACCTTTGCAAGTCATTTCAAAACTATGATTGCATTTAAATAGTAGGTACCTATAGGTAGTGGTAATTAACAGTATTATTTTACCTTTAATGTATTAAAATTAATGAATGCAATGAAAACATAAGGTCCTATGACAAACTGTGGAGTTTATTGCCAGACTTTTATTCTCTTGAAAATACAATTTATTGTTATTTTTTTTAATTTAAAGTAAGCCGGTTTCTTCTAGGAAAGTATGCTAGATCACACATTGCAACATTACTTACCATCAACTCAGATGTAGTCAGTATCTATTTACCATAAAAAGAAAGCTTATAACTACAATAAAAAAAATTAATTATCATACCAAGTCATCTCCGGCTGAGGTTCACCGATGACATCCACAGACCACTTGTGTGTGCGGCCTGCCTTGATGATGATAGACTTGAATGTGCTGCGCTCAATGCGGGGTCTCACTGTGGTGGGAAAATAATTAATAAATATTACCACCTAGTACTTAAATCTATATGTATATTAACTGTTTGTTAGTCTCACTAAAACTCGAGAACGGCTGAACGGATGTATCTTATCTTAGTCTTGACATGTTCGTGGAGGTCTAGGAATGGTTGCGGGACTCAATGTTACATGATAAGTTATTATTTCAGTCTCGTGGAGGATCTGCAACAGCTCCATGCTACCGAGTGGTATGAGATGGTGCAGAACCGAGAGGAGTGGCGACTTTTTGTGTCGGAGGCCAGGATCGACTTTGGGTCGCAGCGCCACATTAGTAAGAGGTAAGTAAGTAAGACATGACAATTTACGTTAAATCTTGTTTATTTCTGTTATGAGCTTGTATAGGACTAAATTTAGTTCTTCAAGTGGTAAGTTGTGACTGAGACCGTCACACTAAAGTTGTGACCGTCAGACAAAAGAATGGCTAAGATTTAAAAGACATAATTTAGAATATTAAATAGATTAGTAAATAAATCTTACAGTTCTTATGCTTGCAGAGATGGTTGTCGGTGGGCTCGGAAGCATCACCGACTCCGGCCTTGTTGTGTGCCTTCACACGGAACTGGTACACCATCTTCTCCTTCAGACCTTCAACCTTGTACTCCGTCTTTGTGTCATTTGTTTTTGTCACCTGGAATAAGAGGAAATTGGAAGTGAGTTTATTGATGTTTTTTTTTCTTTATGCCATATTGGAGTCTAATATGGGGATATTTGATTTGATATGGAAAAAAGGTCTTAAGATATGGCAATAAGGGTCACTTTTTTCTCAAACCATCTCAGGTAAAACTGTAGACAAGCGCTAGAAAGTGGCTTCTATATTTAAAAAGTAAGTATTCATTGTCACTTTATGTTATGTATTTCTTTTAGATGTACCTACCTAGTTTATAAACATTTATCACAAGTTACTAAAAAAAGATTGGTATATCAGACAAACATGATGAATTTGCAAGTAACACTTATGCTAGAGATACAAGTGTGTTATAATAAGACGAAACTTTCTATCACTAAAGTAGGTAGGTAGTATATAATAGAAAGTAGAATATAAACCGTGTCACATCTTAAACTACAATGATGATTAACATCAAGCAACTAAAGATAACAGCCATACCTACTCATATAGGTAAATAAAAATCTACCCTCATTCTTCCTTGATAAGAATGAAATTGAATTACATAGGTAACAAAAAGAAAGTTTTTTTAAATCAATGGGTAGGTTAAAGTATTAGAAACTTATTTTATAAAGTTATGGTAATGTTAGGAAACTCACCTCGATCCAGTCAGGTGCAAATTTGTCCTTCATTTCGATCACATATCCAAGCACGGGTCTTCCACCGTTGTCTGTCGGTGGCTCCCATTGCAAAGTCGCTGATGTGTTGTCGTAATCTGTGATTACAGGCTTGCTTGGCGCCTTTGGCGGGTCTGTTGACAACAAACATGTTGTAATTTCAACTTTCTGTGTATTATTTTAATGTTTACGTTTTATATAATAAGTGATACGCGTGATTCGCCGGTTTGTTTTGTTTTGCATACAAATTTTACCAACCACAACAAGCGTGAAGTTAGCGGCAGGTCAAAAATGGCGCCTATATTTGACTTTGACATTTATTTTGTCGTCAAATTTATGCTTATAACTGATTTGTATTTAGCTAAAGTTTCAAAATTTTATTGAATTCCATAAACCCCACCATTATTAAAAATTCAAGCTGTTGTGGGTGAGTCAGCATTGTGCACCTACCTGATATATAACCCTTTTAATAACACCAGGAGTGCGCGCAATAGCGCACGAGGAGTGCGTGCAGCAGCACACGAGGAGTGCGTGCAGCAGCACACGAGGAGTGCGTGCAGCAGCACACGAGGAGTGTGCGCAGCAGCGCACCAGGAGTGCGCGCAGCAGCGCACCAGGAGTGCGCGCAGCAGCACACCAGGAGTGCGCGCAGCAGCGCACCAGGAGTGCGCGCAACAGCACACGAGGAGCGCGCGCAGCAGCGCACCTGGAGTGCGCGCAGTAGCGCACCAGGCGGGCGCGCAACAGCACACGAAGAGTGCGCGTAAGCCCCTGGTCTTGGATCTAAACATTCAGTGCCTTGACCATCATTACCGTTTTCTGAGGACAAAGGCAAAAATTATTCAAAAAACCCACTGTATGTAACCGTAACCAAGTAATAATAATAATAATAATAATAATTTACTTTATTCACACAAAAATCCTTAGACTAGTATACATCATTTGTACTTAAAGAAAATTGGATCAGACAGGGTATATAAAAAATGGGTAAATGATGTTGACTGTGATCCCCACACTAGGTTACCCTGTGTCGTGGGAATCATGCTCTTTAAAAAGGAAATATTTAAACATAAATGATAGGAAACTATCATATACATAGTATTATATAGGATCCGAATATATATATATATATATATTTTTTATTAGTAAGAAATACAGGAATAATTACAAGATTATCTAAACAGAATGGACCAATTTCAAGCAAGTAAAAACTGACTAAAACTATTTGCTACTAGCTATAAAATCTAAATCTAAGTATTAATATTATTTTGATACCTATATATGGCTTCGAAAAATATTGAGGATAACTAAAATTTTATAACAATATATAACTAAGGTTGTCTCAAGGATGGGATAGGAAGGGATGGCAGGTAGATCATATTTATTGTAGGTAAGATAATATTAAAAGAGGGAATATATATGAATATTGTGTATTTATGAATAGTGTAGGTACACGTATTAGTGCTTGTGTGTATGTATATGTTAAACTGTGGTTGCCGGTAAGAAGTGTAAGTGAACAGTTGAAAGTTGGAATTTAAGCTTTTTATGTACGTGCATACATACACATTACACTATTTGTCAAGTCCGGTTTAAACGTTTCCCGCGCGCACCCATGGATGGCGCTTGCGTTCAACTGTAGTTACGAGTGAAGTTCGCTCCGTGTGGAGTCAGACAAAAGGAGCGAGTTATGCAAGATCAACTCACCCTTTTTTGGGATAATAAATATGTTTTTTTATTTTTTATCATTTGTTTGTTTTTGGAAGTTATTTATTATTGTTGTTTAAGTATTAAGTTTTTTTTTTTTTTTTTTTACATGATATAGGCTTACGCTTGACTACAACTTGCCTGATGGTAAGCAACGTTATAGTCTACGATGTAGCGCGCTTGCCTAGAAGAAACCGGTTTACTCTCGACTTGAAGACCGACAAATTATAGTTCAAGGGGAATAGAGATTCGGGCAAGTATTAAGCTGAAAAAAATCAAAAGCAAGTTAATAACGGTTAATTATTATTTTATTTTATAGTTAGGATTTCGTTTATTTATTTATGTGGGACCTGCATTTTGTACTGGCGACAATCGGGAAGTGAAATCTTCCAGGTTGTCGACAATACAGAAGCAGATCCCGTAATGTTAGGTTTTGATTAAAGACTCTGTTTCTCTGTAATTGAGTGTAGTCAACCAAGATGTGAGCTTCTTTTTGCACACAAATCTGGTTGATTCGAGAAGACTAAGGGTCGTGTCTAATTTTTTGTATAGTTGAGGACTTTTGAAGGCGTAGCTTCTCTGGGCGAGACTCGTTCGTGTTTTAGGAATTGGCCAAGCGTTACGCCTCGACGTTTGTTTAGTACTAGAAGTCGTAATAAGTGCTGTTTTATGGAAACGAAGAGTTATTGCCATAATATACAGCTGTCTGACTGTTAGATAGTTTGTTTCTTTATATAACTTGTCTGTAGGGTATCTCATAGATTTTTTGTATGCTACCTTGAGTATAGCCCTTTGTGCAATCTCAACTTTTTTTAAGCGGGTTTTGGCAACAGATCCCCAGCAAGCTATGCAATACGTCAAAACGGACTGGCCCAGCGAGATATATGCTGTTCTCAAAGTCTTTGGATCAGCTACGGTTCCGAGACGTTTGAAAATGTGAAGCATCTGTCGTAGCCGCCCTCTGAGCACTTGTGTATGCTTCTCAAATGTAAGGTTACTGTCTATGACTACGCCCAGGTATTTTATCTCGTTTGCTCGTCCTAATATTGGACAGGAACATGGTTGCGAGGTCAGACCACATGAGTGTAGCTTGAGTTTTAGTGCTTTTGGCTGAGAGCGTTGTGTAGAGTGAAATGTTAGGTATTTTGTTTTACTGGTGTTTAGAGTCAAAAGGTTGTCATCGAGCCAGCTCGTAACTTGCGATAGGCCTCGCTGAGCTACATCAACAACCCTTTGCCAACTGTCAGAGTAAAAAAGAAGTGCCGTATCGTCGGCGAAACTGTAGATGCTGGCGCTCTGGATCTCCAGCTGGCACAGGTCATTGATGTAGGTCAGGAAGAGGGTAGGGCCGAGCACGCTGCCTTGAGGCACACCGAAAGATACGGGGCTGTAGTCGCTGAATTGGTCGGAAATACGAACTCGTACCTACCGTTAATTTGTTAGTTTTTATTAATCAAACAAGACTACTCGTCCTTCTCAAACATCCAATCCACGAGCTGGCCAATGCTCACGGATTAAAAGTTCAAAATGGAATATGTTCCAAACATGCAATAAACCTCGGTATGGGCCCCTACCGAGGGAAAACTACACACAACAAATCTAGGTCACGATCAGAATCTCATTAACAAAAACGAAATGAGGGTAGCGTCAACTCGGGACGAAATATGTCTTTGTCCGTAGCAGGCTCACTGAACCGCTCGGATCTCCAACCCGACGCGCTGGGGGAAGTTCACGAGCTGATGTCGTCAGCACCGAGCAGGAAACATGGAACACCCTGCGGCGTCTGGTCTCGTACCCGAAGTCTGCGGGCTCGAATCCCGGGGTGTGGGCGGAGACGCGGCTTTCGATGTCCCTGGAATTCATCATACACCAACGTTAGGAACCGCCGTAGATTTGGGAGATAGATTTATAAAATCCTCCCGCACCTACCTGATATATAACCCTTTTAATAACACCAGGAGTGCGCGCAATAGCGCACGAGGAGTGCGTGCAGCAGCACACGAGGAGTGTGCGCAGCAGCGCACCAGGAGTGCGCGCAGCAGCGCACCAGGAGTGCGCGCAGCAGCACACCAGGAGTGCTACTAAAACGCTACTAAAGTAAAGCAAACAGTCCACTAGTACATACCTTAACAAACTCGCCACGGTCTCTGTCCATGACTTCGATGACGTATCCTGTGATGGGAGCTCCGTTGTCCCTGATTGGTGGGTCCCATTTCAACTTGGTCGACTTCTCGTCCCAGTCTACGATCTCGGGGAGACCGGGCGGGGCTGGAAAGAAAGAAGTTAGGATAAACTCATGAGAAGTAGAGCTTTCTATAACATAATCAGAATTAAAGAAGAGTGTAGTCGTCCATGATGGAAATGTTCCTATGTGTATATTACGCAACATTTTATATTGTAAAAAATTATCATAAATATCCTAATTTTTTACTAGAAATAAAACGCCTCACTTATGAAAATTATTGAATGATTAAAAAAACGCCTGATGTTAAGCATTACTGCAGCCATCCACGAACGAACACGAATCACTACTGTGTGTAAACCCACTCGGGTAGAAGCTAGAGGAACTTCCTAAATGTTTTAGTTATGTAAACATTAGTTATGTAAACAACCTAAATCACCTAGTTTCCGGACAATAAATGTACTTATTTCATTCAATCATTCATTAAAAAAAAATCAGAAGAAAGTGGAAAAAGAATTCAAGTATCTAGAACGTTCTTTCTTACCAGGCACATCATACGGGTTCTTGGCCAGGATGCCGTGGTCTGTCTCCAGCGGCTCGGACTCTCCTTCCTCGTTCAGCGCCTTCA
>OZ026814.1:5237690-5363762 GCA_964023185.1 Macaria liturata | reverse complement strand
AATCTACGGCGGTTCCTAACGTTGGTGTATGATGAATTCCAGGGTCATCGAAAGCCGCGTATCCGCCCACACCCCGGGATTCGAGCCCGCAGACTTCGGGTACGAGACCAGACGCCGCAGGGTGTGCCATGTTTCCTGCTCGGTGCTGACGACATCAGCTCGTGAACTTCCCTCAGCGCGTCGGGTTGGAGATCCGAGCGGTTCCGTGAGCCTGCTACGGACAAAGACATATTTCCAAAGTAATATCTGTCCATTTTTATTTCGAGTCCCGAGTTGACGCTACCCTCATTTCGTTTTTGTTAATGAGATTCTGATCGTGACCTAGATTTGTTGTGTAGTTTCCCTCGGTAGGGGCCCATACCGAGGTTTATTGCATGTTTGTAACATATTCCATTTTGAACTTTTAATCCGTGAGCATTGGCCAGCTCGTGGATTGGATGTTTGAGAAGGACGAGTAGTCTTGTTTGATTAACTAAAAATAACAAATTAACGGTACTTGGTTACGGTTACATACAGTGGGTTTTTTGAATAATTTTTGCCTTTGTCCTCAGAAAACGGTAATGATGGTGAATGCACTGAATGTTTAGATCCAAGACCAGGGGCTTACGCGCACTCTTCGTGTGCTGTTGCGCGCCCGCCTGGTGCGCTACTGCGCGCACTCCAGGTGCGCTGCTGCGCGCACTCCTCGTGCACTGTTGCGCGCACTCCCCGTGCGCTGTTGCGCGCACTCCCCGTGCGCTGTTGCGCGCACTCCTGGTGCGCTGCTGCGCGCACTCCTGGTGCGCTGCTGCGCGCACTCCTGGTGCGCTGCTGCGCGCACTCCTCGTGTGCTGCTGCACGCACTCC
Source organism: Macaria liturata (assembly GCA_964023185.1). Lineage (NCBI taxonomy): Eukaryota > Metazoa > Arthropoda > Insecta > Lepidoptera > Geometridae > Macaria > Macaria liturata. Next base: position 5,362,916 of record OZ026814.1, on the reverse strand, counting down.
TCGTGCGCTATTGCGCGCACTCCTGGTGTGCTGCTGCGCGCACTCCTGGTGCGCTGCTGCGCGCACTCCTGGTGTGCTGCTGCGCGCACTCCTCGTGTGCTGCTGCACGCACTCCTCGTGCGCTATTGCACGCACTCCTGGTGTTTTTATAAATCTATCTCCCAAATCTACGGCAGTTCCTAACGTTGGTGTATGATGAATTCCAGGGTCATCGAAAGCCGCGTATCCGCCCACACCCCGGGATTCCAGCCCGCAGACTTCGGGTACGAGACCAGACGCCGCAGGGTGTGCCATGTTTCCTGCTCGGTGCTGACGACATCAGCTCGTGAACTTCCACCAGCGCGTCGGGTTGGAGATCCGAGCGGTTCCGTGAGCCTGCTACGGACAAAGACATATTTCCAAAGTAAGATCTGTCCATTTTTATTTCGAGTCCCGAGTTGACGCTACCCTCATTTCGTTTTTGTTAATGAGATTCTGATCGTGACCTAGATTTGTTTGTGTGTAGTTTTCCCTCGGTAGGGGCCCGATACCGAGGTTTATTGCATGTTTGTAACTTATTCCATTTTGAACTTTTAATCCGTGAGCATTGGCCAGCTCGTGGATTGGATGTTTGAGAAGGACGAGTAGTCTTGTTTGATTAACTAAAAATAACAAATTAACGGTACTTGGTTACGGTTACATACAGTGGGTTTTTTGAATAATTTTTGCCTTTGTCCTCAGAAAACGGTAATGATGGTGAATGCACTGAATGTTTAGATCCAAGACCAGGGGCTTACGCGCACTCTTCGTGTGCTGTTGCGCGCCCGCCTGGTGCGCTACTGCGCGCACTCCAGGTGCGCTGCTGCGCGCACTCTTCGTGTGCTGCTGCGCGCACTCCTGGTGCGCTACTGCGCGCGCTCCTCGTATGCTGCTGCGCGCGCTCCTCGTATGCTGTTGCGCGCACTCCTGGTGCGCTGCTACGCGCACTCCTCGTGCACTGTTGCGCGCACTCCCCGTGCGCTGTTGCGCGCACTCCTGGTGCGCTGCTGCGCACACTCCTCGTGTGCTGCTGCACGCACTCCTCGTGCGCAATTGCGCGCACTCTTGGTGTTATTAAAAGGGTTATATATCAGGTAGGTGCGGGAGGATTTTATAAATCTATCTCCCAAATCTACGGCGGTTCCTAACGTTGGTGTATGATGAATTCCAGGGTCATCGAAAGCCGCGTCTCCGCCCACACCCCGGGATTCGAGCCCGCAGACTTCGGGTACGAGACCAGACGCCGCAGGGTGTTCCATGTTTCCTGCTCGGTGCTGACGACATAAGCTCGTGAACTTCCCCCAGCGCGTCGGGTTGGAGATCCGAGCGGTTCAGTGAGCCTGCTACGGACAAAGACATATTTCCAAAGTAAGATCTGTCCATTTTTATTTCGAGTCCCGAGTTGACGCTACCCTCATTTCGTTTTTGTTAATGAGATTCTGATCGTGACCTAAATTTGTTGTGTGTAGTTTTCCCTCGGTAGGGGCCCATACCGAGGTTTATTGCATGTTTGTAACATATTCCATTTTGAACTTTTAATCCGTGAGCATTGGCCAGCTCGTGGATTGGATGTTTGAGAAGGACGAGTAGTCTTGTTTGATTAACTAAAAATAACAAATTAACGGTACTTGGTTACGGTTACATACAGTGGGTTTTTTGAATAATTTTTGCCTTTGTCCTCAGAAAACGGTAATGATGGTGAATGCACTGAATGTTTAGATCCAAAACCAGGGGCTTACGCGCACTCTTCGTGTGCTGTTGCGCGCCCGCCTGGTGCGCTACTGCGCGCACTCCAGGTGCGCTGCTGCGCGCACTCTTCGTGTGCTGCTGCGCGCACTCCTGGTGCGCTACTGCGCGCGCTCCTCGTATGCTGCTGCGCGCGCTCCTCGTATGCTGCTGCGCGCGCTCCTCGTATGCTGTTGCGCGCACTCCTGGTGCGCTGCTACGCGCACTCCTCGTGCACTGTTGCGCGAACTCCCCGTGCGCTGTTGCGCGCACTCCTGGTGCGCTGCTGCGCGCACTCCTGGTGCGCTGCTGCGCGCACTCCTGGTGTGCTGCTGCGCGCAATCCTCTTGTGCTGCTGCACGCACTACTCGTGCGCTACTGCGCGCACTCCAGGTGCGCTGCTGCGCGCAATCCTCGTGTGCTGCTGCACGCACTACTCGTGCGCTACTGCGCGCACTCCAGGTGCGCTGCTGCACGCACTCCTCGTGCGCTATTGCACGCACTCCTGGTGTTTTTATAAATCTATCTCCCAAATCTACGGCGGTTCCTAACGTTGGTGTATGATGAATTCCAGGGTCATCGAAAGCCGCGTCTCCGCCCACACCCCGGGATTCGAGCCCGCAGACTTCGGGTACGAGACCAGACGCCGCAGGGTGTTCCATGTTTCCTGCTCGGTGCTGACGACATCAGCTCGTGAACTTCCCCCAGCGCGTCGGGTTGGAGATCCGAGCGGTTCAGTGAGCCTGCTACGGACAAAGACATATTTCCAAAGTAAGATCTGTCCATTTTTATTTAAAGATAAAGATAAAGATAAAAGATAAAGAATTTTTATTGATAATGTAAAATTGTAACATACATAGGTATAGGTATAAGTACTAATATCACAGAATATGCTACACAAATTACAATATCTCGTCAAATTGAATTTAAGTATAACATTTAGTTTTATAAAATTTTAGAAGTTACAATGTCAAGTTTTATTAATAAAATAATGAAATTTTTTGTTATTAAAATCATGTCAAACATAATAATAGGTATGTAATCATACAATATGTCAACTTAAATAAATCTTGGTACTGTCACTTTAGCTGTATAGGGGCTAAAATGACAATTTGGCATCACACTCCTTACCTAGTAGTTAATTACTTAATTTCTAAGCAAGATTAGAATCGGTTACTAGTTGACTGTAGTCATTTTCAAAGTATTCTTTAAAACTGTATAGTGTCTGATCTAACAATAATTGTTTGACACTATTGCAAAATTGCTGATCATTATTCAAAGGCTGAATGTGTGCGGGGAGTTTATTGAACAGTTTCTCTCCCATTATAGTGGGTAGTTTCTTAGTCATACACAGCCTAGGCACAGTAGGTTTTAGCAATACTCTGTTTATCTTGGATCTATTTGAGTTATAAGTCTTAAGTTTAAACAAATGTGGATTTCTTTTTACAAACTTTACAATCTCTAATATATATTGCGACACTGACGTCAATATCTTCAACTCTTTGAAATGGTTTCTACAAGACTCTCTATATCTACCTCCCACAAGTACTCTTATTGCTCGTTTCTGCATTATTAACACTCTTTCAAAGTCTGTAGCATTGCCCTATATACTTATGCCGTATGAAAGTATAGAGTGTATGTATGAATAATAAGTTTCCTTTAGGTGCTCTGAGCTTGTTATTGGTTTCAACTGTTTTAATGCATAAACCCCTTTAGCCATTTTTTTACAAGTATTATCAATATGTTCTTTCCATGTTAATGAGGGATCTAAATCGAATCCTAATAGCTTTACATGCTTTGCATATACACATTCAGTTCCATTCTCTAATAATAATGGAGCTTCTTTAAAGTTTGGTGACACAGCATTGAAGAACATTATATTCGTTTTATTAGTATTCAGTTTCAGACCATTCACCGTAAACCAGTTTTCTAACTCTCTTAAAGTTTTATTTATACATTTCTGAAGTTCTTCATGTGAGTCAGCGGTTATAATTAATGTCGTATTTCGAGTCCCGAGTTGACGCTACCCTCATTTCGTTTTTGTTAATGAGATTCTGATCGTGACCTAGATTTGTTGTGTGTAGTTTTCCCTCGGTAGGGGCCCATACCGAGGTTTATTGCATGTTTGTAACATATTCCATTTTGAACTTTTAATCCGTGAGCATTGGCCAGCTCGTGGATTGGATGTTTGAGAAGGACGAGTAGTCTTGTTTGATTAACTAAAAATAACAAATTAACGGTACTTGGTTACGGTTACATACAGTGGGTTTTTTGAATAATTTTTGCCTTTGTCCTCAGAAAACGGTAATGATGGTGAATGCACTGAATGTTTAGATCCAAGACCAGGGGCTTACGCGCACTCTTCGTGTGCTGTTGCGCGCCCGCCTGGTGCGCTACTGCGCGCACTCCAGGTGCGCTGCTGCGCGCACTCTTCGTGTGCTGCTGCGCGCACTCCTGGTGCGCTACTGCGCGCGCTCCTCGTATGCTGCTGCGCGCGCTCCTCGTATGCTGCTGCGCGCGCTCCTCGTATGCTGTTGCGCGCACTCCTGGTGCGCTGCTACGCGCACTCCTCGTGCACTGTTGCGCGAACTCCCCGTGCGCTGTTGCGCGCACTCCTGGTGCGCTGCTGCGCGCACTCCTGGTGCGCTGCTGCGCGCACTCCTGGTGTGCTGCTGCGCGCAATCCTCGTGTGCTGCTGCACGCACTACTCGTGCGCTACTGCGCGCACTCCAGGTGCGCTGCTGCGCGCACTCTTCGTGCACTGTTGCGCGCACTCCCCGTGCGCTGTTGCGCGCACTCCTGGTGCGCTGCTGCGCGCACTCCTGGTGCGCTGCTGCGCGCACTCCTGGTGTGCTGCTGCGCGCACTCCTCGTGTGCTGCTGCACGCACTCCTCGTGCGCTATTGCGCGCACTCCTGGTGCGCTGCTGCGCGCACTCCTGGTGTGCTGCTGCGCGCACTCCTCGTGTGCTGCTGCACGCACTCCTCGTGCGCTATTGCACGCACTCCTGGTGTTTTTATAAATCTATCTCCCAAATCTACGGCGGTTCCTAACGTTGGTGTATGATGAATTCCAGGGTCATCGAAAGCCGCGTCTCCGCCCACACCCCGGGATTCGAGCCCGCAGACTTCGGGTACGAGACCAGACGCCGCAGGGTGTTCCATGTTTCCTGCTCGGTGCTGACGACATCAGCTCGTGAACTTCCCCCAGCGCGTCGGGTTGGAGATCCGAGCGGTTCAGTGAGCCTGCTACGGACAAAGACATATTTCCAAAGTAAGATCTGTCCATTTTTATTTCGAGTCCCGAGTTGACGCTACCCTCATTTCGTTTTTGTTAATGAGATTCTGATCGTGACCTAGATTTGTTGTGTGTAGTTTTCCCTCGGTAGGGGCCCATACCGAGGTTTATTGCATGTTTGTAACATATTCCATTTTGAACTTTTAATCCGTGAGCATTGGCCAGCTCGTGGATTGGATGTTTGAGAAGGACGAGTAGTCTTGTTTGATTAACTAAAAATAACAAATTAACGGTACTTGGTTACGGTTACATACAGTGGGTTTTTTTAATAATTTTTGCCTTTGTCCTCAGAAAACGGTAATGATGGTGAATGCACTGAATGTTTAGATCCAAGACCAGGGGCTTACGCGCACTCTTCGTGTGCTGTTGCGCGCCCGCCTGGTGCGCTACTGCGCGCACTCCAGGTGCGCTGCTGCGCGCACTCTTCGTGTGCTGCTGCGCGCACTCCTGGTGCGCTACTGCGCGCGCTCCTCGTATGCTGCTGCGCGCGCTCCTCGTATGCTGCTGCGCGCGCTCCTCGTATGCTGTTGCGCGCACTCCTGGTGCGCTGCTACGCGCACTCCTCGTGCACTGTTGCGCGAACTCCCCGTGCGCTGTTGCGCGCACTCCTGGTGCGCTGCTGCGCGCACTCCTGGTGCGCTGCTGCGCGCAATCCTGGTGCGCTGCTGCGCGCACTCCTGGTGTGCTGCTGCGCGCAATCCTCGTGTGCTGCTGCACGCAATCCTCGTGTGCTGCTGCACGCACTACTCGTGCGCTACTGCGCGCACTCCAGGTGCGCTGCTGCGCTGCTGCGCGCACTCTTCGTGCACTGTTGCGCGCACTCCCCGTGCGCTGTTGCGCGCACTCCTGGTGCGCTGCTGCGCGCACTCCTGGTGCGCTGCTGCGCGCACTCCTGGTGCGCTGCTGCGCGCACTCCTGGTGTGCTGCTGCGCGCACTCCTCGTGTGCTGCTGCACGCACTCCTCGTGCGCTATTGCGCGCACTCCTGGTGCGCTGCTGCGCGCACTCCTCGTGTGCTGCTGCACGCACTCCTCGTGCGCTATTGCACGCACTCCTGGTGTTTTTATAAATCTATCTCCCAAATCTACGGCGGTTCCTAACGTTGGTGTATGATGAATTCCAGGGTCATCGAAAGCCGCGTCTCCGCCCACACCCCGGGATTCGAGCCCGCAGACTTCGGGTACGAGACCAGACGCCGCAGGGTGTTCCATGTTTCCTGCTCGGTGCTGACGACATCAGCTCGTGAACTTCCCCCAGCGCGTCGGGTTGGAGATCCGAGCGGTTCAGTGAGCCTGCTACGGACAAAGACATATTTCCAAAGTAAGATCTGTCCATTTTTATTTCGAGTCCCGAGTTGACGCTACCCTCATTTCGTTTTTGTTAATGAGATTCTGATCGTGACCTAAATTTGTTGTGTGTAGTTTTCCCTCGGTAGGGGCCCATACCGAGGTTTATTGCATGTTTGTAACATATTCCATTTTGAACTTTTAATCCGTGAGCATTGGCCAGCTCGTGGATTGGATGTTTGAGAAGGACGAGTAGTCTTGTTTGATTAACTAAAAATAACAAATTAACGGTACTTGGTTACGGTTACATACAGTGGGTTTTTTGAATAATTTTTGCCTTTGTCCTCAGAAAACGGTAATGATGGTGAATGCACTGAATGTTTAGATCCAAAACCAGGGGCTTACGCGCACTCTTCGTGTGCTGTTGCGCGCCCGCCTGGTGCGCTACTGCGCGCACTCCAGGTGCGCTGCTGCGCGCACTCTTCGTGTGCTGCTGCGCGCACTCCTGGTGCGCTACTGCGCGCGCTCCTCGTATGCTGCTGCGCGCGCTCCTCGTATGCTGCTGCGCGCGCTCCTCGTATGCTGTTGCGCGCACTCCTGGTGCGCTGCTACGCGCACTCCTCGTGCACTGTTGCGCGAACTCCCCGTGCGCTGTTGCGCGCACTCCTGGTGCGCTGCTGCGCGCACTCCTGGTGCGCTGCTGCGCGCACTCCTGGTGTGCTGCTGCGCGCAATCCTCGTGTGCTGCTGCACGCACTACTCGTGCGCTACTGCGCGCACTCCAGGTGCGCTGCTGCGCGCAATCCTCGTGTGCTGCTGCACGCACTACTCGTGCGCTACTGCGCGCACTCCAGGTGCGCTGCTGCACGCACTCCTCGTGCGCTATTGCACGCACTCCTGGTGTTTTTATAAATCTATCTCCCAAATCTACGGCGGTTCCTAACGTTGGTGTATGATGAATTCCAGGGTCATCGAAAGCCGCGTCTCCGCCCACACCCCGGGATTCGAGCCCGCAGACTTCGGGTACGAGACCAGACGCCGCAGGGTGTTCCATGTTTCCTGCTCGGTGCTGACGACATCAGCTCGTGAACTTCCCCCAGCGCGTCGGGTTGGAGATCCGAGCGGTTCAGTGAGCCTGCTACGGACAAAGACATATTTCCAAAGTAAGATCTGTCCATTTTTATTTCGAGTCCCGAGTTGACGCTACCCTCATTTCGTTTTTGTTAATGAGATTCTGATCGTGACCTAGATTTGTTGTGTGTAGTTTTCCCTCGGTAGGGGCCCATACCGAGGTTTATTGCATGTTTGTAACATATTCCATTTTGAACTTTTAATCCGTGAGCATTGGCCAGCTCGTGGATTGGATGTTTGAGAAGGACGAGTAGTCTTGTTTGATTAACTAAAAATAACAAATTAACGGTACTTGGTTACGGTACCATACAGTGGGTTTTTTGAATAATTTTTGCCTTTGTCCTCAGAAAACGGTAATGATGGTGAATGCACTGAATGTTTAGATCCAAGACCAGGGGCTTACGCGCACTCTTCGTGTGCTGTTGCGCGCCCGCCTGGTGCGCTACTGCGCGCACTCCAGGTGCGCTGCTGCGCGCGCTCCTCGTATGCTGTTGCGCGCACTCCTGGTGCGCTGCTGCGCGCACTCCTGGTGCGCTGCTGCGCGCTTTCCTGGTGCGCTGCTGCGCACACTCCTCGTGTGCTGCTGCACGCACTCCTCGTGCGCTATTGCGCGCACTCTTGGTGTTATTAAAAGGGTTATATATCAGGTAGGTGCGGGAGGATTTTATAAATCTATCTCCCAAATCTACGGCGGTTCCTAACGTTGGTGTATGATGAATTCCAGGGTCATCGAAAGCCGCGTCTCCGACCACACCCCGGGATTCGAGCCCGCAGACTTCGGGTACGAGACCAGACGCCGCAGGGTGTTCCATGTTTCCTGCTCGGTGCTGATGACATCAGCTCGTGAACTTCCCCCAGCGCGTCGGGTTGGAGATCCGAGCGGTTCAGTGACCCTGCTACGGACAAAGACATATTTCCAAAGTAAGATCTGTCCATTTTTATTTAGAGTCCCGAGTTGACGCTACCCTCATTTCGTTTTTGTTAATGAGATTCTGATCGTGACCTAGATTTGTTGTGTGTAGTTTTCCCTCGGTAGGGGCCCATACCGAGGTTTATTGCATGTTTGTAACATATTCCATTTTGAACTTTTAATCCGTGAGCATTGGCCAGCTCGTGGATTGGATGTTTGAGAAGGCCGAGTAGTCTTGTTTGATTAACTAAAACTAACAAATTAACGCTACTTGGTTACGGTTACATACAGTGGGTTTTTTTAATAATTTTTGCCTTTGTCCTCAGAAAACGGTAATGATGGTGAAGGCACTGAATGTTTAGATCCAAGACCAGGGGCTTACGCGCACTCTTCGTGTGCTGTTGCGCGCCCGCCTGGTGCGCTACTGCGCGCACTCCAGGTGCGCTGCTGCGCGCACTCTTCGTGTGCTAAAAGGGTTATATATCAGGTAGGTGCGGGAGGATTTTATAAATCTATCTCCCAAATCTACGGCAGTTCCTAACGTTGGTGTATGATGAATTCCAGGGTCATCGAAAGCCGCGTCTCCGACCACACCCCAGGATTCGAGCCCGCAGACTTCGGGTACGAGACCAGACGCCGCAGGGTGTTCCATGTTTCCTGCTCGGTGCTGACGACATCAGCTCGTGAACTTCCCCCAGCGCGTCGGGTTGGAGATCCGAGCGGTTCAGTGAGCCTGCTACGGACAAAGACATATTATCAAAGTAAGATCTGTCCATTTTTATTTCGAGTCCCGAGTTGACGCTACCCTCATTTCGTTTTTGTTAATGAGATTCTGATCGTGACCTAGATTTGTTGTGTGTAGCTTTCCCTCGGTTGGGGCCCATACTGAGGTTTATTGCATGTTTGTAACATATTCCATTTTGAACTTTTAATCCGTGACCATTGGCCAGCTCGTGGATTGGATGTTTGAGAAGGACGAGTAATCTTGTTTGATTAACAAAAACTAACAAATTAACGGTACTTGGTTACGGTTACATACAGTGGGTTTTTTGAATAATTTTTGCCTTTGTCCTCAGAAAACGGTAATGATGGTGAAGGCACTGAATGTTTAGATCCAAGACCAGGGGCTTACGCGCACTCTTCGTGTGCTGTTGCGCGCCCGCCTGGTGCGCTACTGCGCGCACTCCAGGTGCGCTGCTGCGCGCACTGCAGGTGCGCTGCTGCGCGCACTCTTCGTGTGCTGCTGCGCGCACTCCTGGTGCGCTGCTGCGCGCGCTCCTCGTATGCTGTTGCGCGCACTCCTGGTGCGCTGCTGCGCGCACTCCTGGTGCGCTGCTGCGCGCACTCCTGGTGCGCTGCTGCGCACACTCCTCGTGTGCTGCTGCACGCACTCCTCGTGCGCTATTGCGCGCACTCTTGGTGTTATTAAAAGGGTTATATATCAGGTAGGTGCGGGAGGATTTTATAAATCTATCTCCCAAATCTACGGCGGTTCCTAACGTTGGTGTATGATGAATTCCAGGGTCATCGAAAGCCGCGTCTCCGCCCACACCCCGGGATTCGAGCCCGCAGACTTCGGGTACGAGACCAGACGCTGCAGGGTGTGCCATGTTTCCTGCTCGGTGCTGACGACATCAGCTCGTGAACTTCCCCCAGCGCGTCGGGTTGGAGATCCGAGCGGTTTCGTGAGCCTGCTACGGACAAAGACATATTTCCAAAGTAATATCTGTCCATTTTTATTTCGAGTCCCGAGTTGACGCTACCCTCATTTCGTTTTTGTTAATGAGATTCTGATCGTGACCTAGATTTGTTGTGTGTAGTTTTCCCTCGGTAGGGGCCCATACCGAGGTTTATTGCATGTTTGTAACATATTCCATTTTGAACTTTTAATCCGTGAGCATTGGCCAGCTCGTGGATTGGATGTTTGAGAAGGCCGAGTAGTCTTGTTTGATTAACTAAAAATAACAAATTAACGGTACTTGGTTACGGTTACATACAGTGGGTTTTTTGAATAATTTTTGCCTTTGTCCTCAGAAAACGGTAATGATGGTGAATGCACTGAATGTTTAGATCCAAGACCAGGGGCTTACGCGCACTCTTCGTGTGCTGTTGCGCGCCCGCCTGGTGCGCTACTGCGCGCACTCCAGGTGCGCTGCTGCGCGCACTCCAGGTGCGCTGCTGCGCGCACTCCAGGTGCGCTGCTGCGCGCACTCTTCGTGTGCTGCTGCGCGCACTCCTGGTGCGCTGCTGCGCGCGCTCCTCGTATGCTGTTGCGCGCACTCCTGGTGCGCTGCTGCGCGCACTCCTGGTGCGCTGCTGCGCGCACTCCTGGTGCGCTGCTGCGCGCACTCCTGGTGCGCTGCAGCGCACACTCCTCGTGTGCTGCTGCACGCACTCCTCGTGCGCTATTGCGCGCACTCTTGGTGTTATTAAAAGGGTTATATATCAGGTAGGTGTGGGAGGATTTTATAAATCTATCTCCCAAATCTACGGCGGTTCCTAACGTTGGTGTATGATGAATTCCAGGGTCATCGAAAGCCGCGTCTCCGACCACACCCCGGGATTCGAGCCCGCAGACTTCGGGTACGAGACCAGACGCCGCAGGGTGTGCCATGTTTCCTGCTCGGTGCTGACGACATCAGCTCGTGAACTTCCCCCAGCGCGTCGGGTTGGAGATCCGAGCGGTTCCGTGAGCCTGCTACGGACAAAGACATATTTCCAAAGTAATATCTGTCCATTTTTATTTCGAGTCCCGAGTTGACGCTACCCTCATTTCGTTTTTGTTAAAGAGATTCTGATCGTGACCTAGATTTGTTGTGTAGTTTTCCCTCGGTAGGGGCCCATACCGAGGTTTATTGCATGTTTGTAACATATTCCATTTTGAACTTTTAATCCGTGAGCATTGGCCAGCTCGTGGATTGGATGTTTGAGAAGGACGAGTAGTTTTGTTTGATTAACTAAAAATAACAAATTAACGGTACTTGGTTACGGTTACATACAGTGGGTTTTTTGAATAATTTTTGCCTTTGTCCTCAGAAAACGGTAATGATGGTGAATGCACTGAATGTTTAGATCCAAGACCAGGGGCTTACGCGCACTCTTCGTGTGCTGTTGCGCGCCCGCCTGGTGCGCTACTGCGCGCACTCCAGGTGCGCTGCTGCGCGCACTCTTCGTGTGCTGCTGCGCGCACTCCTGGTGCGCTACTGCGCGCGCTCCTCGTATGCTGCTGCGCGCGCTCCTCGTATGCTGTTGCGCGCACTCCTGGTGCGCTGCTACGCGCACTCCTCGTGCACTGTTGCGCGGACTCCCCGTGCGCTGTTGCGCGCACTCCTGGTGCGCTGCTGCGCGCACTCCTGGTGCGCTGCTGCGCGCACTCCTGGTGTGCTGCTGCGCGCACTCCTCGTGTGCTGCTGCACGCACTCCTCGTGCGCTATTGCACGCACTCCTGGTGTTTTTATAAATCTATCTCCCAAATCTACGGCAGTTCCTAACGTTGGTGTATGATGAATTCCAGGGTCATCGAAAGCCGCGTATCCGCCCACACCCCGGGATTCGAGCCCGCAGACTTCGGGTACGAGACCAGACGCCGCAGGGTGTGCCATGTTTCCTGCTCGGTGCTGACGACATCAGCTCGTGAACTTCCCTCAGCGCGTCGGGTTGGAGATCCGAGCGGTTCCGTGAGCCTGCTACGGACAAAGACATATTTCCAAAGTAAGATCTGTCCATTTTTATTTCGAGTCCCGAGTTGACGCTACCCTCATTTCGTTTTTGTTAATGAGATTCTGATCGTGACCTAGATTTGTTGTGTGTAGTTTTCCCTCGGTAGGGGCCCGATACCGAGGTTTATTGCATGTTTGTAACATATTCCATTTTGAACTTTTAATCCGTGAGCATTGGCCAGCTCGTGGATTGGATGTTTGAGAAGGACGAGTAGTTTTGTTTGATTAACTAAAAATAACAAATTAACGGTACTTGGTTACGGTTACATACAGTGGGTTTTTTGAATAATTTTTGCCTTTGTCCTCAGAAAACGGTAATGATGGTGAATGCACTGAATGTTTAGATCCAAGACCAGGGGCTTACGCGCACTCTTCGTGTGCTGTTGCGCGCCCGCCTGGTGCGCTACTGCGCGCACTCCAGGTGCGCTGCTGCGCGCACTCTTCGTGTGCTGCTGCGCGCACTCCTGGTGCGCTACTGCGCGCGCTCCTCGTATGCTGCTGTGCGCGCTCCTCGTATGCTGTTGCGCGCACTCCTGGTGCGCTGCTACGCGCACTCCTCGTGCACTGTTGCGCGCACTCCCCGTGCGCTGTTGCGCGCACTCCTGGTGCGCTGCTGCGCACACTCCTCGTGTGCTGCTGCACGCACTCCTCGTGCGCAATTGCGCGCACTCTTGGTGTTATTAAAAGGGTTATATATCAGGTAGGTGCGGGAGGATTTTATAAATCTATCTCCCAAATCTACGGCGGTTCCTAACGTTGGTGTATGATGAATTCCAGGGTCATCGAAAGCCGCGTCTCCGACCACACCCCGGGATTCGAGCCCGCAGACTTCGGGTACGAGACCAGACGCCGCAGGTTGTGCCATGTTTCCTGCTCGGTGCTGACGACATCAGCTCGTGAACTTCCCCCAGCGCGTCGGGTTGGAGATCCGAGCGGTTCAGTGAGCCTGCTACGGACAAAGACATATTTCCAAAGTAAGATCTGTCCATTTTTATTTAAAGATAAAGATAAAGATAAAAGATAAAGAATTTTTATTGATAATGTAAAATTGTAACATACATAGGTATAGGTATAAGTACTAATATCACAGAATATGCTACACAAATTACAATATCTCGTCAAATTGAATTTAAGTATAACATTTAGTTTTATAAAATTTTAGAAGTTACAATGTCAAGTTTTATTAATAAAATAATGAAATTTTTTGTTATTAAAATCATGTCAAACATAATAATGGGTATGTAATCATACAATATGTCAACTTAAATAAATCTTGGTACTGTCACTTTAGCTGTATAGGGGCTAAAATGACAATTTGGCATCACACTCCTTACCTAGTAGTTAATTACTTAATTTCTAAGCAAGATTAGAATCAGTTACTAGTTGACTGTAGTCATTTTCAAAGTATTCTTTAAAACTGTATAGTGTCTGATCTAACAATAATTGTTTGACACTATTGCAAAATTGCTGATCATTATTCAAAGACTGAATGTGTGCGGGGAGTTTATTGAACAGTTTCTCTCCCATTATAGTGGGTAGTTTCTTAGTCATACACAGCCTAGGCACAGTAGGTTTTAGCAATACTCTGTTTATCTTGGATCTATTTGAGTTATAAGTCTTAAGTTTAAACAAATGTGGATTTCTTTTTACAAACTTTACAATCTCTAATATATATTGCGACACTGACGTCAATATCTTCAACTCTTTGAAATGGTTTCTACAAGACTCTCTATATCTACCTCCCACAAGTACTCTTATTGCTCGTTTCTGCATTATTAACACTCTTTCAAAGTCTGTAGCATTGCCCTATATACTTATGCCGTATTAAAGTATAGAGTGTATGTATGAATAATAAGTTTCCTTTAGGTGCTCTGAGCTTGTTATTGGTTTCAACTGTTTTAATGCATAAACCCCTTTAGCCATTTTTTTACAAGTATTATCAATATGTTCTTTCCATGTTAATGAGGGATCTAAATCGAATCCTAATAGCTTTACATGCTTTGCATATACACATTCAGTTCCATTCTCTAATAATAATGGAGCTTCTTTAAAGTTTGGTGACACAGCATTGAAGAACATTATATTCGTTTAATTAGTATTCAGTTTCAGACCATTCACCGTAAACCAGTTTTCTAACTCTCTTAAAGTTTTATTTATACATTTCTGAAGTTCTTCATGTGAGTCAGCGGTTATAATTAATGTCGTATTTCGAGTCCCGAGTTGACGCTACCCTCATTTCGTTTTTGTTAATGAGATTCTGATCGTGACCTAGATTTGTTGTGTGTAGTTTTCCCTCGGTAGGGGCCCATACCGAGGTTTATTGCATGTTTGTAACATATTCCAATTTGAACTTTTAATCCGTGAGCATTGGCCAGCTCGTGGATTGGATGTTTGAGAAGGACGAGTAGTCTTGTTTGATTAACTAAAAATAACAAATTAACGGTACTTGGTTACGGTTACATACAGTGGGTTTTTTGAATAATTTTTGCCTTTGTCCTCAGAAAACGGTAATGATGGTGAATGCACTGAATGTTTAGATCCAAGACCAGGGGCTTACGCGCACTCTTCGTGTGCTGTTGCGCGCCCGCCTGGTGCGCTACTGCGCGCCCGCCTGGTGCGCTACTGCGCGCACTCCAGGTGCGCTGCTGCGCGCACTCTTCGTGTGCTGCTGCGCGCACTCCTGGTGCGCTACTGCGCGCGCTCCTCGTATGCTGCTGCGCGCGCTCTTCGTATGCTGCTGCGCGCGCTCCTCGTATGCTGTTGCGCGCACTCCTGGTGCGCTGCTACGCGCACTCCTCGTGCACTGTTGCGCGAACTCCCCGTGCGCTGTTGCGCGCACTCCTGGTGCGCTGCTGCGCGCACTCCTGGTGCGCTGCTGCGCGCACTCCTGGTGTGCTGCTGCGCGCAATCCTCGTGTGCTGCTGCACGCACTACTCGTGCGCTACTGCGCGCACTCCTCGTGCACTGTTGCGCGCACTCCCCGTGCGCTGTTGCGCGCACTCCTGGTGCGCTGCTGCGCGCACTCCTGGTGCGCTGCTGCGCGCACTCCTGGTGTGCTGCTGCGCGCACTCCTCGTGTGCTGCTGCACGCACTCCTCGTGCGCTATTGCGCGCACTCCTGGTGCGCTGCTGCGCGCACTCCTGGTGTGCTGCTGCGCGCACTCCTCGTGTGCTGCTGCACGCACTCCTCGTGCGCTATTGCACGCACTCCTGGTGTTTTTATAAATCTATCTCCCAAATCTACGGCGGTTCCTAACGTTGGTGTATGATGAATTCCAGGGTCATCGAAAGCCGCGTCTCCGACCACACCCCGGGATTCGAGCCCGCAGACTTCGGGTACGAGACCAGACGCCGCAGGGTGTTCCATGTTTCCTGCTCGGTGCTGATGACATCAGCTCGTGAACTTCCCCCAGCGCGTCGGGTTGGAGATCCGAGCGGTTCAGTGAGCCTGCTACGGACAAAGACATATTTCCAAAGTAAGATCTGTCCATTTTCATTTAGAGTCCCGAGTTGACGCTACCCTCATTTCGTTTTTGTTAATGAGATTCTGATCGTGACCTAGATTTGTTGTGTGTAGTTTTCCCTCGGTAGGGGCCCATACCGAGGTTTATTGCATGTTTGTAACATATTCCATTTTGAACTTTTAATCCGTGAGCATTGGCCAGCTCGTGGATTGGATGTTTGAGAAGGACGAGTAGTCTTGTTTGATTAACTAAAAATAACAAATTAACGGTACTTGGTTACGGTTACATACAGTGGGTTTTTTGAATAATTTTTGCCTTTGTCCTCAGAAAACGGTTATGATGGTGAATGCACTGAATGTTTAGATCCAAGACCAGGGGCTTACGCGCACTCTTCGTGTGCTGTTGCGCGCCCGCCTGGTGCGCTACTGCGCGCACTCCAGGTGCGCTGCTGCGCGCACTCTTCGTGTGCTGCTGCGCGCACTCCTGGTGCGCTACTGCGCGCGCTCCTCGTATGCTGCTGCGCGCGCTCCTCGTATGCTGCTGCGCGCGCTCCTCGTATGCTGTTGCGCGCACTCCTGGTGCGCTGCTACGCGCACTCCTCGTGCACTGTTGCGCGAACTCCCCGTGCGCTGTTGCGCGCACTCCTGGTGCGCTGCTGCGCGCACTCCTGGTGCGCTGCTGCGCGCACTCCTGGTGCGCTGCTGCGCGCAATCCTCGTGTGCTGCTGCACGCACTACTCGTGCGCTATTGCGCGCACTCTTGGTGTTTTTATAAATCTATCTCCCAAATCTACGGCGGTTCCTAACGTTGGTGTATGATGAATTCCAGGGTCATCGAAAGCCGCGTATCCGCCCACACCCCGGGATTCGAGCCCGCAGACTTCGGGTACGAGACCAGACGCCGCAGGGTGTGCCATGTTTCCTGCTCGGTGCTGACGACATCAGCTCGTGAACTTCCCCCAGCGCGTCGGGTTGGAGATCCGAGCGGTTCAGTGAGCCTGCTACGGACAAAGACATATTTCCAAAGTAAGATCTGTCCATTTTTATTTCGAGTCCCGAGTTGACGCTACCCTCATTTCGTTTTTGTTAATGAGATTCTGATCGTGACCTAGATTTGTTGTGTGTAGTTTTCCCTCGGTAGGGGCCCATACCGAGGTTTATTGCATGTTTGTAACATATTCCATTTTGAACTTTTAATCCGTGAGCATTGGCCAGCTCGTGGATTGGATGTTTGAGAAGGACGAGTAGTCTTGTTTGATTAACTAAAAATAACAAATTAACGGTACTTGGTTACGGTACCATACAGTGGGTTTTTTGAATAATTTTTGCCTTTGTCCTCAGAAAACGGTAATGATGGTGAATGCACTGAATGTTTAGATCCAAGACCAGGGGCTTACGCGCACTCTTCGTGTGCTGTTGCGCGCCCGCCTGGTGCGCTACTGCGCGCACTCCAGGTGCGCTGCTGCGCGCACTCTTCGTGTGCTGCTGCGCGCACTCCTGGTGCGCTGCTGCGCGCGCTCCTCGTATGCTGTTGCGCGCACTCCTGGTGCGCTGCTGCGCGCACTCCTGGTGCGCTGCTGCGCGCACTCCTGGTGCGCTGCTGCGCACACTCCTCGTGTGCTGCTGCACGCACTCCTCGTGCGCTATTGCGCGCACTCTTGGTGTTATTAAAAGGGTTATATATCAGGTAGGTGCGGGAGGATTTTATAAATCTATCTCCCAAATCTACGGCGGTTCCTAACGTTGGTGTATGATGAATTCCAGGGTCATCGAAAGCCGCGTCTCCGACCACACCCCGGGATTCGAGCCCGCAGACTTCGGGTACGAGACCAGACGCCGCAGGGTGTTCCATGTTTCCTGCTCGGTGCTGATGACATCAGCTCGTGAACTTCCCCCAGCGCGTCGGGTTGGAGATCCGAGCGGTTCAGTGAGCCTGCTACGGACAAAGACATATTTCCAAAGTAAGATCTGTCCATTTTTATTTAGAGTCCCGAGTTGACGCTACCCTCATTTCGTTTTTGTTAATGAGATTCTGATCGTGACCTAGATTTGTTGTGTGTAGTTTTCCCTCGGTAGGGGCCCATACCGAGGTTTATTGCATGTTTGTAACATATTCCATTTCGAACTTTTAATCCGTGAGCATTGGCCAGCTCGTGGATTGGATGTTTGAGAAGGCCGAGTAGTCTTGTTTGATTAACTAAAACTAACAAATTAACGCTACCTACTTGGTTACGGTTACATACAGTAAGTTTTTTGAATAATTTTTGCCTTTGTCCTCAGAAAACGGTAATGATGGTGAAGGCACTGAATGTTTAGATCCAAGACCAGGGGCTTACGCGCACTCTTCGTGTGCTGTTGCGCGCCCGCCTGGTGCGCTACTGCGCGCACTCCAGGTGCGCTGCTGCGCGCACTCTTCGTGTGCTAAAAGGGTTATATATCAGGTAGGTGCGGGAGGATTTTATAAATCTATCTCCCAAATCTACGGCGGTTCCTAACGTTGGTGTATGATGAATTCCAGGGTCATCGAAAGCCGCGTCTCCGACCACACCCCGGGATTCGAGCCCGCAGACTTCGGGTACGAGACCAGACGCCGCAGGGTGTTCCATGTTTCCTGCTCGGTGCTGACGACATCAGCTCGTGAACTTCCCCCAGCGCGTCGGGTTGGAGATCCGAGCGGTTCAGTGAGCCTGCTACGGACAAAGACATATTATCAAAGTAAGATCTGTCCATTTTTATTTCGAGTCCCGAGTTGACGCTATTCTCATTTCGTTTTTGTTAATGAGATTCTGATCGTGACCTAGATTTGTTGTGTGTAGCTTTCCCTCGGTAGGGGCCCATACTGAGGTTTATTGCATGTTTGTAACATATTCCATTTTGAACTTTTAATCCGTGACCATTGGCCAGCTCGTGGATTGGATGTTTGAGAAGGACGAGTAATCTTGTTTGATTAACAAAAACTAACAAATTAACGGTACTTGGTAACGGTACCATACAGTGGGTTTTTTGAATAATTTTTGCCTTTGTCCTCAGAAAACGGTAATGATGGTGAAGACACTGAATGTTTAGATCCAAGACCAGGGGCTTACGCGCACTCTTCGTGTGCTGTTGCGCGCCCGCCTGGTGCGCTGCTGCGCGCACTCTTCGTGTGCTGCTGCGCGCACTCCTGGTGCGCTGCTGCGCGCGCTCCTCGTATGCTGTTGCGCGCACTCCTGGTGCGCTGCTGCGCGCACTCCTGGTGCGCTGCTGCGCGCACTCCTGGTGCGCTGCTGCGCACACTCCTCGTGTGCTGCTGCACGCACTCCTCGTGCGCTATTGCGCGCACTCTTGGTGTTATTAAAAGGGTTATATATCAGGTAGGTGCGGGAGGATTTTATAAATCTATCTCCCAAATCTACGGCGGTTCCTAACGTTGGTGTATGATGAATTCCAGGGTCATCGAAAGCCGCGTCTCCGCCCACACCCCGGGATTCGAGCCCGCAGACTTCGGGTACGAGACCAGACGCCGCAGAGTGTGCCATGTTTCCTGCTCGGTGCTGACGACATCAGCTCGTGAACTTCCCCCAGCGCGTCGGGTTGGAGATCCGAGCGGTTCAGTGAGCCTGCTACGGACAAAGACATATTTCCAAAGTAAGATCTGTCCATTTTTATTTAGAGTCCCGAGTTGACGCTACCCTCATTTCGTTTTTGTTAATGAGATTCTGATCGTGACCTAGATTTGTTGTGTGTAGTTTTCCCTCGGTAGGGGCCCATACCGAGGTTTATTGCATGTTTGTAACATATTCCATTTTGAACTTTTAATCCGTGAGCATTGGCCAGCTCGTGGATTGGATGTTTGAGAAGGCCGAGTAGTCTTGTTTGATTAACTAAAAATAACAAATTAACGGTACTTGGTTACGGTTACATACAGTGGGTTTTTTGAATAATTTTTGCCTTTGTCCTCAGAAAACGGTAATGATGGTGAATGCACTGAATGTTTAGATCCAAGACCAGGGGCTTACGCGCACTCTTCGTGTGCTGTTGCGCGCCCGCCTGGTGCGCTACTGCGCGCACTCCAGGTGCGCTGCTGCGCGCACTCTTCGTGTGCTGCTGCGCGCACTCCTGGTGCGCTGCTGCGCGCGCTCCTCGTATGCTGTTGCGCGCACTCCTGGTGCGCTGCTGCGCGCACTCCTGGTGCGCTGCTGCGCGCACTCCTGGTGCGCTGCTGCGCGCACTCCTGGTGCGCTGCAGCGCACACTCCTCGTGTACTGCTGCACGCACTCCTCGTGCGCTATTGCGCGCACTCTTGGTGTTATTAAAAGGGTTATATATCAGGTAGGTGTGGGAGGATTTTATAAATCTATCTCCCAAATCTACGGCGGTTCCTAACGTTGGTGTATGATGAATTCCAGGGTCATCGAAAGCCGCGTCTCCGACCACACCCCGGGATTCGAGCCCGCAGACTTCGGGTACGAGACCAGACGCCGCAGGGTGTGCCATGTTTCCTGCTCGGTGCTGACGACATCAGCTCGTGAACTTCCCCCAGCGCGTCGGGTTGGAGATCCGAGCGGTTCCGTGAGCCTGCTACGGACAAAGACATATTTCCAAAGTAATATCTGTCCATTTTTATTTCGAGTCCCGAGTTGACGCTACCCTCATTTCGTTTTTGTTAAAGAGATTCTGATCGTGACCTAGATTTGTTGTGTAGTTTTCCCTCGGTAGGGGCCCATACCGAGGTTTATTGCATGTTTGTAACATATTCCATTTTGAACTTTTAATCCGTGAGCATTGGCCAGCTCGTGGATTGGATGTTTGAAAAGGACGAGTAGTTTTGTTTGATTAACTAAAAATAACAAATTAACGGTACTTGGTTACGGTTACATACAGTGGGTTTTTTGAATAATTTTTGCCTTTGTCCTCAGAAAACGGTAATGATGGTGAATGCACTGAATGTTTAGATCCAAGACCAGGGGCTTACGCGCACTCTTCGTGTGCTGTTGCGCGCCCGCCTGGTGCGCTACTGCGCGCACTCCAGGTGCGCTGCTGCGCGCACTCTTCGTGTGCTGCTGCGCGCACTCCTGGTGCGCTACTGCGCGCGCTCCTCGTATGCTGCTGCGCGCGCTCCTCGTATGCTGTTGCGCGCACTCCTGGTGCGCTGCTACGCGCACTCCTCGTGCACTGTTGCGCGGACTCCCCGTGCGCTGTTGCGCGCACTCCTGGTGCGCTGCTGCGCGCACTCCTGGTGCGCTGCTGCGCGCACTCCTGGTGCGCTGCTGCGCGCACTCCTGGTGCGCTGCTGCGCGCAATCCTCGTGTGCTGCTGCACGCACTACTCGTGCGCTATTGCGCGCACTCTTGGTGTTTTTATAAATCTATCTCCCAAATCTACGGCGGTTCCTAACGTTGGTGTATGATGAATTCCAGGGTCATCGAAAGCCGCGTATCCGCCCACACCCCGGGATTCGAGCCCGCAGACTTCGGGTACGAGACCAGACGCCGCAGGGTGTGCCATGTTTCCTGCTCGGTGCTGACGACATCAGCTCGTGAACTTCCCCCAGCGCGTCGGGTTGGAGATCCGAGCGGTTCAGTGAGCCTGCTACGGACAAAGACATATTTCCAAAGTAAGATCTGTCCATTTTTATTTCGAGTCCCGAGTTGACGCTACCCTCATTTCGTTTTTGTTAATGAGATTCTGATCGTGACCTAGATTTGTTGTGTGTAGTTTTCCCTCGGTAGGGGCCCATACCGAGGTTTATTGCATGTTTGTAACATATTCCATTTTGAACTTTTAATCCGTGAGCATTGGCCAGCTCGTGGATTGGATGTTTGAGAAGGACGAGTAGTCTTGTTTGATTAACTAAAAATAACAAATTAACGGTACTTGGTTACGGTACCATACAGTGGGTTTTTTGAATAATTTTTGCCTTTGTCCTCAGAAAACGGTAATGATGGTGAATGCACTGAATGTTTAGATCCAAGACCAGGGGCTTACGCGCACTCTTCGTGTGCTGTTGCGCGCCCGCCTGGTGCGCTACTGCGCGCACTCCAGGTGCGCTGCTGCGCGCACTCTTCGTGTGCTGCTGCGCGCACTCCTGGTGCGCTGCTGCGCGCGCTCCTCGTATGCTGTTGCGCGCACTCCTGGTGCGCTGCTGCGCGCACTCCTGGTGCGCTGCTGCGCGCACTCCTGGTGCGCTGCTGCGCACACTCCTCGTGTGCTGCTGCACGCACTCCTCGTGCGCTATTGCGCGCACTCTTGGTGTTATTAAAAAGGTTATATATCAGGTAGGTGCGGGAGGATTTTATAAATCTATCTCCCAAATCTACGGCGGTTCCTAACGTTGGTGTATGATGAATTCCAGGGTCATCGAAAGCCGCGTCTCCGACCACACCCCGGGATTCGAGCCCGCAGACTTCGGGTACGAGACCAGACGCCGCAGGGTGTTCCATGTTTCCTGCTCGGTGCTGATGACATCAGCTCGTGAACTTCCCCCAGCGCGTCGGGTTGGAGATCCGAGCGGTTCAGTGAGCCTGCTACGGACAAAGACATATTTCCAAAGTAAGATCTGTCCATTTTTATTTAGAGTCCCGAGTTGACGCTACCCTCATTTCGTTTTTGTTAATGAGATTCTGATCGTGACCTAGATTTGTTGTGTGTAGTTTTCCCTCGGTAGGGGCCCATACCGAGGTTTATTGCATGTTTGTAACATATTCCATTTTGAACTTTTAATCCGTGAGCATTGGCCAGCTCGTGGATTGGATGTTTGAGAAGGCCGAGTAGTCTTGTTTGATTAACTAAAACTAACAAATTAACGCTACTTGGTTACGGTTACATACAGTGGGTTTTTTGAATAATTTTTGCCTTTGTCCTCAGAAAACGGTAATGATGGTGAAGGCACTGAATGTTTAGATCCAAGACCAGGGGCTTACGCGCACTCTTCGTGTGCTGTTGCGCGCCCGCCTGGTGCGCTACTGCGCGCACTCCAGGTGCGCTGCTGCGCGCACTCTTCGTGTGCTAAAAGGGTTATATATCAGGTAGGTGCGGGAGGATTTTATAAATCTATCTCCCAAATCTACGGCGGTTCCTAACGTTGGTGTATGATGAATTCCAGGGTCATCGAAAGCCGCGTCTCCGACCACACCCCGGGATTCGAGCCCGCAGACTTCGGGTTCGAGACCAGACGCCGCAGGGTGTTCCATGTTTCCTGCTCGGTGCTGACGACATCAGCTCGTGAACTTCCCCCAGCGCGTCGGGTTGGAGATCCGAGCGGTTCAGTGAGCCTGCTACGGACAAAGACATATTATCAAAGTAAGATCTGTCCATTTTTATTTCGAGTCCCGAGTTGACGCTATTCTCATTTCGTTTTTGTTAATGAGATTCTGATCGTGACCTAGATTTGTTGTGTGTAGCTTTCCCTCGGTAGGGGCCCATACTGAGGTTTATTGCATGTTTGTAACATATTCCATTTTGAACTTTTAATCCGTGACCATTGGCCAGCTCGTGGATTGGATGTTTGAGAAGGACGAGTAATCTTGTTTGATTAACAAAAACTAACAAATTAACGGTACTTGGTTACGGTACCATACAGTGGGTTTTTTGAATAATTTTTGCCTTTGTCCTCAGAAAATGGTAATGATGGTGAAGGCACTGAATGTTTAGATCCAAGACCAGGGGCTTACGCGCACTCTTCGTGTGCTGTTGCGCGCCCGCCTGGTGCGCTGCTGCGCGCACTCTTCGTGTGCTGCTGCGCGCACTCCTGGTGCGCTGCTGCGCGCGCTCCTCGTATGCTGTTGCGCGCACTCCTGGTGCGCTGCTGCGCGCACTCCTGGTGCGCTGCTGCGCGCACTCCTGGTGCGCTGCTGCGCACACTCCTCGTGTGCTGCTGCACGCACTCCTCGTGCGCTATTGCGCGCACTCTTGGTGTTATTAAAAGGGTTATATATCAGGTAGGTGCGGGAGGATTTTATAAATCTATCTCCCAAATCTACGGCGGTTCCTAACGTTGGTGTATGATGAATTCCAGGGTCATCGAAAGCCGCGTCTCCGCCCACACCCCGGGATTCGAGCCCGCAGACTTCGGGTACGAGACCAGACGCCGCAGGGTGTGCCATGTTTCCTGCTCGGTGCTGACGACATCAGCTCGTGAACTTCCCCCAGCGCGTCGGGTTGGAGATCCGAGCGGTTCAGTGAGCCTGCTACGGACAAAGACATATTTCCAAAGTAAGATCTGTCCATTTTTATTTAGAGTCCCGAGTTGACGCTACCCTCATTTCGTTTTTGTTAATGAGATTCTGATCGTGACCTAGATTTGTTGTGTGTAGTTTTCCCTCGGTAGGGGCCCATACCGAGGTTTATTGCATGTTTGTAACATATTCCATTTTGAACTTTTAATCCGTGAGCATTGGCCAGCTCGTGGATTGGATGTTTGAGAAGGCCGAGTAGTCTTGTTTGATTAACTAAAAATAACAAATTAACGGTACTTGGTTACGGTTACATACAGTGGGTTTTTTGAATAATTTTTGCCTTTGTCCTCAGAAAACGGTAATGATGGTGAATGCACTGAATGTTTAGATCCAAGACCAGGGGCTTACGCGCACTCTTCGTGTGCTGTTGCGCGCCCGCCTGGTGCGCTACTGCGCGCACTCCAGGTGCGCTGCTGCGCGCACTCTTCGTGTGCTGCTGCGCGCACTCCTGGTGCGCTGCTGCGCGCGCTCCTCGTATGCTGTTGCGCGCACTCCTGGTGCGCTGCTGCGCGCACTCCTGGTGCGCTGCTGCGCGCACTCCTGGTGCGCTGCTGCGCACACTCCTCGTGTGCTGCTGCACGCACTCCTCGTGCGCTATTGCGCGCACTCTTGGTGTTATTAAAAGGGTTATATATCAGGTAGGTGCGGGAGGATTTTATAAATCTATCTCCCAAATCTACGGCGGTTCCTAACGTTGGTGTATGATGAATTCCAGGGTCATCGAAAGCCGCGTCTCCGACCACACCCCGGGATTCGAGCCCGCAGACTTCGGGTACGAGACCAGACGCCGCAGGGTGTTCCATGTTTCCTGCTCGGTGCTGACGACATCAGCTCGTGAACTTCCCCCAGCGCGTCGGGTTGGAGATCCGAGCGGTTCAGTGAGCCTGCTACGGACAAAGACATATTTCCAAAGTAAGATCTGTCCATTTTTATTTAGAGTCCCGAGTTGACGCTACCCTCATTTCGTTTTTGTTAATGAGATTCTGATCGTGACCTAGATTTGTTGTGTGTAGTTTTCCCTCGGTAGGGGCCCATACCGAGGTTTATTGCATGTTTGTAACATATTCCATTTTGAACTTTTAATCCGTGAGCATTGGCCAGCTCGTGGATTGGATGTTTGAGAAGGCCGAGTAGTCTTGTTTGATTAACTAAAACTAACAAATTAACGCTACTTGGTTACGGTTACATACAGTGGGTTTTTTGAATAATTTTTGCCTTTGTCCTCAGAAAACGGTAATGATGGTGAAGGCACTGAATGTTTAGATCCAAGACCAGGGGCTTACGCGCACTCTTCGTGTGCTGTTGCGCGCCCGCCTGGTGCGCTACTGCGCGCACTCCAGGTGCGCTGCTGCGCGCACTCTTCGTGTGCTAAAAGGGTTATATATCAGGTAGGTGCGGGAGGATTTTATAAATCTATCTCCCAAATCTACGGCGGTTCCTAACGTTGGTGTATGATGAATTCCAGGGTCATCGAAAGCCGCGTCTCCGACCACACCCCGGGATTCGAGCCCGCAGACTTCGGGTACGAGACCAGACGCCGCAGGGTGTTCCATGTTTCCTGCTCGGTGCTGACGACATCAGCTCGTGAACTTCCCCCAGCGCGTCGGGTTGGAGATCCGAGCGGTTCAGTGAGCCTGCTACGGACAAAGACATATTATCAAAGTAAGATCTGTCCATTTTTATTTCGAGTCCCGAGTTGACGCTATTCTCATTTCGTTTTTGTTAATGAGATTCTGATCGTGACCTAGATTTGTTGTGTGTAGCTTTCCCTCGGTAGGGGCCCATACTGAGGTTTATTGCATGTTTGTAACATATTCCATTTTGAACTTTTAATCCGTGACCATTGGCCAGCTCGTGGATTGGATGTTTGAGAAGGACGAGTAATCTTGTTTGATTAACAAAAACTAACAAATTAACGGTACTTGGTTACGGTACCATACAGTAGGTTTTTTGAATAATTTTTGCCTTTGTCCTCAGAAAACGGTAATGATGGTGAAGGCACTGAATGTTTAGATCCAAGACCAGGGGCTTACGCGCACTCTTCGTGTGCTGTTGCGCGCCCGCCTGGTGCGCTGCTGCGCGCACTCTTCGTGTGCTGCTGCGCGCACTCCTGGTGCGCTGCTGCGCGCGCTCCTCGTATGCTGTTGCGCGCACTCCTGGTGCGCTGCTGCGCGCACTCCTGGTGCGCTGCTGCGCGCACTCCTGGTGCGCTGCTGCGCACACTCCTCGTGTGCTGCTGCACGCACTCCTCGTGCGCTATTGCGCGCACTCTTGGTGTTATTAAAAGGGTTATATATCAGGTAGGTGCGGGAGGATTTTATAAATCTATCTCCCAAATCTACGGCGGTTCCTAACGTTGGTGTATGATGAATTCCAGGGTCATCGAAAGCCGCGTCTCCGCCCACACCCCGGGATTCGAGCCCGCAGACTTCGGGTACGAGACCAGACGCCGCAGGGTGTGCCATGTTTCCTGCTCGGTGCTGACGACATCAGCTCGTGAACTTCCCCCAGCGCGTCGGGTTGGAGATCCGAGCGGTTCAGTGAGCCTGCTACGGACAAAGACATATTTCCAAAGTAAGATCTGTCCATTTTTATTTAGAGTCCCGAGTTGACGCTACCCTCATTTCGTTTTTGTTAATGAGATTCTGATCGTGACCTAGATTTGTTGTGTGTAGTTTTCCCTCGGTAGGGGCCCATACCGAGGTTTATTGCATGTTTGTAACATATTCCATTTTGAACTTTTAATCCGTGAGCATTGGCCAGCTCGTGGATTGGATGTTTGAGAAGGCCGAGTAGTCTTGTTTGATTAACTAAAAATAACAAATTAACGGTACTTGGTTACGGTTACATACAGTGGGTTTTTTGAATAATTTTTGCCTTTGTCCTCAGAAAACGGTAATGATGGTGAATGCACTGAATGTTTAGATCCAAGACCAGGGGCTTACGCGCACTCTTCGTGTGCTGTTGCGCGCCCGCCTGGTGCGCTACTGCGCGCACTCCAGGTGCGCTGCTGCGCGCACTCTTCGTGTGCTGCTGCGCGCACTCTTCGTGTGCTGTTGCGCGCACTCCTGGTGCGCTGCTGCGCGCGCTCCTCGTATGCTGTTGCGCGCACTCCTGGTGCGCTGCTGCGCGCACTCCTGGTGCGCTGCTGCGCGCACTCCTGGTGCGCTGCTGCGCGCACTCCTGGTGCGCTGCTGCGCGCACTCCTGGTGCGCTGCTGCGCGCACTCCTGGTGCGCTGCTGCGCACACTCCTCGTGTGCTGCTGCACGCACTCCTCGTGCGCTATTGCGCGCACTCTTGGTGTTATTAAAAGGGTTATATATCAGGTAGGTGCGGGAGGATTTTATAAATCTATCTCCCAAATCTACGGCGGTTCCTAACGTTGGTGTATGATGAATTCCAGGGTCATCGAAAGCCGCGTCTCCGCCCACACCCCGGGATTCGAGCCCGCAGACTTCGGGTACGAGACCAGACGCCGCAGGGTGTGCCATGTTTCCTGCTCGGTGCTGACGACATCAGCTCGTGAACTTCCCCCAGCGCGTCGGGTTGGAGATCCGAGCGGTTCAGTGAGCCTGCTACGGACAAAGACATATTTCCAAAGTAAGATCTGTCCATTTTTATTTAGAGTCCCGAGTTGACGCTACCCTCATTTCGTTTTTGTTAATGAGATTCTGATCGTGACCTAGATTTGTTGTGTGTAGTTTTCCCTCGGTAGGGGCCCATACCGAGGTTTATTGCATGTTTGTAACATATTCCATTTTGAACTTTTAATCCGTGAGCATTGGCCAGCTCGTGGATTGGATGTTTGAGAAGGCCGAGTAGTCTTGTTTGATTAACTAAAAATAACAAATTAACGGTACTTGGTTACGGTTACATACAGTGGGTTTTTTGAATAATTTTTGCCTTTGTCCTCAGAAAACGGTAATGATGGTGAATGCACTGAATGTTTAGATCCAAGACCAGGGGCTTACGCGCACTCTTCGTGTGCTGTTGCGCGCCCGCCTGGTGCGCTACTGCGCGCACTCCAGGTGCGCTGCTGCGCGCACTCTTCGTGTGCTGCTGCGCGCACTCCTGGTGCGCTGCTGCGCGCGCTCCTCGTATGCTGTTGCGCGCACTCCTGGTGCGCTGCTGCGCGCACTCCTGGTGCGCTGCTGCGCGCACTCCTGGTGCGCTGCTGCGCACACTCCTCGTGTGCTGCTGCACGCACTCCTCGTGCGCTATTGCGCGCACTCTTGGTGTTATTAAAAGGGTTATATATCAGGTAGGTGCGGGAGGATTTTATAAATCTATCTCCCAAATTTACGGCGGTTCCTAACGTTGGTGTATGATGAATTCCAGGGTCATCGAAAGCCGCGTCTCCGACCACACCCAAATTAACGGTACTTGGTTACGGTTACATACAGTGGGTTTTTTGAATAATTTTTGCCTTTGTCCTCAGAAAACGGTAATGATGGTGAATGCACTGAATGTTTAGATCCAAGACCAGGGGCTTACGCGCACTCTTCGTGTGCTGTTGCGCGCCCGCCTGGTGCGCTACTGCGCGCACTCCAGGTGCGCTGCTGCGCGCACTCCAGGTGCGCTGCTGCGCGCACTCTTCGTGTGCTGCTGCGCGCACTCCTGGTGCGCTACTGCGCGCGCTCCTCGTATGCTGCTGCGCGCGCTCCTCGTATGCTGTTGCGCGCACTCCTGGTGCGCTGCTACGCGCACTCCTCGTGCACTGTTGCGCGCACTCCCCGTGCGCTGTTGCCCGCACTCCTGGTGCGCTGCTGCGCGCACTCCTGGTGCGCTGCTGCGCGCACTCCTGGTGTGCTGCTGCGCGCACTCCTCGTGTGCTGCTGCACGCACTCCTCGTGCGCTATTGCGCGCACTCCTGGTGTTTATATAAATCTATCTCCCAAATCTACGGCGGTTCCTAACGTTGGTGTATGATGAATTCCAGGGTCATCGAAAGCCGCGTATCCGCCCACACCCCGGGATTCGAGCCCGCAGACTTCGGGTACGAGACCAGACGCCGCAGGGTGTGCCATGTTTCCTGCTCGGTGCTGACGACATCAGCTCGTGAACTTCCCCCAGCGCGTCGGGTTGGAGATCCGAGCGGTTCCGTGAGCCTGCTACGGACAAAGACATATTTCCAAAGTAATATCTGTCCATTTTTATTTCGAGTCCCGAGTTGACGCTACCCTCATTTCGTTTTTGTTAATGAGATTCTGATCGTGACCTAGATTTGTTGTGTGTAGTTTTCCCTCGGTAGGGGCCCATACCGAGGTTTATTGCATGTTTGTAACATATTCCATTTTGAACTTTTAATCCGTGAGCATTGGCCAGCTCGTGGATTGGATGTTTGAGAAGGCCGAGTAGTCTTGTTTGATTAACTAAAAATAACAAATTAACGGTACTTGGTTACGGTTACATACAGTGGGTTTTTTGAATAATTTTTGCCTTTGTCCTCAGAAAACGGTAATGATGGTGAATGCACTGAATGTTTAGATCCAAGACCAGGGGCTTACGCGCACTCTTCGTGTGCTGTTGCGCGCCCGCCTGGTGCGCTACTGCGCGCACTCCAGGTGCGCTGCTGCGCGCACTCCAGGTGCGCTGCTGCGCGCACTCCAGGTGCGCTGCTGCGCGCACTCTTCGTGTGCTGCTGCGCGCACTCCTGGTGCGCTGCTGCGCGCGCTCCTCGTATGCTGTTGCGCGCACTCCTGGTGCGCTGCTGCGCGCACTCCTGGTGCGCTGCTGCGCGCACTCCTGGTGCGCTGCTGCGCGCACTCCTGGTGCGCTGCTGCGCGCACTCCTGGTGTGCTGCTGCACGCACTCCTCGTGCGCTATTGCGCGCACTCTTGGTGTTATTAAAAGGGTTATATATCAGGTAGGTGCGGGAGGATTTTATAAATCTATCTCCCAAATTTACGGCGGTTCCTAAAGTTGGTGTATGATGAATTCCAGGGTCATCGAAAGCCGCGTCTCCGACCACACCCAAATTAACGGTACTTGGTTACGGTTACATACAGTGGGTTTTTTGAATAATTTTTGCCTTTGTCCTCAGAAAACGGTAATGATGGTGAATGCACTGAATGTTTAGATCCAAGACCAGGGGCTTACGCGCACTCTTCGTGTGCTGTTGCGCGCCCGCCTGGTGCGCTACTGCGCGCACTCCAGGTGCGCTGCTGCGCGCACTCTTCGTGTGCTGCTGCGCGCACTCTTCGTGTGCTGCTGCGCGCACTCCTGGTGCGCTACTGCGCGCGCTCCTCGTATGCTGCTGCGCGCGCTCCTCGTATGCTGTTGCGCGCACTCCTGGTGCGCTGCTACGCGCACTCCTCGTGCACTGTTGCGCGCACTCCCCGTGCGCTGTTGCCCGCACTCCTGGTGCGCTGCTGCGCGCACTCCTGGTGCGCTGCTGCGCGCACTCCTGGTGTGCTGCTGCGCGCACTCCTCGTGTGCTGCTGCACGCACTCCTCGTGCGCTATTGCGCGCACTCCTGGTGTTTATATAAATCTATCTCCCAAATCTACGGCGGTTCCTAACGTTGGTGTATGATGAATTCCAGGGTCATCGAAAGCCGCGTATCCGCCCACACCCCGGGATTCGAGCCCGCAGACTTCGGGTACGAGACCAGACGCCGCAGGGTGTGCCATGTTTCCTGCTCGGTGCTGACGACATCAGCTCGTGAACTTCCCCCAGCGCGTCGGGTTGGAGATCCGAGCGGTTCCGTGAGCCTGCTACGGACAAAGACATATTTCCAAAGTAATATCTGTCCATTTCTATTTCGAGTCCCCGAGTTGACGCTACCCTCATTTCGTTTTTGTTAATGAGATTCTGATCGTGACCTAGATTTGTTGTGTGTAGTTTTCCCTCGGTAGGAGCCCATACCGAGGTTTATTGCATGTTTGTAACATATTCCATTTTGAACTTTTAATCCGTGAGCATTGGCCAGCTCGTGGATTGGATGTTTGAGAAGGACGAGTAGTCTTGTTTGAATAACTAAAAATAACAAATTAACGGTACTTGGTTACGGTTACATACAGTGGGTTTTTTGAATAATTTTTGCCTTTGTCCTCAGAAAACGGTAATGATGGTGAATGCACTGAATGTTTAGATCCAAGACCAGGGGCTTACGCGCACTCTTCGTGTGCTGTTGCGCGCCCGCCTGGTGCGCTACTGCGCGCACTCCAGGTGCGCTGCTGCGCGCACTCCTCGTGCACTGTTGCGCGCACACCCCGTGCGCTGTTGCGCGCACTCCTGGTGCGCTGCTGCGCGCACTCCTGGTGCGCTGCTGCGCGCACTCCTGGTGTGCTGCTGCGCGCACTCCTCGTGTGCTGCTGCACGCATTCCTCGTGCGCTATTGCGCGCACTCCTTATGCGCTGCTGCGCGCACTCCTGGTGTGCTGCTGCGCGCACTCCTCGTGTGCTGCTGCACGCACTCCTCGTGCGCTATTGCGCGCACTCCTGGTGTTTATATAAATCTATCTCCCAAATCTACGGCGGTTCCTAACGTTGGTGTATGATGAATTCCAGGGTCATCGAAAGCCGCGTCTCCGCCCACACCCCGGGATTCGAGCCCGCAGACTTCGGGTACGAGACCAGACGCCGCAGGGTGTTCCATGTTTCCTGCTCGGTGCTGACGACATCAGCTCGTGAACTTCCCCCAGCGCGTCGGGTTGGAGATCCGAGCGGTTCAGTGAGCCTGCTACGGACAAAGACATATTTCCAAAGTAAGATCTGTCCATTTTTATTTCGAGTCCCGAGTTGACGCTACCCTCATTTCGTTTTTGTTAATGAGATTCTGATCGTGACCTAGATTTGTTGTGTGTAGTTTTCCCTCGGTAGGGGCCCATACCGAGGTTTATTGCATGTTTGTAACATATTCCATTTTGAACTTTTAATCCGTGAGCATTGGCCAGCTCGTGGATTGGATGTTTGAGAAGGACGAGTAGTCTTGTTTGATTAACTAAAAATAACAAATTAACGGTACTTGGTTACGGTTACATACAGTGGGTTTTTTGAATAATTTTTGCCTTTGTCCTCAGAAAACGGTAATGATGGTGAATGCACTGAATGTTTAGATCCAAGACCAGGGGCTTACGCGCACTCTTCGTGTGCTGTTGCGCGCCCGCCTGGTGCGCTACTGCGCGCACTCCAGGTGCGCTGCTGCGCGCACTCTTCGTGTGCTGCTGCGCGCACTCCTTGTGCGCTGCTGCGCGCGCTCCTCGTATGCTGCTACGCGCGCTCCTCATATGCTGTTGCGCGCACTCCTGGTGCACTGCTGCGCGCACTCCTGGTGCGCTGCTGCGCGCACTCCTGGTGCGCTGCTGCGCGCACTCCTGGTGCGCTGCTGCGCGCACTCCTGGTGCGCTACTGCGCGCACTCCTGGTGCGCTGCTGCGCGCACTCCTGGTGCGCTGCTGCGCGCACTCCTCGTGCGCTGCTGCACGCACTCCTGGTGTTATTAAAAGGGTTATATATCAGGTAGGTGCGGGAGGATTTTATAAATCTATCTCCCAAATCTACGGCGGTTCCTAACGTTGGTGTATGATGAATGCCAGGGTCATCGAAAGCCGCGTCTCCGCCCACACCCCGGGATTCGAGCCCGCAGACTTCGGGTACGAGACCAGACGCCGCAGGGTGTGCCATGTTTCCTGCTCGGTGCTGACGACATCAGCTCGTGAACTTCCCCCAGCGCGTCGGGTTGGAGATCCGAGCGGTTCCGTGAGCCTGCTACGGACAAAGACATATTTCCAAAGTAATATCTGGCCATTTTTATTTAGAGTCCCGAGTTGACGCTACCCTCATTTCGTTTTTGTTAATGAGATTCTGATCGTGACCTAGATTTGTTGTGTGTAGTTTTCCCTCGGTAGGGGCCCATACCGAGGTTTATTGCATGTTTGTAACATATTCCATTTTGAACTTTTAATCCGTGAGCATTGGCCAGCTCGTGGATTGGATGTTTGAGAAGGACGAGTAGTCTTGTTTGATTAACTAAAAATAACAAATTAACGGTACTTGGTTACGGTTACATAAAGTGGGTTTTTTGAATAATTTTTGCCTTTGTCCTCAGAAAACGGTAATGATGGTGAATGCACTGAATGTTTAGATCCAAGACCAGGGGCTTACGCGCACTCTTCGTGTGCTGTTGCGCGCCCGCCTGGTGCGCTACTGCGCGCACTCCAGGTGCGCTGCTGCGAGCACTCCAGGTGCGCTGCTGCGCGCACTCCAGGTGCACTGCTGCGCGCACTCCAGGTGCGATGCTGCGCGCACTCCAGGTGCGCTGCTGCGCGCACTCCAGGTGCGCTGCTGCGCGCACTCTTCGTGTGCTGCTGCGCGCACTCCTGGTGCGCTGCTGCGCACGCTCCTCGTATGCTGTTGCGCGCACTCCTGGTGCGCTGCTGCGCGCACTCCTGGTGCGCTGCTGCGCGCACTCCTGGTGCGCTGCTGCGCACACTCCTCGTGTGCTGCTGCACTTACTCCTCGTGCGCTATTGCGTGCACTCTTGGTGTTATTAAAAGGGTTATATATCAGGTAGGTGCGGGAGGATTTTATAAATCTATCTCCCAAATCTACGGCGGTTCCTAACGTTGGTGTATGATGAATTCCAGGGTCATCGAAAGCCGCGTCTCCGACCACACCCCGGGATTCGAGCCCGCAGACTTCGGGTACGAGACCAGACGCCGCAGGGTGTGCCATGTTTCCTGCTCGGTGCTGACGACATCAGCTCGTGAACTTCCCCCAGCGCGTCGGGTTGGAGATCCGAGCGGTTCAGTGAGCCTGCTACGGACAATGACATATTTCCAAAGTAAGATCTGTCCATTTTTATTTCGAGTCCCGAGTTGACGCTACCCTCATTTCGTTTTTGTTAATGAGATTCTGATCGTGACCTAGATTTGTTGTGTGTAGTTTTCCCTCGGTAGGGGCCCATACCGAGGTTTATTGCATGTTTGTAACATATTCCATTTTGAACTTTTAATCCGTGAGAATTGGCCAGCTCGTGGATTGGATGTTTGAGAAGGACGAGTAGTCTTGTTTGATTAACTAAAAATAACAAATTAACGGTACTTGGTTACGGTACCATACAGTGGGTTTTTTGAATAATTTTTGCCTTTGTCCTCAGAAAACGGTAATGATGGTGAATGCACTGAATGTTTAGATCCAAGACCAGGGGCTTACGAGCACTCTTCGTGTGCTGTTTTGCGCCCGCCTGGTGCGCTACTGCGCGCACTCCAGGTGCGCTGCTGCGCGCACTCTTCGTGTGCTGCTGCGCGCACTCCTGGTGCGCTGCTGCGCGCGCTCCTCGTATGCTGTTGCGCGCACTCCTGGTGCGCTGCTGCGCGCACTCCTGGTGCGCTGCTGCGCGCACTCCTGGTGCGCTGCTGCGCGCACTCCTGGTGCGCTGCTGCGCACACTCCTCGTGTGCTGCTGCACGCACTCCTCGTGCGCTATTGCGCGCACTCTTGGTGTTATTAAAAGGGTTATATATCAGGTAGGTGCGGGAGGATTTTATAAATCTATCTCCCAAATCTACGGCGGTTCCTAACGTTGGTGTATGATGAATTCCAGGGTCATCGAAAGCCGCGTCTCCGACCACACCCCGGGATTCGAGCCCGCAGACTTCGGGTACGAGACCAGACGCCGCAGGGTGTTCCATGTTTCCTGCTCGGTGCTGATGACATCAGCTCGTGAACTTCCCCCAGCGCGTCGGGTTGGAGATCCGAGCGGTTCAGTGAGCCTGCTACGGACAAAGACATATTTCCAAAGTAAGATCTGTCCATTTTTATTTAGAGTCCCGAGTTGACGCTACCCTCATTTCGTTTTTGTTAATGAGATTCTGATCGTGACCTAGATTTGTTGTGTGTAGTTTTCCCTCGGTAGGGGCCCATACCGAGGTTTATTGCATGTTTGTAACATATTCCATTTTGAACTTTTAATCCGTGAGCATTGGCC
Source organism: Macaria liturata (assembly GCA_964023185.1). Lineage (NCBI taxonomy): Eukaryota > Metazoa > Arthropoda > Insecta > Lepidoptera > Geometridae > Macaria > Macaria liturata. Next base: position 5,328,223 of record OZ026814.1, on the reverse strand, counting down.
AGCTCGTGGATTGGATGTTTGAGAAGGCCGAGTAGTCTTGTTTGATTAACTAAAACTAACAAATTAACGCTACTTGGTTACGGTTACATACAGTGGGTTATTTGAATAATTTTTGCCTTTGTCCTCAGAAAACGGTAATGATGGTGAAGGCACTGAATGTTTAGATCCAAGACCAGGGGCTTACGCGCACTCTTCGTGTGCTGTTGCGCGCCCGCCTGGTGCGCTACTGCGCGCACTCCAGTTGCGCTGCTGCGCGCACTCTTCGTGTGCTAAAAGGGTTATATATCAGGTAGGTGCGGGAGGATTTTATAAATCTATCTCCCAAATCTACGGCGGTTCCTAACGTTGGTGTATGATGAATTCCAGGGTCATCGAAAGCCGCGTCTCCGACCACACCCCGGGATTCGAGCCCGCAGACTTCGGGTACGAGACCAGACGCCGCAGGGTGTTCCATGTTTCCTGCTCGGTGCTGACGACATCAGCTCGTGAACTTCCCCCAGCGCGTCGGGTTGGAGATCCGAGCGGTTCAGTGAGCCTGCTACGGACAAAGACATATTATCAAAGTAAGATCTGTCCATTTTTATTTCGAGTCCCGAGTTGACGCTACCCTCATTTCGTTTTTGTTAATGAGATTCTGATCGTGACCTAGATTTGTTGTGTGTAGCTTTCCCTCGGTAGGGGCCCATACTGAGGTTTATTGCATGTTTGTAACATATTTCATTTTGAACTTTTAATCCGTGACCATTGGCCAGCTCGTGGATTGGATGTTTGAGAAGGCCGAGTAGTCTTGTTTGATTAACTAAAAATAACAAATTAACGGTACTTGGTTACGGTTACATACAGTGGGTTTTTTGAATAATTTTTGCCTTTGTCCTCAGAAAACGGTAATGATGGTGAATGCACTGAATGTTTAGATCCAAGACCAGGGGCTTACGCGCACTCTTCGTGTGCTGTTGCGCGCCCGCCTGGTGCGCTACTGCGCGCACTCCAGGTGCGCTGCTGCGCGCACTCTTCGTGTGCTGCTGCGCGCACTCCTGGTGCGCTACTGCGCGCGCTCCTCGTATGCTGCTGCGCGCGCTCCTCGTATGCTGTTGCGCGCACTCCTGGTGCGCTGCTACGCGCACTCCTCGTGCACTGTTGCGCGCACTCCCCGTGCGCTGTTGCCCGCACTCCTGGTGCGCTGCTGCGCGCACTCCTGGTGCGCTGCTGCGCGCACTCCTGGTGTGCTGCTGCGCGCACTCCTCGTGTGCTGCTGCACGCACTCCTCGTGCGCTATTGCGCGCACTCCTGGTGTTTTTATAAATCTATCTCCCAAATCTACGGCGGTTCCTAACGTTGGTGTATGATGAATTCCAGGGTCATCGAAAGCCGCGTATCCGCCCACACCCCGGGATTCGAGCCCGCAGACTTCGGGTACGAGACCAGACGCCGCAGGGTGTGCCATGTTTCCTGCTCGGTGCTGACGACATCAGCTCGTGAACTTCCCCCAGCGCGTCGGGTTGGAGATCCGAGCGGTTCCGTGAGCCTGCTACGGACAAAGACATATTTCCAAAGTAATATCTGTCCATTTTTATTTCGAGTCCCCGAGTTGACGCTACCCTCATTTCGTTTTTGTTAATGAGATTCTGATCGTGACCTAGATTTGTTGTGTGTAGTTTTCCCTCGGTAGGAGCCCATACCGAGGTTTATTGCATGTTTGTAACATATTCCATTTTGAACTTTTAATCCGTGAGCATTGGCCAGCTCGTGGATTGGATGTTTGAGAAGGACGAGTAGTCTTGTTTGATTAACTAAAAATAACAAATTAACGGTACTTGGTTACGGTTACATACAGTGGGTTTTTTGAATAATTTTTGCCTTTGTCCTCAGAAAACGGTAATGATGGTGAAGGCACTGAATGTTTAGATCCAAGACCAGGGGCTTACGCGCACTCTTCGTGTGCTGTTGCGCGCCCGCCTGGTGCGCTACTGCGCGCACTCCAGGTGCGCTGCTGCGCGCACTCTTCGTGTGCTGCTGCGCGCACTCCTGGTGCGCTGCTGCGCGCGCTCCTCGTATGCTGTTGCGCGCACTCCTGGTGCGCTGCTGCGCGCACTCCTGGTGCGCTGCTGCGCGCACTCCTGGTGCGCTGCTGCGCACACTCCTCGTGTGCTGCTGCACGCACTCCTCGTGCGCTATTGCGCGCACTCTTGGTGTTATTAAAAGGGTTATATATCAGGTAGGTGCGGGAGGATTTTATAAATCTATCTCCCAAATCTACGGCGGTTCCTAACGTTGGTGTATGATGAATTCCAGGGTCATCGAAAGCCGCGTCTCCGCCCACACCCCGGGATTCGAGCCCGCAGACTTCGGGTACGAGACCAGACGCCGCAGGGTGTGCCATGTTTCCTGCTCGGTGCTGACGACATCAGCTCGTGAACTTCCCCCAGCGCGTCGGGTTGGAGATCCGAGCGGTTCAGTGAGCCTGCTACGGACAAAGACATATTTCCAAAGTAAGATCTGTCCATTTTTATTTAGAGTCCCGAGTTGACGCTACCCTCATTTCGTTTTTGTTAATGAGATTCTGATCGTGACCTAGATTTGTTGTGTGTAGTTTTCCCTCGGTAGGGGCCCATACCGAGGTTTATTGCATGTTTGTAACATATTCCATTTTGAACTTTTAATCCGTGAGCATTGGCCAGCTCGTGGATTGGATGTTTGAGAAGGCCGAGTAGTCTTGTTTGATTAACTAAAAATAACAAATTAACGGTACTTGGTTACGGTTACATACAGTGGGTTTTTTGATTAATTTTTGCCTTTGTCCTCAGAAAACGGTAATGATGGTGAATGCACTGAATGTTTAGATCCAAGACCAGGGGCTTACGCGCACTCTTCGTGTGCTGTTGCGCGCCCGCCTGGTGCGCTACTGCGCGCACTCCAGGTGCGCTGCTGCGCGCACTCTTCGTGTGCTGCTGCGCGCGCTCCTCGTATGCCGTTGCGCGCACTCCTGGTGCGCTGCTGCGCGCACTCCTGGTGCGCTGCTGCGCGCACTCCTGGTGCGCTGCTGCGCGCACTCCTGGTGCGCTGCTGCGCGCACTCCTGGTGCGCTGCTGCGCGCACTCCTGGTGCGCTGCTGCGCGCACTCCTGGTGCGCTGCTGCGCACACTCCTCGTGTGCTGCTGCACGCACTCCTCGTGCGCTATTGCGCGCACTCTTGGTGTTATTAAAAGGGTTATATATCAGGTAGGTGCGGGAGGATTTTATAAATCTATCTCCCAAATTTACGGCGGTTCCTAACGTTGGTGTATGATGAATTCCAGGGTCATCGAAAGCCGCGTCTCCGACCACACCCAAATTAACGGTACTTGGTTACGGTTACATACAGTGGGTTTTTTGAATAATTTTTGCCTTTGTCCTCAGAAAACGGTAATGATGGTGAATGCACTGAATGTTTAGATCCAAGACCAGGGGCTTACGCGCACTCTTCGTGTGCTGTTGCGCGCCCGCCTGGTGCGCTACTGCGCGCACTCCAGGTGCGCTGCTGCGCGCACTCCAGGTGCGCTGCTGCGCGCACTCTTCGTGTGCTGCTGCGCGCACTCCTGGTGCGCTACTGCGCGCGCTCCTCGTATGCTGTTGCGCGCACTCCTGGTGCGCTGCTACGCGCACTCCTCGTGCACTGTTGCGCGCACTCCCCGTGCGCTGTTGCCCGCACTCCTGGTGCGCTGCTGCGCGCACTCCTGGTGCGCTGCTGCGCGCACTCCTGGTGTGCTGCTGCGCGCACTCCTCGTGTGCTGCTGCACGCACTCCTCGTGCGCTATTGCGCGCACTCCTGGTGTTTATATAAATCTATCTCCCAAATCTACGGCGGTTCCTAACGTTGGTGTATGATGAATTCCAGGGTCATCGAAAGCCGCGTATCCGCCCACACCCCGGGATTCGAGCCCGCAGACTTCGGGTACGAGACCAGACGCCGCAGGGTGTGCCATGTTTCCTGCTCGGTGCTGACGACATCAGCTCGTGAACTTCCCCCAGCGCGTCGGGTTGGAGATCCGAGCGGTTCCGTGAGCCTGCTACGGACAAAGACATATTTCCAAAGTAATATCTGTCCATTTTTATTTCGAGTCCCGAGTTGACGCTACCCTCATTTCGTTTTTGTTAATGAGATTCTGATCGTGACCTAGATTTGTTGTGTGTAGTTTTCCCTCGGTAGGGGCCCATACCGAGGTTTATTGCATGTTTGTAACATATTCCATTTTGAACTTTTAATCCGTGAGCATTGGCCAGCTCGTGGATTGGATGTTTGAGAAGGCCGAGTAGTCTTGTTTGATTAACTAAAAATAACAAATTAACGGTACTTGGTTACGGTTACATACAGTGGGTTTTTTGATTAATTTTTGCCTTTGTCCTCAGAAAACGGTAATGATGGTGAATGCACTGAATGTTTAGATCCAAGACCAGGGGCTTACGCGCACTCTTCGTGTGCTGTTGCGCGCCCGCCTGGTGCGCTACTGCGCGCACTCCAGGTGCGCTGCTGCGCGCACTCCAGGTGCGCTGCTGCGCGCACTCTTCGTGTGCTGCTGCGCGCACTCCTGGTGCGCTGCTGCGCGCGCTCCTCGTATGCTGTTGCGCGCACTCCTGGTGCGCTGCTGCGCGCACTCCTGGTGCGCTGCTGCGCGCACTCCTGGTGCGCTGCTGCGCGCACTCCTGGTGCGCTGCTGCGCGCACTCCTGGTGCGCTGCTGCGCGCACTCCTGGTGCGCTGCTGCGCGCACTCCTGGTGCGCTGCTGCGCGTACTCCTGGTGCGCTGCTGCGCGCACTCCTGGTGTGCTGCTGCACGCACTCCTCGTGCGCTATTGCGCGCACTCTTGGTGTTATTAAAAGGGTTATATATCAGGTAGGTGCGGGAGGATTTTATAAATCTATCTCCCAAATTTACGGCGGTTCCTAAAGTTGGTGTATGATGAATTCCAGGGTCATCGAAAGCCGCGTCTCCGACCACACCCCGGGATTCGAGCCCGCAGACTTCGGGTACGAGACCAGACGCCGCAGGGTGTGCCATGTTTCCTGCTCGGTGCTGACGACATCAGCTCGTGAACTGCCCCCAGCGCGTCGGGTTGGAGATCCGAGCGGTTCAGTGAGCCTGCTACGGACAAAGACATATTTCCAAAGTAAGATCTGTCCATTTTTATTTCGAGTCCCGAGTTGACGCTACCCTCATTTCGTTTTTGTTAATGAGATTCTGATCGTGACCTAGATTTGTTGTGTGTAGTTTTCCCTCGGTAGGGGCCCATACCGAGGTTTATTGCATGTTTGTAACATATTCCATTTTGAACTTTTAATCCGTGAGCATTGGCCAGTTCGTGGATTGGATGTTTGAGAAGGACGAATAGTCTTGTTTGATTTACTAAAAATAACAAATTAACGGTACTTGGTTACGGTTACATACAGTGGGTTTTTTGAATAATTTTTGCCTTTGTCCTCAGAAAACGGTAATGATGGTGAATGCACTGAATGTTTAGATCCAAGACCAGGGGCTTACGCGCACTCTTCGTGTGCTGTTGCGCGCCCGCCTGGTGCGCTACTGCGCGCACTCCAGGTGCGCTGCTGCGCTGCTGCGCGCACTCTTCGTGTGCTGCTGCGCGCACTCCTGGTGCGCTACTGCGCGCGCTCCTCGTATGCTGCTGCGCGCGCTCCTCGTATGCTGTTGCGCGCACTCCTGGTGCGCTGCTACGCGCACTCCTCGTGCACTGTTGCGCGCACTCCTGGTGCGCTGCTGCGCGCACTCCTGGTGCGCTATTGCGCGCACTCCTGGTGTTTTTATAAATCTATCTCCCAAATCTACGGCGGTTCCTAACGTTGGTGTATGATGAATTCCAGGGTCATCGAAAGCCGCGTATCCGCCCACACCCCGGGATTCGAGCCCGCAGACTTCGGGTACGAGACCAGACGCCGCAGGGTGTGCCATGTTTCCTGCTCGGTGCTGACGACATCAGCTCGTGAACTGCCCCCAGCGCGTCGGGTTGGAGATCCGAGCGGTTCAGTGAGCCTGCTACGGACAAAGACATATTTCCAAAGTAAGATCTGTCCATTTTTATTTCGAGTCCCGAGTTGACGCTACCCTCATTTCGTTTTTGTTAATGAGATTCTGATCGTGACCTAGATTTGTTGTGTGTAGTTTTCCCTCGGTAGGGGCCCATACCGAGGTTTATTGCATGTTTGTAACATATTCCATTTTGAACTTTTAATCCGTGACCATTGGCCAGCTCGTGGATTGGATGTTTGAGAAGGACGAGTAGTCTTGTTTGATTAACTAAAAATAACAAATTAACGGTACTTGGTTACGGTTACATACAGTGGGTTTTTTGAATAATTTTTGCCTTTGTCCTCAGAAAACGGTAATGATGGTGAATGCACTGAATGTTTAGATCCAAGACCAGGGGCTTACGCGCACTCTTCGTGTGCTGTTGCGCGCCCGCCTGGTGCGCTACTGCGCGCACTCCAGGTGCGCTGCTGCGCGCACTCTTCGTGTGCTGCTGCGCGCACTCCTGGTGCGCTACTGCGCGCGCTCCTCGTATGCTGCTGCGCGCGCTCCTCGTATGCTGTTGCGCGCACTCCTGGTGCGCTGCTACGCGCACTCCTCGTGCACTGTTGCGCGCACTCCTGGTGCGCTGCTGCGCGCACTCCTGGTGCGCTATTGCGCGCACTCCTGGTGTTTTTATAAATCTATCTCCCAAATCTACGGCGGTTCCTAACGTTGGTGTATGATGAATTCCAGGGTCATCGAAAGCCGCGTATCCGCCCACACCCCGGGATTCGAGCCCGCAGACTTCGGGTACGAGACCAGACGCCGCAGGGTGTGCCATGTTTCCTGCTCGGTGCTGACGACATCAGCTCGTGAACTGCCCCCAGCGCGTCGGGTTGGAGATCCGAGCGGTTCAGTGAGCCTGCTACGGACAAAGACATATTTCCAAAGTAAGATCTGTCCATTTTTATTTCGAGTCCCGAGTTGACGCTACCCTCATTTCGTTTTTGTTAATGAGATTCTGATCGTGACCTAGATTTGTTGTGTGTAGTTTTCCCTCGGTAGGGGCCCATACCGAGGTTTATTGCATGTTTGTAACATATTCCATTTTGAACTTTTAATCCGTGACCATTGGCCAGCTCGTGGATTGGATGTTTGAGAAGGACGAGTAGTCTTGTTTGATTAACTAAAAATAACAACTTAACGGTACTTGGTTACGGTTACATACAGTGGGTTTTTTGAATAATTTTTGCCTTTGTCCTCAGAAAACGGTAATGATGGTGAATGCACTGAATGTTTAGATCCAAGACCAGGGGCTTACGCGCACTCTTCGTGTGCTGTTGCGCGCCCGCCTGGTGCGCTACTGCGCGCACTCCAGGTGCGCTGCTGCGCGCACTCTTCGTGTGCTGCTGCGCGCACTCCTGGTGCGCTACTGCGCGCGCTCCTCGTATGCTGCTGCGCGCGCTCCTCGTATGCTGTTGCGCGCACTCCTGGTGCGCTGCTGCGCGCACTCCTGGTGCGCTGCTGCGCGCACTCCTGGTGCGCTGCTGCGCGCACTCCTCGTGTGCTGCTGCGCGCACTCCTCGTGTGCTGCTGCACGCACTCCTCGTGCTTTATTGCGCGCACTCCTGGTGTTTTTATAAATCTATCTCCCAAATCTACGGCGGTTCCTAACGTTGGTGTATGATGAATTCCAGGGTCATCGAAAGCCGCGTATCCGCCCACACCCCGGGATTCGAGCCCGCAGACTTCGGGTACGAGACCAGACGCCGCAGGGTGTGCCATGTTTCCTGCTCGGTGCTGACGACATCAGCTCGTGAACTTCCCCCAGCGCGTCGGGTTGGAGATCCGAGCGGTTCCGTGAGCCTGCTACGGACAAAGACATATTTCCAAAGTAATATCTGTCCATTTTTATTTCGAGTCCCCGAGTTGACGCTACCCTCATTTCGTTTTTGTTAATGAGATTCTGATCGTGACCTAGATTTGTTGTGTGTAGTTTTCTCTCGGTAGGAGCCCATACCGAGGTTTATTGCATGTTTGTAACATATTCCATTTTGAACTTTTAATCCGTGAGCATTGGCCAGCTCGTGGATTGGATGTTTGAGAAGGACGAGTAGTCTTGTTTGATTAACTAAAAATAACAAATTAACGGTACTTGGTTACGGTTACATACAGTGGGTTTTTTGAATAATTTTTGCCTTTGTCCTCAGAAAACGGTAATGATGGTGAAGGCACTGAATGTTTAGATCCAAGACCAGGGGCTTACGCGCACTCTTCGTGTGCTGTTGCGCGCCCGCCTGGTGCGCTACTGCGCGCACTCCAGGTGCGCTGCTGCGCGCACTCTTCGTGTGCTGCTGCGCGCACTCCTGGTGCGCTGCTGCGCGCGCTCCTCGTATGCTGTTGCGCGCACTCCTGGTGCGCTGCTGCGCGCACTCCTGGTGCGCTGCTGCGCGCACTCCTGGTGCGCTGCTGCGCACACTCCTCGTGTGCTGCTGCACGCACTCCTCGTGCGCTATTGCGCGCACTCTTGGTGTTATTAAAAGGGTTATATATCAGGTAGGTGCGGGAGGATTTTATAAATCTATCTCCCAAATCTACGGCGGTTCCTAACGTTGGTGTATGATGAATTCCAGGGTCATCGAAAGCCGCGTCTCCGCCCACACCCCGGGATTCGAGCCCGCAGACTTCGGGTACGAGACCAGACGCCGCAGGGTGTGCCATGTTTCCTGCTCGGTGCTGACGACATCAGCTCGTGAACTTCCCCCAGCGCGTCGGGTTGGAGATCCGAGCGGTTCAGTGAGCCTGCTACGGACAAAGACATATTTCCAAAGTAAGATCTGTCCATTTTTATTTAGAGTCCCGAGTTGACGCTACCCTCATTTCGTTTTTGTTAATGAGATTCTGATCGTGACCTAGATTTGTTGTGTGTAGTTTTCCCTCGGTAGGGGCCCATACCGAGGTTTATTGCATGTTTGTAACATATTCCATTTTGAACTTTTAATCCGTGAGCATTGGCCAGCTCGTGGATTGGATGTTTGAGAAGGCCGAGTAGTCTTGTTTGATTAACTAAAAATAACAAATTAACGGTACTTGGTTACGGTTACATACAGTGGGTTTTTTGAATAATTTTTGCCTTTGTCCTCAGAAAACGGTAATGATGGTGAATGCACTGAATGTTTAGATCCAAGACCAGGGGCTTACGCGCACTCTTCGTGTGCTGTTGCGCGCCCGCCTGGTGCGCTACTGCGCGCACTCCAGGTGCGCTGCTGCGCGCACTCTTCGTGTGCTGCTGCGCGCGCTCCTCGTATGCTGTTGCGCGCACTCCTGGTGCGCTGCTGCGCGCACTCCTGGTGCGCTGCTGCGCGCACTCCTGGTGCGCTGCTGCGCGCACTCCTGGTGCGCTGCTGCGCGCACTCCTGGTGCGCTGCTGCGCGCACTCCTGGTGCGCTGCTGCGCGCACTCCTGGTGCGCTGCTGCGCACACTCCTCGTGTGCTGCTGCACGCACTCCTCGTGCGCTATTGCGCGCACTCTTGGTGTTATTAAAAGGGTTATATATCAGGTAGGTGCGGGAGGATTTTATAAATCTATCTCCCAAATTTACGGCGGTTCCTAACGTTGGTGTATGATGAATTCCAGGGTCATCGAAAGCCGCGTCTCCGACCACACCCAAATTAACGGTACTTGGTTACGGTTACATACAGTGGGTTTTTTGAATAATTTTTGCCTTTGTCCTCAGAAAACGGTAATGATGGTGAATGCACTGAATGTTTAGATCCAAGACCAGGGGCTTACGCGCACTCTTCGTGTGCTGTTGCGCGCCCGCCTGGTGCGCTACTGCGCGCACTCCAGGTGCGCTGCTGCGCGCACTCTTCGTGTGCTGCTGCGCGCACTCCTGGTGCGCTACTGCGCGCGCTCCTCGTATGCTGCTGCGCGCGCTCCTCGTATGCTGTTGCGCGCACTCCTGGTGCGCTGCTACGCGCACTCCTCGTGCACTGTTGCGCGCACTCCCCGTGCGCTGTTGCCCGCACTCCTGGTGCGCTGCTGCGCGCACTCCTGGTGCGCTGCTGCGCGCACTCCTGGTGTGCTGCTGCGCGCACTCCTCGTGTGCTGCTGCACGCACTCCTCGTGCGCTATTGCGCGCACTCCTGGTGTTTATATAAATCTATCTCCCAAATCTACGGCGGTTCCTAACGTTGGTGTATGATGAATTCCAGGGTCATCGAAAGCCGCGTATCCGCCCACACCCCGGGATTCGAGCCCGCAGACTTCGGGTACGAGACCAGACGCCGCAGGGTGTGCCATGTTTCCTGCTCGGTGCTGACGACATCAGCTCGTGAACTTCCCCCAGCGCGTCGGGTTGGAGATCCGAGCGGTTCCGTGAGCCTGCTACGGACAAAGACATATTTCCAAAGTAATATCTGTCCATTTTTATTTCGAGTCCCGAGTTGACGCTACCCTCATTTCGTTTTTGTTAATGAGATTCTGATCGTGACCTAGATTTGTTGTGTGTAGTTTTCCCTCGGTAGGGGCCCATACCGAGGTTTATTGCATGTTTGTAACATATTCCATTTTGAACTTTTAATCCGTGAGCATTGGCCAGCTCGTGGATTGGATGTTTGAGAAGGCCGAGTAGTCTTGTTTGATTAACTAAAAATAACAAATTAACGGTACTTGGTTACGGTTACATACAGTGGGTTTTTTGATTAATTTTTGCCTTTGTCCTCAGAAAACGGTAATGATGGTGAATGCACTGAATGTTTAGATCCAAGACCAGGGGCTTACGCGCACTCTTCGTGTGCTGTTGCGCGCCCGCCTGGTGCGCTACTGCGCGCACTCCAGGTGCGCTGCTGCGCGCACTCCAGGTGCGCTGCTGCGCGCACTCTTCGTGTGCTGCTGCGCGCACTCCTGGTGCGCTGCTGCGCGCGCTCCTCGTATGCTGTTGCGCGCACTCCTGGTGCGCTGCTGCGCGCACTCCTGGTGCGCTGCTGCGCGCACTCCTGGTGCGCTGCTGCGCGCACTCCTGGTGCGCTGCTGCGCGCACTCCTGGTGCGCTGCTGCGCGCACTCCTGGTGCGCTGCTGCGCGCACTCCTGGTGCGCTGCTGCGCGCACTCCTGGTGCGCTGCTGCGCGCACTCCTGGTGCGCTGCTGCGCGCACTCCTGGTGCGCTGCTGCGCGCACTCCTGGTGCGCTGCTGCGCGCACTCCTGGTGTGCTGCTGCACGCACTCCTCGTGCGCTATTGCGCGCACTCTTGGTGTTATTAAAAGGGTTATATATCAGGTAGGTGCGGGAGGATTTTATAAATCTATCTCCCAAATTTACGGCGGTTCCTAAAGTTGGTGTATGATGAATTCCAGGGTCATCGAAAGCCGCGTCTCCGACCACACCCCGGGATTCGAGCCCGCAGACTTCGGGTACGAGACCAGACGCCGCAGGGTGTGCCATGTTTCCTGCTCGGTGCTGACGACATCAGCTCGTGAACTGCCCCCAGCGCGTCGGGTTGGAGATCCGAGCGGTTCAGTGAGCCTGCTACGGACAAAGACATATTTCCAAAGTAAGATCTGTCCATTTTTATTTCGAGTCCCGAGTTAACGCTACCCTCATTTCGTTTTTGTTAATGAGATTCTGATCGTGACCTAGATTTGTTGTGTGTAGTTTTCCCTCGGTAGGGGCCCATACCGAGGTTTATTGCATGTTTGTAACATATTCCATTTTGAACTTTTAATCCGTGAGCATTGGCCAGTTCGTGGATTGGATGTTTGAGAAGGACGAATAGTCTTGTTTGATTTACTAAAAATAACAAATTAACGGTACTTGGTTACGGTTACATACAGTGGGTTTTTTGAATAATTTTTGCCTTTGTCCTCAGAAAACGGTAATGATGGTGAATGCACTGAATGTTTAGATCCAAGACCAGGGGCTTACGCGCACTCTTCGTGTGCTGTTGCGCGCCCGCCTGGTGCGCTACTGCGCGCACTCCAGGTGCGCTGCTGCGCTGCTGCGCGCACTCTTCGTGTGCTGCTGCGCGCACTCCTGGTGCGCTACTGCGCGCGCTCCTCGTATGCTGCTGCGCGCGCTCCTCGTATGCTGTTGCGCGCACTCCTGGTGCGCTGCTACGCGCACTCCTCGTGCACTGTTGCGCGCACTCCTGGTGCGCTGCTGCGCGCACTCCTGGTGCGCTGCTGCGCGCACTCCTGGTGTGCTGCTGCGCGCACTCCTCGTGTGCTGCTGCACGCACTCCTCGTGCGCTATTGCGCGCACTCCTGGTGTTTTTATAAATCTATCTCCCAAATCTACGGCGGTTCCTAACGTTGGTGTATGATGAATTCCAGGGTCATCGAAAGCCGCGTATCCGCCCACACCCCGGGATTCGAGCCCGCAGACTTCGGGTACGAGACCAGACGCCGCAGGGTGTGCCATGTTTCCTGCTCGGTGCTGACGACATCAGCTCGTGAACTGCCCCCAGCGCGTCGGGTTGGAGATCCGAGCGGTTCAGTGAGCCTGCTACGGACAAAGACATATTTCCAAAGTAAGATCTGTCCATTTTTATTTCGAGTCCCGAGTTGACGCTACCCTCATTTCGTTTTTGTTAATGAGATTCTGATCGTGACCTAGATTTGTTGTGTGTAGTTTTCCCTCGGTAGGGGCCCATACCGAGGTTTATTGCATGTTTGTAACATATTCCATTTTGAACTTTTAATCCGTGACCATTGGCCAGCTCGTGGATTGGATGTTTGAGAAGGACGAGTAGTCTTGTTTGATTAACTAAAAATAACAAATTAACGGTACTTGGTTACGGTTACATACAGTGGGTTTTTTGATTAATTTTTGCCTTTGTCCTCAGAAAACGGTAATGATGGTGAATGCACTGAATGTTTAGATCCAAGACCAGGGGCTTACGCGCACTCTTCGTGTGCTGTTGCGCGCCCGCCTGGTGCGCTACTGCGCGCACTCCAGGTGCGCTGCTGCGCGCACTCTTCGTGTGCTGCTGCGCGCACTCCTGGTGCGCTACTGCGCGCGCTCCTCGTATGCTGCTGCGCGCGCTCCTCGTATGCTGTTGCGCGCACTCCTGGTGCGCTGCTACGCGCACTCCTCGTGCACTGTTGCGCGCACTCCCCGTGCGCTGTTGCGCGCACTCCTGGTGCGCTGCTGCGCGCACTCCTGGTGCGCTGCTGCGCGCACTCCTGGTGCGCTGCTGCGCGCACTCCTCGTGTGCTGCTGCGCGCACTCCTCGTGTGCTGCTGCACGCACTCCTCGTGCTTTATTGCGCGCACTCCTGGTGTTTTTATAAATCTATCTCCCAAATCTACGGCGGTTCCTAACGTTGGTGTATGATGAATTCCAGGGTCATCGAAAGCCGCGTATCCGCCCACACCCCGGGATTCGAGCCCGCAGACTTCGGGTACGAGACCAGACGCCGCAGGGTGTGCCATGTTTCCTGCTCGGTGCTGACGACATCAGCTCGTGAACTTCCCCCAGCGCGTCGGGTTGGAGATCCGAGCGGTTCAGTGAGCCTGCTACGGACAAAGACATATTTCCAGAGTAAGATCTGTCCATTTTTATTTCGAGTCCCGAGTTGACGCTACCCTCATTTCGTTTTTGTTAATGAGATTCTGATCGTGACCTAGATTTGTTGTGTGTAGTTTTCCCTCGGTAGGGGCCCATACCGAGGTTTATTGCATGTTTGTAACATATTCCATTTTGAACTTTTAATCCGTGAGCATTGGCCAGCTCGTGGATTGGATGTTTGAGAAGGACGAGTAGTTTTGTTTGATTAACTAAAAATAACAAATTAACGGTACTTGGTTACGGTTACATACAGTGGGTTTTTTGAATAATTTTTGCCTTTGTCCTCAGAAAACGGTAATGATGGTGAATGCACTGAATGTTTAGATCCAAGACCAGGGGCTTACGCGCACTCTTCGTGTGCTGTTGCGCGCCCGCCTGGTGCGCTACTGCGCGCACTCCAGGTGCGCTGCTGCGCGCACTCTTCGTGTGCTGCTGCGCGCACTCCTGGTGCGCTACTGCGCGCGCTCCTCGTATGCTGCTGCGCGCGCTCCTCGTATGCTGTTGCGCGCACTCCTGGTGCGCTGCTACGCGCACTCCTCGTGCACTGTTGCGCGGACTCCCCGTGCGCTGTTGCGCGCACTCCTGGTGCGCTGCTGCGCGCACTCCTGGTGCGCTATTGCGCGCTTTCCTGGTGTTTTTATAAATCTATCTCCCAAATCTACGGCGGTTCCTAACGTTGGTGTATGATGAATTCCAGGGTCATCGAAAGCCGAGTATCCGCCCACACCCCGGGATTCGAGCCCGCAGACTTCGGGTACGAGACCAGACGCCGCAGGGTGTGCCATGTTTCCTGCTCGGTGCTGACGACATCAGCTCGTGAACTTCCCCCAGCGCGTCGGGTTGGAGATCCGAGCGGTTCCGTGAGCCTGCTACGGACAAAGACATATTTCCAAAGTAATATCTGTCCATTTTTATTTCGAGTCCCCGAGTTGACGCTACCCTCATTTCGTTTTTGTTAATGAGATTCTGATCGTGACCTAGATTTGTTGTGTGTAGTTTTCCCTCGGTAGGGGCCCATACCGAGGTTTATTGCATGTTTGTAACATATTCCATTTTGAACTTTTAATCCGTGAGCATTGGCCAGCTCGTGGATTGGATGTTTGAGAAGGACGAGTAGTCTTGTTTGATTAACTAAAAATAACAAATTAACGGTACTTGGTTACGGTTACATACAGTGGGTTTTTTGAATAATTTTTGCCTTTGTCTTCAGAAAACGGTAATGATGGTGAATGCACTGAATGTTTAGATCCAAGACCAGGGGCTTACGCGCACTCTTCGTGTGCTGTTGCGCGCCCGCCTGGTGCGCTACTGCGCGCACTCCAGGTGCGCTGCTGCGCGCACTCTTCGTGTGCTGCTGCGCGCACTCCTGGTGCGCTGCTGCGCGCGCTCCTCGTATGCTGTTGCGCGCACTCCTGGTGCGCTGCTGCGCGCACTCCTGGTGCGCTGCTGCGCGCACTCCTGGTGCGCTGCTGCGCGCACTCCTGGTGCGCTGCTGCGCGCACTCCTGGTGCGCTGCTGCGCGCACTCCTGGTGCGCTGCTGCGCGCACTCCTGGTGCGCTGCTGCGCACACTCCTCGTGTGCTGCTGCACGCACTCTTGGTGTTATTAAAAGGGTTATATATCAGGTAGGTGCGGGAGGATTTTATAAAACTATCTCCCAAATCTACGGCGGTTCCTAACGTTGGTGTATGATGAATTCCAAGGTCATCGAAAGCCGCGTCTCCGACCACACCCCGGGATTCGAGCCCGCAGACTTCGGGTACGAGACCAGACGCCGCAGGGTGTGCCATGTTTCCTGCTCGGTGCTGACGACATCATCTCGTGAACTTCCCCCAGCGCGTCGGGTTGGAGATCCGAGCGGTTCCGTGAGCCTGCTACGGACAAAGACATATTTCCAAAGTAATATCTGTCCATTTTTATTTCGAGTCCCCGAGTTGACGCTACCCTCATTTCGTTTTTGTTAATGAGATTCTGATCGTGACCTAGATTTGTTGTGTGTAGTTTTCCCTCGGTAGGGGCCCATACCGAGGTTTATTGCATGTTTGTAACATATTCCATTTTGAACTTTTAATCCGTGAGCATTGGCCAGCTCGTGGATTGGATGTTTGAGAAGGACGAGTAGTCTTGTTTGATTAACTAAAACTAACAAATTAACGCTACTTGGTTACGGTTACATACAGTGGGTTTTTTGAATAATTTTTGCCTTTGTCCTCAGAAAACGGTAATGATGGCAAAGGCACTGAATGTTTAGATCCAAGACCAGGGGCTTACGCGCACTCTTCGTGTGCTGTTGCGCGCCCGCCTGGTGCGCTACTGCGCGCACTCCAGGTAAGCTGCTGCGCGCACTCTTCGTGTGCTGCTGCGCGCACTCCTGGTGCGCTACTGCGCGCGCTCCTCGTATGCTGCTGCGCGCGCTCCTCGTATGCTGTTGCGCGCACTCCTGGTGTTTTTATAAATCTATCTCCCAAATCTACGGCGGTTCCTAACGTTGGTGTATGATGAATTCCAGGGTCATCGAAAGCCGCGTCTCCGACCACACCCCGGGATTCGAGCCCGCAGACTTCGGGTACGAGACCAGACGCCGCAGGGTGTGCCATGTTTCCTGCTCGGTGCTGACGACATCAGCTCGTGAACTTCCCCCAGCGCGTCGGGTTGGAGATCCGAGCGGTTCCGTGAGCCTGCTACGGACAAAGACATATTTCCAAAGTAATATCTGTCCATTTTTATTTCGAGTCCCGAGTTGACGCTACCCTCATTTCGTTTTTGTTAATGAGATTCTGATCGTGACCTAGATTTGTTGTGTGTAGTTTTCCCTCGGTAGGGGCTCATACCGAGGTTTATTGCATGTTTGTAACATATTCCATTTTGAACTTTTAATCCGTGAGCATTGGCCAGCTCGTGGATTGGATGTTTGAGAAGGACGAGTAGTCTTGTTTGATTAACTAAAAATAACAAATTAACGGTACTTGGTTACGGTTACATACAGTGGGTTTTTTGAATAATTTTTGCCTTTGTCCTCAGAAAACGGTAATGATGGTGAATGCACTGAATGTTTAGATCCAAGACCAGGGGCTTACGCGCACTCTTCGTGTGCTGTTGTGCGCCCGCCTGGTGCGCTACTGCGCGCACTCCAGGTGCGCTGCTGCGCGCACTCTTCGTGTGCTGCTGCGCGCACTCCTTGTGCGCTGCTGCGCGCGCTCCTCGTATGCTGCTGCGCGCGCTCCTCATATGCTGCTGCGCGCGCTCCTCATATGCTGTTGCGCGCACTCCTGGTGCGCTGCTGCGCGCACTCCTGGTGCGCTGCTGCGCGCACTCTTGGTGTTATTAAAAGGGTTGTAGCGGCATACATGTTGTCATGCGATGCGCGAGCGCCGACGTCCGTCCACTGCGCCGACCCTGCGCGAATGCTGCCAGATGCATCATCATCAGTGGTATCTTCCTCCTACGAGGGAACTCGCGTCAGGCCTTTGGCCTCTTGCAAGGGCTGGACGCCAAGGTACACTGACCCTGGGGAAATTGTAAATCGCCACCTGGATGTACGGGTGACGAATGTGGTCATGTTATTAATTTGAAGCTCGAAGCGGCGGCTCGCGTCTGCGGCGCCCTAGGGTGGCGACGCTAATCCATCCGCTGAGCACTACCGATGTTTCCTCTTCAGTAGTAGTAAGTTTTTGTTGGCCATCTTGGCATGGTTGAGCTCGTTGGCCTTCATGGCGTGGTGGAACTTACTTGGAGTACGGCCGCAACAGCACTGTGTGAATTGCACCATTACGACACAATGGGGCTGTGCTGGCTCATACAGGAGCACGTCGAAGGTGGCGACTGTGCATGGCCCGGCGATTGTTGCTCTGGGACTTGCTTGACGCATGTGGCTCGGAGTTTCGACGCTGTTCAGGGAACTCGACGACAATTACGTGGAAGTCCTGGCTCTCGACTCGGGTTGTTCGGTGCCAATGTGTAGACACGCTGTGGTTGTCTTATATGCTAACTTATAATTAGCTCTATACATTAGTAAAAGTTAACAAATTTAGGCATTTTTTTTTTTTTTTTTTTTTTTTTTTAACATTGGAATTTGTAAATGTTTTATACAATTACATAGTACGTAGGATGGTTATATTATTACAGTGCACATTGTTGTTTTATGTGGTAACTTAACTTAAAATTGACACTATACATTATGGAATGTTGATTACATAGGGTAATTCTTTATACAAGGAAGTTAGTACAATATTATATACAATTTCCATTTCTCTACTTTGAGAGTTGTACATAAGAAAAGATATGATATACAGTATGTGGGTACAATGGTACATAGAAAGTTATGTAATTACAATGGACGATATGTTAAGATGCCTGTATTAAGAAGAGATATTCGTACAGTACATAGGTGCTACAGTACATAGGTGCTATAGAACATAGGAATGTTTATATAATTACATTGAACATTGTGTTAAAATGCATGTACAAGAAACGATATTTTATACAGTGCGTAAGTGCATTACAGTAGTTTTATAATTACAGTAAACATTTTATGAAAAGGTAGACAATGGCTTGTACATTTAAGTTTTATAGATTTTAAAGAATTTAATGTTGCACAAGAGTATGCATTGTGCTCATATTCCTTTTTTTTTTTTTTTTTTTTTTTTGTTTTATTTGTTTTGTTGTTTTTTTTGTTGTTTGTTTTGTGGTTTTTTTTTTTTTTTTTTTGTGGCCGTAAATATGTACAGATGTATAACTTAACTATTTTACAGTAATTACAGTTTATTTACATTATACAATTATTTACACGTTATATATTTACAAACTTACAACTACCTATTTATCTAATGGCCTTTTTTTTTTTTTTTTTTTTTTTTTTTTTTCAAAAAATAGAACACAATGCATAGTCAGCAATTGAGGTAAGTCTGAACATATAAAAATGCTGATAAGATGGCCATCGTGGCTTGGTTGAACACGCAGGCCGTCCTGGCTTAATGGGGTACTGTCTATGGGGCGTGGTAGATCATGGCCTCGTTTGGCTTTCCGCTGCCTGTTCCCCATCAGAGTCATCCTGGCTGAGGAGAAGATCTCGAGGGGTCGCCAACCAGGTACGCACCTCAGGTGGGCGCGCATGCAACGGGGCAATGTTCCATAGGTGGGGGTTTGGCCCGTTGTCGGCGCGGTCAAACATGCCGCGAGCGAGTCGGACCGTAAACCCTTGCACCGATTCGATTTTCATGTCTCTGGCGATAACGTCATTGCGTACGTACCGGCCGGCCCTCGTGATTATGCGAAGGGTGACGTTTTGGATGCTTTGGAGCTGCTCACGACTGTACTTTGAACAAAGCGCGTACCAAGCCGGTGCAGCATAAGTGAGACGGGTCCTGATGTAGGTTTTATAGATTGACAGTTTAGTTCTTAGAGGTAATTTGGACCTTAGGACAGGATGGAGCATTGCACGAGCCGCCTTGGATTGGTTAATGGCGTGCTTGACGTGCGTACTCATACTTAATGTCCTGTCTATGTGGACACCTAGGTACTTAACTGATTGTTCCCATGTGATGTCCTGGCCTCTTAGTTTTAGTGCCGGTGGTGATTTTTTCTCTCTAGAAACTGTTAGGGCTGCTGTCTTACCCACATTGACGGCTATGCGCCATTTGTCTAGCCAGGTAGGTAATTTATTTAAGACTTTTTGGATTCTTTTAGCGGCCATATTGCTGTTAACGGACGAGGCGATATAGGCGCTGTCATCCGCGAAAAGGCAAAGAGTGACTCCTTGTTCGCCTGGAAGGAGCTCCTCCTTTTCAAGCACTGGTATGTCATTTGTATATGCAGTATACAATACTGGGGACAAACAACTCCCTTGTGGGACCCCCGCGGCGATTTTTCTTGTTCCGGAGCTTACACTCTCTACAGCTACAAAGAATTCACGATCGGCGAGGAAGGATGCTATAATGTTAACCAGCATAGGTGGCATTGTTGTCTTTAGTAATTTGTAAAGGAGGCCCTTGTGCCACACCCTGTCAAAGGCCTTTTCTACGTCAAGGAACACTGCGACAGATTTTCGCTTGTTGTTCCATTCGTTGGCTAGGTGGTGCAGCACTCTCGTCAGCTGGAGCGTGGTAGAATGTCGTGCTCGGAATCCGTGCTGTTCGTCCCTTGGTGTGAGGTGGGAACGCAGCCTCCGCAGTACGATTCGCTCAAACAGCTTGGCGATGTGCGGTAGAAGTGTAATAGGCCTGTAGCTTGCCGGTAATCGTCTGTCTTTGCCCGGCTTGTGCAAGACGATTACTTTGCCTTTCTTCCACAACGTGGGGAAGTGACCGGTTCTGAGAATGCCGTTGAATAGTCGAGTGAGGCAGACCAGCGCTCGCGTCGGTAGGTTTTTGATGGCTGCACTAGGGATGCCGTCGTTCCCTGGTGCCTTGTTTGCCTTCAATCCTTTGACAGCGCGGATTACTTCGGTAGGTGCTATAAAATCCTCTCCGTCTAGGGGAGGAACTGGGGACTGCAAAAATTCAGTCACTTCCTGTTCGACTCTCGCATGGTGGTCGAGGATATCTTGTTTGGCTTCACTGGGGACAGGGTGTAGTTCAAATTGACCACTTAGGTGGTCAGCAAGTAGCTCTGCCCTCTCTAAGGCTGAGTAACGCTTCTGCCCAGTGTTGTCCAGCAGTGGGCATACAGTCGATTTAGCCTGGGTCAGGTGGCGGTTAAGGGTGTAGAGGTTCATTTTATCTTCTTCGCACCGGTCTAACAGATGGTCCCAGGCGGCGCCTCTAAGGGCTTTGACTTCCTCTGACACCCTTTCTTGTAGGGCATTTAATTCGCGTTTTAATCTAGGGCATCGCGTTGTAGCCCATAGTTTGCGGAGTTCCCTCTTTTTAACTTTTAACGCTCTCACGTGAGCTGGGAGGGGATCTCTCGTCGCGTTCTGTTTGGGAGTCTGTGAAGCTATTTGCGCTGTTGCAATCGCCTCGGTCAGCTCTCTCGCGCAGGCTTCTACCTCCTCTGCGGTTGAGAGTGGTCCGACTGAAAGCGATTGCAACTGGCTTTGAAATTGTTCCCAGTTTATTTTGAATCTGGTTTGTCTGGGTAAAGTGAGCGACGCCGTCGCTCCTACCGTCACCAAGATTGGCTGGTGCTGCGTGTCCAGTTCGTACAGAACTTCTACAGCTACCGGCATCTCCAAGTGGCGGTAGGCGACAACGTCGATTACATCAGCTCGATGTTGTGGGCAGGATGGTATGTTGGTTGGTGAGTCGGGCCCTATGACCGTGAACCCGACTGATTCAGAAAGTTCTAGTAACTTTCTCCCCTCTGGCCTAATGCCACATGTTTGGCATTGAGATCCGCAGCCAAGAGTGTTGGGATCCGGTTACTGAAGATATTTTGGAAGTCTTTCAGGTCAATGTTACTGTTGGGTGGACGGTATCCGGCTAGAATCCTTGTTTCTTTGCCGGCCAACAGTAAGCTTATACCTATCGTTCTGGTTTGGTTAAAATCTATGAGTGGTAGTTCATCGTGCACCACGTCTCTACGTACTAGACATGCTGTCCCGCGGTACGTCCTCCCCTGGGGACCTGTTTCATCGCGGCGGTAGACATGGTAGTTGGACATTGCCCACTTCTGGTTGTTTTTTAAATGCGTTTCGCCCAGGAGGATGATGTGGATGTCCTGTGCCTGGGCGAGCGCAAGTAGGTCTCTGGCGCGTTGCGTTTTGCCAAGGGGCCCCGCTAGGCCGCCTCCGGCATTCCAGTAAAGGATGCGGAGTCCTCTATCCATAGCGGGCCCTTAAGTTGGCCAGTTCACGCAACGCTATCTCTTGGGCGTTTCCGCCAGCAGCGATGGATACCAGTATGTCCGATACGGTCCTCACCAACCTGGCGAGTTCCTCACGGATACTGGTTTCTGGCACCTCATTTAGGTGCTGTTCTATTGTCTGAGTGGGTCGGGGAGTCACGCTCGACCCTGGTACATCTTGTGCTTCACTTATCAATTCTGTCTCCATTTCTGGTACTTGTTGACTAGTGGAGGCCTTGGCGGCAGTATTTGGTATAATTTTTGGTACAAACCTGTGGGGTTCCGTAGCACAGGGTGCTTGGGGACCCGTTTGAGCATGCGTTGTTGCTGGGTGAGCTGGGCGTAAGGGGGTGTTGAAGGCTACCCGTGGGACTGGCATAGGCATTGCGCCCAGCCACTGGGCAACGGGTTCTGGTGACACTTCCCTTGGCGTCGGTTCGATAGGGGAGTCATTCCTTGCGATTGGTTCGCTAGGCTCAGGTCTCACCTGTGAAGGCTGGGGCTTTGGAGCTACTTGGGCTCGCTGCGTCCGGGTACGGCTGCGTCCCCTTCCTCCTGAACGTGTTCTTTGGGGTAGGGGCTCGGCTGTTCTAGGTTGCGGAGGTGGGCTTGGGAATTGGGTGGCGGTCGAGCGACGCGCCGGGGTTCTCCCCCTCTGTGGTCCCCCCGCCGCTCCCCCGCTTGTGCCTTGCGGGGGGGCCCGAGTGGGGGCCGCTACAGCCGGGGCGGCGCTCGGCCTCCGCTTTTTACCTTTACCTCTCCGCTTCCTTCGGCCTTGACCCTCCGTTGTTGGCACGTTGGCCGGCGGCATTAGAGTTGTTGGCGCTGTTTGTACACCTCGCCTATCGGGACGAGTGGGTGATAAAAATCTGGGGTATGTGGTAGGTCTTGTGGGCGTCATTTGGCGCCTCTGACTCACCTGTTGTAATTGGCGTTGCGTGTTCTGCATAGGCTGTGCTGGTGGGCGGCGATCGCCAGGTATGGTGATCTTACGCTTGCGCGCCTCCTTTCTAAACACCGGGCATTGCCTACTGTTGGAAGCATGTGGGCCACTGCAGTTCGCGCAGTGCAGTGGGTGCTGCCAGATGGGAGTCCGCCGCGTATATTTATAGTGTGCGAGCGGTGCAACCGAGAGTGAGATAGCAATAGTGCATTCGCTATATAAGTATGAGCTACTAGAATAAAGATCATTGATTTCACCGAGAACGCTTTTCACTTACAAGACTAAGTCTCCTAAAGTGGTGACCCTCCTGCATTTTTGAAGAACATCGCACCAAGTCAGATGCAAGATCACGCAAGTTAAGATGCAAGACCAATCGTCCGAGTCTGCGCCTGCATCTTCAAGACTACATCATGAAATGGCTGGGATTGCGCTGTCAATGCGCATTCCGCCCTTTTGGCGCGACAAGCCACGGCTCTGGTTTGTTAGTTTCGAAGCCGCTACGAGCGAGTTGAAGAGGAATCAATCACAACTGGCGCAGATGGTAATTGCCCAGCTGGACAAGATTGACGTCGAGCAGATCAGCGATCTCCTTCTCCAGCCACCTCACACCGACATGTACAAAACCATCAAGCAAAGGCTAATTGCTTCGTACGAGGAGTCAGACAGCCAACAATTCCAGAAACTTCTGACGGATATGGAGCTCGGTGACCAGAAGCCTTCCCAGCTTTTACGTCGAATGAAGATCCTAGCACGTGACAAACTTCCGGATTCAACGCTTCGGCTCATGTGGTCCAGCCACCTGCCCGCCCATGTCAGATTCGTGCTCGCTGTCAGTGAAACATTACAAACACAGACTTCCCTCGATGAAGTTGCTCAACTGGCAGACAAAATGATTGAGTCTTCAGCCGCCCCTCACGTCTCGGTTGTGTCCAGTTCGTCATCGTCTCAGCATCAAGATACAGCGTATCTCGTCGAGGAAATTCGCAAGCTTTCCGCCGAAGTTGCCGAAATGAAACAGCAAGATCGACGTCCTTATTACCCGCGTAACCGTTCCCCTGGTCGAAGAAACTTCAACAGAAGTCCGCGCGGAGGATCGCCAATCCCATACTGCTACTATCACCAAAGATTCGGGAACCAGGCTCGCCGCTGCACTACGCCGTGTTCCTTCAAGAAGTCGGAAAACTAGAAAGCACGCTGGCTGAGGCGGGACCCGGCGTTCATGAGCACTCTTACCGCCTTTTCGTAACCGATAGGAAGACCAACACCAAGTTTCTCGTCGACTCTGGTGCACACGTTTCTGCTTTACCCCGTAAGAAAGGACCGAAACCACCGCCTACCGATTTCAAGTTGTACGCCGCTAACAACACTACAATTGACACATACGGAGAGAAGAATCTCGAGCTCGACCTGAATTTACGTCGACCATTTAAGTGGAATTTCATCGTCGCCGACGTGAGCAGGCCCATCATCGGAGCTGATTTTCTCAGGCACCATGGTATCATAATTGACCTGAGGAACAGAAGACTTATTGATGGAAAAACCAACCTTTCAACTATAGCCTCGGTGTGTACAACCAGCACTCCAACAGTTTTGAGTTTCGACGTGCAGCTGCCCTACCACGACATACTCGCCGAGTTTCCAGGGACCACCAGACTGTCCTCCATGAAACTGAGTCCGAAGCTGAGTGTAGAACATTTCATCGAGACCACCGGACCCCCGATACATTCTCGTGCACGACCGATCGCTCCGCATCGTTACGACCAAGTCAAACGAGAATTCGAGAAAATGATTGAGCAGGGATTATGCCGTCCAAGCAAAAGCCCCTGGTCATCGCCACTTCACATCGTTCCAAAGAAAAACGGAGACCTCCGTGTGTGCGGGGACTACCGACGTCTCAACGCTGTAACGATCCCTGACCGCTATCCAATACCAAGGATCAAAGACTTTACGTTCCAGCTTTCTGACAAGCACGTGTTCAGCACCATCGACTTAAACCGCGCATACCAGCAAGTCAGCGTCAGAGAAGGAGACATACAGAAGACTGCCATCATAACGCCAATGGGACTTTTCGAATTTCCAAGAATGTGCCCTGGCTTGAAGAATGCTGGTCAAACATTCCAACGGTTTATCCATGAGGTATTGCGAGGTCTGGATTTTGCATACGTGTTCATCGACGACGTACTCATAGGAAGCGAAGACGAAGCACAGCATCGAGATCATATACGAGCAGTATTAACAAGATTAGAGGAGCACGGGATCACGATAAACCCATCAAAATGCGTCTTCGGACAGCCAGAAGTAACCTTTCTCGGATATTCAGTGAGCAACGAAGGAATCAAGCCACCTACCGAAAAAGTGGCTGCAATATGCAACTATCCCATGCCTACCACAATCGAAGAGCTAAGAAGGTTCCTAGGAATGCTGAATTTCTACCGCGAGCATATTCCCAGAGCAGCGGAAATTCAAGCACCGCTTAACGCATACCTTCACAACGCAAAGAAGAAGGACAGATCAAAGATTGAGTGGAATGAAGAAGCTAAGCAAGCATTTGAATCTTCCAAGATCGCATTGAAAAACGCAGCGCTGCTTACTCACCCAGTTCATGACGCACCATTGGCATTATTCACAGATGCTTCCGATGTTTGTGCTGGGGCAGTTCTTCAACAATTTACCGCCGGGAAATGGCACCCACTTGGTTACTTCTCGAAGAAATTTTCAGCAGCTCAGTGCAACTACAGCACTTTTGATCGCGAGCTCCTCGCGATTTACATGGCAATACAGCATTTCAGGAAGCTGTTCGAAGGGAAGCCTCTGGTTATCTATACGGACCACAAGCCGCTGACGTACGTTTTCCAGAAGCCACCATCATCTACCGAGACCCCGCGCCGTGCTCGCCAGCTCTTATTTATCAGCGAGTTCAGCACAGATGTTCGGCATGTTAGTGCAAGCTCAAATACCGTTGCCGATGCTCTCAGTCGCATTCAGATCGATGAAATTCAATTAGCACTGGATTATCGCAAGATTGCAAAAGCTCAAGAAAATGACAGAGCTATACTTCAAGAACTCGCAAAGCAGACAAACCTGTCCATTAAACCGATACGATTTCCAAATGAAGGTGCAACTATATTCTGCGAGACCTCTACGCCGCAAATTCGACCGTACATTCCAGAAGAGTATCGGAAAGCAGCATTTCATTCAGTACACGACCTGAGCCATCCAGGAGTGAGGACGTCACGCAAACTTGTCTCAACGATTTTTTTGGCCATCTATGAACGTTGACGTCGGAAATTGGGCAAAACATTGTTTGGAATGCCAGAGAAGTAAAACACATCGACACACAACAAGTCCAGTCGGAACATTTCCGGATAGTTCGGAGCGATTTCAACATGTGCACATCGACATCGTAGGCCCTCTCCCAACTTCGCCTCAAGGGCATCGATATCTCGTGACTATGATCGATCGCATTACGAGATGGCCTGAAGCAATCCCAACAGACGACATATCTGCAGCTTCAATAGCGAAGATAGTCTACGATCACTGGATTACTCGCTACGGACTCCCGGAGTTTTTAACTTCAGATCAAGGCCGATCGTTTACATCAAGACTATTTTCAAGACTGATGAATCTCATGGGCATCAAGAAGACGCAAACTTCGCCCTACCACCCGCAGTCAAACGGAATGGTCGAGAGGTGGCACAGGTCACTGAAAGCAGCATTGAAAGCTCGTCTATCTGAACAGACCAAGTGGACCGACGAGCTGTCTACCGTTCTCATGGGACTTCGCGCTGCTACTCGTACAGATACCGGCGTCAGTGCTGCCGAGCTTGTATATGGACGCAGCTTACGGCTACCTAGCGATTTTCTTAGCATCACTTCGTCCGAAGACCAAGACATGGATTATGACTTTGTCACACAACTTCGCGCTACGATACAGTCAGTAAAACCACGCCTACCTACTGCATTGCATGGGAATTCAAGACCGATATTCATACACCCAGATTTACAAACATGCACCCATGTGTTTGTGAGGAACGACGCCGTCAAGAAACCTTTGCAAGCCCCGTACGAAGGCCCATTCAAAATTCTCGAACGGTGTGAGAAGACTTTTAAACTGCAATTGCCAGACAGACGCTCTTCGGTCATATCCATTGATCGTCTAAAGCCAGCGTATATTCTCAACGAAGATTCATCGACCAGCTTATCAGCGGATACTTCATCACAACCGCATCAGCAGAAAACACCGAAGCCGTCAGAGACATTCCCTAAGTCGATATTGAAAACGACCAGAAGCGGTCGCACCGTGACCGCACCGGTACGCTTTCGCTAGGGGAAGAATCCTGTAGCGGCATACATGTTGTCATGCGATGCGCGAGCGCCGACGTCCGTCCTCTGCGCCGACCCTGCGCGAATGCTGCCAGATGGCTGACTGACTGCGGTGGTCTTCCTCTGAGAGGGTTCTCTTCTCAAGTCATTGACTTTTTAAGAGGGCTGGGCGCCGGGGCACACTGACTCCGGGGAAATAGATGCAGCTCCCGGAACCCCTTGTACGGAGCTCGCCTGGGTGCTGGTAGGTGGTAGTTGGTGATGTGGCGTGATGCTGCGGCGGGCGCGCGGCTCGGCGAGGGCGCGCAACTCGTCGAGGGCTCGCGCGGCGGAGGCACGCAGGTCATCACCTGCCACGATGGAGGTCAGGAGGCCCACGTACGACTCCAACAAGCTGTCGTTGTCGCTGTAGGTCCCGACCTCTGTCGCGCTATCACAGCGCAGACTTTGTGGCTCAGTCTGTGTTGCTTGTTCTTGCCGCGGCGCGCTCACCGGCGCTGCCTGCGGCGTGTTGCGGCCTCTCTCACTGCGCGGGCTGCGCAGGAGGGAGGGCGACTGAGGTAGTGAGGTGCGGGGAGAAGGGGTACCCCTACCACGCCTTCCCCTCCGTCTTCGTCGCGATGATGCGGAGCTGGTTGATTGCGGTGACTCGCCGCTGCTGTCGGGCCGGCGCTCCGGCGCCGGTGATGGCAGCTCGAGTCGCCGCTTTGGTGTCGCGCGCTGCAGCACGGGTGATGGCGGCCGGGTGACGCGCCACTGTTGCGGAGGCTGTCTCTGCAGTGGTGGTGGTGCGGGCTGCGCAGGCGGGCGCCTGTCTCCAGGGATGGGGATAGCGCGCTTGCGCGCCTCGCGCAAAAACCAGCGGCAGGTGCGGTTATTGGCCGCATGTGGCCCCGCACAGTTGGCACATTTCTTGGGTGCATCTGGCGAGCTGGTGCACTCGCGTCCGTGGTGGGGGCCCCCGCACTTGACGCAGCGCTGGGGGCGGTGGCAGAGGGCGCTGGCATGGCCGAACGCCTGGCATCTGTGGCATTGCGGTATTTTGGAGCTACCGCGCCATGCTTCAAACGAAACGTGCGGCATGTTCAGTAACTCCGTGGTGTTGAAAAGTCTTGATTGTAGCTCCCGGGACATCATGCTGAACTGTACGAACACGATGGAGTTTACTCTTCCCGGGAGAGGCGGTAAGTTGCGGGCGTGATTTACTGGGAATCCGCGCGCTCTTAGGTCTTCAATTATGAATTTTGGGTCCGTGTTTGTTGGGAGTCCCCGCAGCGCCACCTTGATAGGCCTATCCGTACGCAGCGAGTAGGTGTACCAGGATAGACTTGGCACAGTCCTCTCGAGCCCCGACAGGTAGTCCTTGATGGCGTGGTACTCCTCCTCCGTTCCTGGTAGCAGGCGTAATCCGGTGCGTAGAGGCCGAGCCGCAGGTGTTCGACCAAACCTGCGGCGCAGCTCTTCTAGGTGCAATGGCCAGTTGGGGAGGGACTCCACTGTGATGGGTGGAATCTTTCTCGACCCAGCTGGTTGACTGGAAGGCGCTGATGCTGGTCTTGGTGTGGTGCTACGCGGCGATTGCGGTCTGTCCACAGCGGGCGCGCGCAACACGTTTGCGTACGTTTTCATCTCGCGTTCCGACGACGATGATCTGGACGCGGCTGAGGATGATGATGATGGTCCTGGTGATACATCCCTACTGGCCGGTGTATACCGGTCCTTTGGGAAGGGCCATACAGGAGCCACGCGGCGAGCTTGCTGGCTGTTATTTGCAGTCGCGCTCTGCTGCGCTCTCATTGGTTGGCTGGCTGGGTGGGTCGCTCTATGCGAGGGCTGCATGGTGCAGTGTTGCGCGGTACGTGGCTTCTCCGACAGACTCCCGTTTGCCGCCCAAACAGGTAGACTGTTCAGAGGGAGCCGTGCGGACCGTCACTGTACACTGCACTGAGGATGTTAAATTTGTTCTTCGTGTAACGTCACAATTTACTGCCCGGCGGCGGAACAACACAATTGCGCGGCACTAGTGCACTCACACGGTAGATAGTCACTGTCTATTAGGTAGAAGGGAACACGAGTTGCGATTTCTCAGCAGTACTCGGTTCGGTAGGCGTGTGCCTGCCGTGGCGGCGCTTGGTCACAGGGTGACGACGCCGGGGCGGCAGGCGGTAGTTCCTGGAGATGGTGCAGGTCGCATCGACCTCACGTTCGGGAGCTGCAGCACGAAGACCGACGAGCTCAACCTCACGGGAGGGAGCAGACGAGCAGCGAATCAACAGGAACCACCTGCCAGATGGGAGTCCGCCGCGTATATTTATAGTGTGCGAGCGGTGCAACCGAGAGTGAGATAGCAATAGTGCATTCGCTATATAAGTATGAGCTACTAGAATAAAGATCATTGATTTCACCGAGAACGCTTTTCACTTACAAGACTAAGTCTCCTAAAGGGTTATATATCAGGTAGGTGCGGGAGGATTTTATAAATCTATCTCCCAAATCTACGGCGGTTCCTAACGTTGGTGTATGATGAATTCCAGGGTCATCGAAAGCCGCGTCTCCGACCACACCCCGGGATTCGAGCCCGCAGACTTCGGGTACGAGACCAGACGCCGCAGGGTGTGCCATGTTTCCTGCTCGGTGCTGACGACATCAGCTCGTGAACTTCCCCCAGCGCGTCGGGTTGGAGATCCGAGCGGTTCCGTGAGCCTGCTACGGACAAAGACATATTTCCAAAGTAATATCTGTCCATTTTTATTTCGAGTCCCGAGTTGACGCTACCCTCATTTCGTTTTTGTTAATGAGATTCTGATCGTGACCTAGATTTGTTGTGTAGTTTTCCCTCGGTAGGGGCCCATACCGAGGTTTATTGCATGTTTGTAACATATTCCATTTTGAACTTTTAATACGTGAGCATTGGCCAGCTCGTGGATTGGATGTTTGAGAAGGACGAGTAGTTTTGTTTGATTAACTAAAAATAACAAATTAACGGTACTTGGTTACGGTTACATACAGTGGGTTTTTTGAATAATTTTTGATTTTGTCCTCAGAAAACGGTAATGATGGTGAATGCACTGAATGTTTAGATCCAAGACCAGGGGCTTACGCGCACTCTTCGTGTGCTGTTGCGCGCCCGCCTGGTGCGCTACTGCGCGCACTCCAGGTGCGCTGCTGCGCTGCTGCGCGCACTCTTCGTGTGCTGCTGCGCGCACTCCTGGTGCGCTACTGCGCGCGCTCCTCGTATGCTGCTGCGCGCGCTCCTCGTATGCTGTTGCGCGCACTCCTGGTGCGCTGCTACGCGCACTCCTCGTGCACTGTTGCGCGCACTCCCCGTGCGCTGTTGCGCGCACTCCTGGTGCGCTGCTGCGCGCACTTCTGGTGCGCTGCTGCGCGCACTCCTGGTGTGCTGCTGCGCGCACTCCTCGTGTGCTGCTGCACGCTTTCCTCGTGCGCTATTGCGCGCACTCCTGGTGTTTTTATAAATCTATCTCCCAAATCTACGGCGGTTCCTAACGTTGGTGTATGATGAATTCCAGGGTCATCGAAAGCCGCGTATCCGCCCACACCCCGGGATTCGAGCCCGCAGACTTCGGGTACGAGACCAGACGCCGCAGGGTGTGCCATGTTTCCTGCTCGGTGCTGACGACATCAGCTCGTGAACTTCCCCCAGCGCGTCGGGCTGGAGATCCGAGCGGTTCCGTGAGCCTGCTACGGACAAAGACATATTTCCAAAGTAATATCTGTCCATTTTTATTTCGAGTCCCCGAGTTGACGCTACCCTCATTTCGTTTTTGTTAATGAGATTCTGATCGTGACCTAGATTTGTTGTGTGTAGTTTTCCCTCGGTAGGGGCCCATACCGAGGTTTATTGCATGTTTGTAACATATTCCATTTTGAACTTTTAATCCGTGAGCATTGGCCAGCTCGTGGATTGGATGTTTGAGAAGGACGAGTAGTCTTGTTTGATTAACTTAAAATAACAAATTAACGGTACTTGGTTACGGTTACATACAGTGGGTTTTTTGAATAATTTTTGCCTTTGTCCTCAGAAAACGGTAATGATGGTGAATGCACTGAATGTTTAGATCCAAGACCAGGGGCTTACGCGCACTCTTCGTGTGCTGTTGCGCGCCCGCCTGGTGCGCTACTGCGCGCACTCCAGGTGCGCTGCTGCGCGCACTCTTCGTGTGCTGCTGCGCGCACTCCTGGTGCGCTACTGCGCGCGCTCCTCGTATGCTGCTGCGCGCGCTCCTCGTATGCTGTTGCGCGCACTTCTGGTGCGCTGCTACGCACACTCCTCGTGCACTGTTGCGCGCACTGCCCGTGCGCTGTTGCGCGCACTCCTGGTGCGCTGCTGCGCGCACTCCTGGTGCGCTGCTGCGCGCACTTCTGGTGTGCTGCTGCACGCACTCCTCGTGCGCTATTGCGCGCACTCCTGGTGTTTTTATAAATCTATCTCCCAAATCTACGGCGGTTCCTAACGTTGGTGTATGATGAATTCCAGGGTCATCGAAAGCCGCGTATCCGCCCACACCCCGGGATTCGAGCCCGCAGACTTCGGGTACGAGACCAGACGCCGCAGGGTGTGCCATGTTTCCTGCTCGGTGCTGACGACATCAGCTCGTGAACTTCCCCCAGCGCGTCGGGTTGGAGATCCGAGCGGTTCAGTGAGCCTGCTACGGACAAAGACATATTTCCAAGGTAAGATCTGTCCATTTTTATTTCGAGTCCCGAGTTGACGCTACCCTCATTTCGTTTTTGTTAATGAGATTCTGATCGTGACCTAGATTTGTTGTGTGTAGTTTTCCCTCGGTAGGGGCCCATACCGAGGTTTATTGCATTTATTTATTTATTTATTTATTAATAGTCTGTAAAACAGGCACTAAGCTAAAACACACATAATAAGCTTAATGAATAGAAGAAAATAACTAGCACTTAAAGCCCTCTTGATGCAGACCGAACTAACAATTTTAAGATAATTACTTACAAAATAGAAACACATATTACCATGCTACTTTAAACAATAAAGAAAATAAAAATTACAAAAATAAAGAGTACACAATACATATTATTATAACTACATATATAAGCTTTTAAAAAATAACAATCATAATAAGATAACCAAAACATACAACAAAGAAAAATTAACAATGATTCCATAATAATAATCCCATTGACACTAGACGACTAAGTACATACTTATACAAATAAATTAATAAATTTATAGCAAAACTACTTTATAATTTTTGTTATTGACTTTTTGAAGGAAAATAATGACGATTTTAAAAATATATCGATATCGTCTTTAATTTTATTATATGAATTACACATTCTGTAAACCGGCATGTTTGTAACATATTCCATTTTGAACTTTTAATCCGTGAGCATTGGCCAGCTCGTGGATTGGATGTTTGAGAAGGACGAGTAGTCTTGTTTGATTAACTAAAAATAACAAATTAACGGTACTTGGTTACGGTTACATACAGTGGGTTTTTTGAATAATTTTTGCCTTTGTCCTCAGAAAACGGTAATGATGGTGAATGCACTGAATGTTTAGATACAAGACCAGGGGCTTACGCGCACTCTTCGTGTGCTGTTGCGCGCCCGCCTGGTGCGCTACTGCGCGCACTCCAGGTGCGCTGCTGCGCGCACTCCTCGTGCACTGTTGCGCGCACTCCCCGTGCGCTGTTGCGCGCACTCCCCGTGCGCTGTTGCGCGCGCTCCTGGTGCGCTGCTGCGCGCACTCCTGGTGTGCTGCTGCGCGCACTCCTCGTGTGCTGCTGCGCGCACTCCTCGTGTGCTGCTGCACGCACTCCTCGTGCGCTATTGCGCGCACTCCTGGTGCGCTGCTGCGCGCACTCCTGGTGCGCTGCTGCGCGCACTCCTGGTGTGCTGCTGCGCGCACTCCTCGTGTGCTGCTGCACGCACTCCTCGTGCGCTATTGCGCGCACTCCTGGTGTTTTTATAAATCTATCTCCCAAATCTACGGCGGTTCCTAACGTTGGTGTATGATGAATTCCAGGGTCATCGAAAGCCGCGTATCCGCCCACACCCCGGGATTCGAGCCCGCAGACTTCGGGTACGAGACCAGACGCCGCAGGGTGTGCCATGTTTCCTGCTCGGTGCTGACGACATCAGCTCGTGAACTGCCCCCAGCGCGTCGGGTTGGAGATCCGAGCGGTTCAGTGAGCCTGCTACGGACAAAGACATATTTCCAAAGTAAGATCTGTCCATTTTTATTTCGAGTCCCGAGTTGACGCTACCCTCATTTCGTTTTTGTTAATGAGATTCTGATCGTGACCTAGATTTGTTGTGTGTAGTTTTCCCTCGGTAGGGGCCCATACCGAGGTTTATTGCATGTTTGTAACATATTCCATTTTGAACTTTTAATCCGTGAGCATTGGCCAGCTCGTGGATTGGATGTTTGAGAAGGACGAGTAGTCTTGTTTGATTAACTAAAAATAACAAATTAACGGTACTTGGTTACGGTTACATACAGTGGGTTTTTTGAATAATTTTTGCCTTTGTCCTCAGAAAACGGTAATGATGGTGAATGCACTGAATGTTTAGATCCAAGACCAGGGGCTTACGCGCACTCTTCGTGTGCTGTTGCGCGCCCGCCTGGTGCGCTACTGCGCGCACTCCAGGTGCGCTGCTGCGCGCACTCTTCGTGTGCTGCTGCGCGCACTCCTGGTGCGCTACTGCGCGCGCTCCTCGTATGCTGCTGCGCGCGCTCCTCGTATGCTGTTGCGCGCACTCCTGGTGCGCTGCTACGCGCACTCCTCGTGCACTGTTGCGCGCACTCCCCGTGCGCTGTTGCGCGCACTCCCCGTGCGCTGTTGCGCGCACTCCTGGTGCGCTCCACACCTTACTTACTCGACTTTAAAATCGTACTCTTCTAATAATAGCCTAAATTTAGTTAATCGGCTAGATGGATTAGTCATGTTGTATAAATAAACCAAAAGTTTATGGTCAGTTTGTATAGTGAATTTCCTATTGAATAAATATACCCTAAAATACTTTATAGACCACACTATAGCCAAAAGCTCTTTCTCAATAGTCGGGTAATTTAGTTCTGCTTTGTTAAGACTGCGACTCGCATATGCCACTGGTTTTCCGTTACTATTACTTAGTACGCTGCCAATTGCATAACCTGAGCTGTCAGTTTGTAAAATAAATTCGTTTTTTGGGCAAAAGTCTGGATAGTCCAAGATAGGAGGACAGGCCAGTAGTTTTTTCAATGTTTCAAATGCTGTTTGGCATTCTGGTGTCCATTCGAATTTGACATTTTTCCTACATAATTTATTTAGGGGCAAAACAATCTCACTAAATTTGTTAATGAATTTACGATAATAATTGGCAAACGCAACAAATCGCTTTACGTCATCCGCACACGTTGGTATCGGGTATCGCTCAATCACTCGAATCTTTTCTGGGTCGGGTAAAATACCTTCTGATGAAATGACATGACCTAAATACAATATTTGTCGTTTTAGGAACTCACATTTCAATGGATTGAGTTTTAAATTAACTTTTCGTAATCTGGAAAATACGGTCATCAAGTTTTTATTGTGTTCAATTAAATTTCGTCCAAATATTATTAAATCGTCCATATAAACTATGCATTTTTCATAGTTTAGACCAGACATGGCTATAGTCATTAATCTACTGAAAGCTGACGGACTAATCTTTAATCCCATTGGTAATCTACACATCTGGTATTGGCCGGTGCTAGTTGTGAATGCTGTATATTTTCTAGACTCTTGTTTTAGACCTTGTTGATAAAAACTTTGGCTTAAATCGCAGTGACTGTAGTAAAAGGCACCTGATAATGACTCTAATATGTCAGTTATGTTTGGCAAAGGAAATTTATCATTTTGTATACGTTCATTTAACTGCCTGTAATCGATTACTACTCTCCATTGCTTTTTACCGTCCCTATTTGACTTTTTTGGTACCAACAGCAATAGGCTAGACCACTCACTATTAGTTTTTTCTATTATGCCACTTTCTAACATTTGATTTATTTGTTTGTCCAGTTCATCTCTCTGCGAAAATGGGATTCTGTATTGTTTTCGATACACTGGTGATACATTATTTTTCAAATGAATAGACTGTTCGTACAAGTTTGTGACTGTTAATTTATCACCTGGCAAATGAAAAATATCTGCGTATTTGGCGCATATTTGTTGTATTGGTAAAACTTCATCTTTCTCTAAGTATGACGACAAATTGAGTGACGTTAGCAATTCTTTCACTCTCTGAACATTCACACCTGGCCTTTCAAAATCGCACAAGTTGTAGTTTTCTAGTGAATCTATCTCCAGATCTTTCAAACAGATCGATACCTCGTTTTCTGTCGTATTCATCAGTCGTACCGGATTTTTTCCGTTTTTTGGCCTCGCTATGACAATGGCTAAGTAAACTCCTTCTTGTATTTCTTTCGGGTATACGACGCAATCGTTTTTGGCGGGTGTTGTTATGTATTTAATTACCTCACACCGCGGCTCAACCGTCAAAACTTCTTCATATTCGTAGCATTGCATCGGCAACGTAACTGTACTTTGCCCTTTTTTTAAAGTTAGCGTATTAATATTATAATCTATTATTGCCTTATATTGCTTAAAGAAATCTTGACCTAAAATACCTATCGCCTTACATGGCAAGTCCCTGAATACGTAAAATTTATGCTTAAAATTAATTCCTTCGCACTCCAACGGCAAATACACATATCCTATAGATTTTAAAGTGCCACCTACGCCGTTTATACTTAAATTGCAACTATGTAATTCGAACTGTTTTAATTCTAAAAGTTCGGATTTAATAGCTGATATTGCTGCTCCTGAATCCGCTAAATATTCTAATATTAAATCATTTAAGTTTAAACTAACCCAATTTACACTATCGCATGATAATATTTGTTTAGCGACGAAAAAATTCTACCTCTTCGTTACCCGAATTTTCCTCTTTATTTTCCACTTCATTATCATTCACGTCAGCGTTTTGGTTGATATCATCATTCGCATTAAAATGGTTCAAATTCAAATGGCTACAAGTTGGTCTATAGTCCCGTACATACCGTCCTCGGAACGCAGCGTCAGCAGCTCGTGCGCGGTGTCCGCTGCCGCGCGCGCGGTAACCTGATGCGCCTTGTGTGCCAACGCCGCGCCAATTACCTCTGGTATGCTGATATCCGGAGTACTGACCTTGCTGAGTAGGCGGCCTTGCGTAACCGGAATAATTCCTGGAGTTCGGGAAACGACGGGAATTTGTTCTACCTCTATTGTAAGAGCATACCTGTGGTTTTGGAAGGGCGTTTGTTTCATCTTCCGCTATGCGGATTGCGTCCTTTAGTTGTGTAACATTTCGCGCTGAGATTATAGTACCAATCCTCTGACTTGTTAAACCATTAGCGAAACAACGGATGGCATTCCGTTCGTTGATTGGTTGCAGCGTCTTATAAGCTGATTGGTCACCATCTGCTTGGGATATGGTTAAATCTATGAGAAGTCGCTCTATTTCACTACCATACTCCCTTATAGAGCGGTCACCTTGTCGCTCGTTCAGCATCTGCTGTTGAAGAGACGTATCTGATTTTTTCGTGAGAAGATGCATGCGCATGTCTCGAATGAGAGACTCGATACTTGTGTAAGTAGCGGAAAGACGGAGCTTTGCTCCGCTAGAAATTCTACATTTTAATATAAAATTTATTAGGAACTGCTTACCATCATCGCCAAGCATGGAGTTATAAAATTCTATGGCATCTATAAGTTCTTGCGTAACAGTCTCCGAATCATTCATCTTCGGGAGGAGGCTCGTGGCCGTCTTTAAACAAAATTTTTCAGACATTTCGTCGGATTTTGTTTCCAGTGTCGTGATATCAATTAGTGAGTCGTCTTGGTCGAAGCTTAAAATTTTCGAATAACATTCGTTTATCGTTGTACACAATAACACCGTTTCGTTACTTGTTACATTAGTGCTACTGCTTAGTATTTCTTTGAATTTACCATAAATCAATTTTGCTTCCGATACTTTCCTACAAAAATTTTCCCCGACTCTACGTGTAGGTCCTAATTTAACTATACTAGTTTTAATATACTCTAACTGTTTTAAAATATCGCAGAGCACATCGTCCATTTTATTAATACACTTTAATATATTACATATTTTATACACAACTTCTTGAAGGCGATGTCGGTGCTAACGCCGATGGTGGGTGGACAGACTGGGTGCTAGTCCTAGTTATGTGGAGGGCTGCGTGCTATTCCTGGCTCTGCTGAGTGCTGGTGATGCGCCCGGCGGTGCGGCGCACAGAGGAACGGATGCGGTCAATGGTGCTAAGTCCTATTTCCTCTTGGATCCACGAGCGATGACAAGCTCTGTATTTTCGAATTACAAAATACGAAACAGCCAGAATGATGATAGCCAGAATCACGTATATCATCACGCTCATGTGGTCGAGCCGGTTGCCTAGGTTTTTCAGATTTGCTGCGTTGTCTCCGGCAGCGTTTTGGGATATGAAGATGTCTTCTTTTTCAACTTTAGACTGGCACATTTTACTTATTAGTTTCGATTTATTTTATTGCAATAAATCACGCAACGTTTCAAAATCCTGGCAGGGTCGCCATATAGCGTGGCAACTTGGTATGTACAATAAAAGGCGTGTTTACATGACTAAGTCTGAATTTATTATGCTTAATATTTAATGTTATAGCTGACACACTACAGCTGCGCGCACTCCTGGTGCGCTGCTGCGCGCACTCCTGGTGTGCTGCTGCGCGCACTCCTCGTGTGCTGCTGCACGCACTCCTCGTGCGCTATTGCGCGCACTCCTGGTGTTTTTATAAATCTATCTCCCAAATCTACGGCGGTTCCTAACGTTGGTGTATGATGAATTCCAGGGTCATCGAAAGCCGCGTATCCGCCCACACCCCGGGATTCGAGCCCGCAGACTTCGGGTACGAGACCAGACGCCGCAGGGTGTGCCATGTTTCCTGCTCGGTGCTGACGACATCAGCTCGTGAACTGCCCCCAGCGCGTCGGGTTGGAGATCCGAGCGGTTCAGTGAGCCTGCTACGGACAAAGACATATTTCCAAAGTAAGATCTGTCCATTTTTATTTCGAGTCCCGAGTTGACGCTACCCTCATTTCGTTTTTGTTAATGAGATTCTGATCGTGACCTAGATTTGTTGTGTGTAGTTTTCCCTCGGTAGGGGCCCATACCGAGGTTTATTGCATGTTTGTAACATATTCCATTTTGAACTTTTAATCCGTGACCATTGGCCAGCTCGTGGATTGGATGTTTGAGAAGGACGAGTAGTCTTGTTTGATTAACTAAAAATAACAAATTAACGGTACTTGGTTACGGTTACATACAGTGGGTTTTTTGAATAATTTTTGCCTTTGTCCTCAGAAAACGGTAATGATGGTGAATGCACTGAATGTTTAGATCTAAGACCAGGGGCTTACGCGCACTCTTCGTGTGCTGTTGCGCGCCCGCCTGGTGCGCTACTGCGCGCACTCCAGGTGCGCTGCTGCGCGCACTCTTCGTGTGCTGTTGCGCGCCCGCCTGGTGCGCTACTGCGCGCACTCCAGGTGCGCTGCTGCGCGCACTCTTCGTGTGCTGCTGCGCGCACTCCTGGTGCGCTACTGCGCGCGCTCCTCGTATGCTGCTGCGCGCGCTCCTCGTATGCTGTTGCGCGCACTCCTGGTGCGCTGCTACGCGCACTCCTCGTGCACTGTTGCGCGCACTCCCCGTGCGCTGTTGCGCGCACTCCCCGTGCGCTGTTGCGCGCACTCCTGGTGCGCTGCTGCGCGCACTCCTGGTGCGCTGCTGCGCGCACTCCTGGTGTGCTGCTGCGCGCACTCCTCGTGTGCTGCTGCACGCACTCCTCGTGCGCTATTGCGCGCACTCCTGGTGTTTTTATAAATCTATCTCCCAAATCTACGGCGGTTCCTAACGTTGGTGTATGATCAATTCCAGGGTCATCGAAAGCCGCGTATCCGCCCACACCCCGGGATTCGAGCCCGCAGACTTCGGGTACGAGACCAGACGCCGCAGGGTGTGCCATGTTTCCTGCTCGGTGCTGACGACATCAGCTCGTGAACTTCCCCCAGCGCGTCGGGTTGGAGATCCGAGCGGTTCAGTGAGCCTGCTACGGACAAAGACATATTTCCAAAGTAAGATCTGTCCATTTTTATTTCGAGTCCCGAGTTGACGCTACCCTCATTTCGTTTTTGTTAATGAGATTCTGATCGTGATCTAGATTTGTTGTGTGTAGTTTTTCCTCGGTAGGGGCCCATACCGAGGTTTATTGCATGTTTGTAACATATTCCATTTTGAACTTTTAATCCGTGAGCATTGGCCAGCTCTTGGATTGCATGTTTGAGAAGGACGAGTAGTCTTGTTTGATTAACTAAAAATAACAAATTAACGGTACTTGGTTACGGTTACATACAGTTGGTTTTTTGAATAATTTTTGCCTTTGTCCTCAGAAAACGGTAATGATGGTGAATGCACTGAATGTTTAGATCCAAGACCAGGGGCTTACGTGCACTCTTCGTGTGCTGTTGCGCGCCCGCCTGGTGCGCTACTGCGCGCACTCCAGGTGCGCTGCTGCGCGCACTCTTTGTGTGCTGCTGCGCGCACTCCTGGTGCGCTGCTGCGCGCGCTCCTCGTATGCTGTTGCGCGCACTCCTGGTGCGCTGCTACGCGCACTCCTCGTGCACTGTTGCGCGCACTGCCCGTGCGCTGTTGCGCGCACTCCTGGTGCGCTGCTGCGCGCACTCCTGGTGCGCTGCTGCGCGCACTCCTGGTGTGCTGCTGCGCGCACTTCTCGTGTGCTGCTGCACGCACTCCTCGTGCGCTATTGCGCGCACTCCTGGTGTTTTTATAAATCTATCTCCCAAATCTACGGCGGTTCCTAACGTTGGTGTATGATGAATTCCAGGGTCATCGAAAGCCGCGTATCCGCCCACACCCCGGGATTCGAGCCCGCAGACTTCGGGTACGAGACCAGACGCCGCAGGGTGTGCCATGTTTCCTGCTCGGTGCTGACGATATCAGCTCGTGAACTTCCCCCAGCGCGTCGGGTTGGAGATCCGAGCGGTTCAGTGAGCCTGCTACGGACAAAGACATATTTCCAAAGTAAGATCTGTCCATTTTTATTTCGAGTCCCGAGTTGACGCTACCCTCACTGTGCGCACTCCTGGTGCGCTGCTACGCGCACTCCTCGTGCATTGTTGCGCGCACTCCCCATGCGCTGTTACGCGCACTCCTGGTGCGCTGCTGCGCGCACTCCTGGTGTGCTGCTGCGCGCACTCCTGGTGCGCTGCTGCGCGCACTCCTGGTGCGCTGCTGCGCACACTCCTGGTGCGCTGCTGCGCGCACTCCTGGTGCGCTGCTGCGCACACTCCTCGTGTGCTGCTGCACGCACTCCTCGTGCGCTATTGCGCGCACTCCTGGTGTTATTAAAAGGGTTATATATCAGGTAGGTGCGGGAGGATTTTATAAATCTATCTCCCAAATCTACGGCGGTTCCTAACGTTGGTGTATGATGAATTCCAGGGTCATCGAAAGCCGCGTCTCCGCCCACACCCCGGGATTCGAGCCCGCAGACTTCGGGTACAAGACCAGACGCCGCAGGGTGTTCCATGTTTCCTGCTCGGTGCTGACGACATCAGCTCGTGAACTTCCCCCTGCGCGTCGGGTTGGAAATCCGAGCGGTTCAGTGAGCCTGCTACGGACAAAGACATATTTCCAAAGTAAGATCTGTCCATTTTTATTTCGAGTCCCGAGTTGACGTTACCCTCATTTCGTTTTTGTTAATGAGATTCTGATCGTGACCTAGATTTGTTGTGTGTAGTTTTCCCTCGGTAGGGGCCCATACCGAGGTTTATTGCATGTTTGTAACATATTCCATTTTGAACTTTTAATCCGTGAGCATTGGCCAGCTCGTGGATTGGATGTTTGAGAAGGACGAGTAGTCTTGTTTGATTAACAAAAACTAACAAATTAACGGTACTTGGTTACGGTTACATACAGTGGGTTTTTTGAATAATTTTTGCCTTTGTCCTCAGAAAACGGTAATGATGGTGAAGGCACTGAATGTTTAGATCCAAGACCAGGGGCTTACGCGCACTCTTCGTGTGCTGTTCTGCGCGCACTCCAGGTGCGCTACTGCGCGCACTCCAGGTGCGCTGCTGCGCGCACTCCTGGTGCGCTGCTGCGCGCGCTCCTGGTGCGCGCACTCCTGGTGCGCTGCTGCGCGCGCTCCTCGTATAATGCTGCGCGCGCTCCTCGTATGCTGTTGCGCGCACTTCTGGTGCGCTGCTGCGCGCACTCCTGGTGCGCTGCTGCGCGCACTCCTGGTGCGCTGCTACGCGCACTCCCCATGCACTGTTGCGCGCACTCCCCATGCGCTGTTGCGCGCACTCCTGGTTCGCTGTTGCGCGCACTCCTGGTGCGCTGCTGCGCGCACTCCTCGTGTGCTGTTCTGCGCGCACTCTTCGTGTGCTGCTGCGCGCACTCTTCGTGTGCTGCTGCGCGCACTCTTCGTGTGCTGCTGCGCGCACTCTTCGTGTGCTGCTGCGCGCACTCTTCGTGTGCTGCTGCGCGCACTCTTCGTGTGCTGCTGCGCGCACTCTTCGTGTGCTGCTGCGCGCACTCCTGGTGCGCTGCTGCGCGCGCTCCTCGTGCGCTGCTGCGCGCGCTCCTCGTATGCTGCTGCGCGCGCTCCTCGTATGCTGTTGCGCGCACTCCTGGTGCGCTGCTGCGCGCACTCCTGGTGCGCCGCTGCGCGCACTTCTGGTGCGCCACTTTTTCAGTTTCAAAAAGTCTTTATTTCACATAAGTAATTTACAATTAAAATATGCTAGTGTACATTAGGTATAGTAGGTGTACGCAGTGGTGCGCCACTGCGCGCACTCCTGGTGCGCTGCTACGCGCACTCCTCGTGCACTGTTGCACGCACTCCCCGTGCGCTGTTGCGCGCACTCCCCGTGCGCTGTTGCGCGCACTCCTGGTGTGCTGCTGCGCTCACTCCCCATGCGCTGTTGCGCGCACTCCTGGTGCGCTGCTGCGCGCACTCCTGGTGCGCTGCTGCGCACACTCCTCGTGTGCTGCTGCACGCACTCCTGGTGTTATTAAAAGGGTTATATATCAGGTAGGTGGTGGTGAATGTAATGATGGTGAAGGCACTGAATGTTTAGATCCAAGACCAGGGGCTTACGCGCACTCTTCGTCTGCTGTTGCGCGCCCGCCTGGTGCGCTACTGCGCGCACTCCAGGTGCGCTGCTGCGCGCACTCCTGGTGCGCTGCTGCGCGCGCTCCTGGTGCGCGCACTCCTGGTGCGCTGCTGCGCGCGCTCCTCGTATAATGCTGCGCGCGCTCCTCGTATGCTGTTGCGCGCACTTCTGGTGCGCTGCTGCGCGCACTCCTGGTGCGCTGCTGCGCGCACTCCT
The DNA here is from genome assembly GCA_964023185.1 of Macaria liturata. Taxonomy (NCBI): domain Eukaryota; kingdom Metazoa; phylum Arthropoda; class Insecta; order Lepidoptera; family Geometridae; genus Macaria; species Macaria liturata. The sequence continues at coordinate 5,286,152 of OZ026814.1, read as the reverse complement.
GGTGCGCTGCTACGCGCACTCCCCATGCACTGTTGCGCGCACTCCCCATGCGCTGTTGCGCGCACTCCTGGTGCGCTGTTGCGCGCACTCCTGGTGCGCTGCTGCGCGCACTCCTCGTGTGCTGCTGCACGCACTCCTGGTGTTATTAAAAGGGTTATATATCAGGTAGGTGCGGGAGGATTTTATAAATCTATCTCCCAAATCTACGGCGGTTCTTAACGTTGGTGTATGATGAATTCCAGGGTCATCGAAAGCCGCGTCTCCGCCCACACCCCGGGATTCGAGCCCGCAGACTTCGGGTACGAGACCAGACGCCGCAGGGTGTTCCATGTTTCCTGCTCGGTGCTGACGACATCAGCTCGTGAACTTCCCCCAGCGCGTCGGGTTGGAGATCCGAGCGGTTCAGTGAGCCTGCTACGGACAAAGACATATTTCCATAGTAAGATCTGTCCATTTTTATTTCGAGTCCCGAGTTGACGCTACCCTCATTTCGTTTTTGTTAATGAGATTCTGATCGTGACCTAGATTTGTTGTGTGTAGTTTTCCCTCGGTAGGGGCCCATACCGAGGTTTATTGCATGTTTGGAACATATTCCATTTTGAACTTTTAATCCGTGAGCATTGGCCAGCTCGTGGATTGGATGTTTGAGAAGGACGAGTAGTCTTGTTTGATCAATAAAAACTAACAAATTAACGGTACTTGGTTACGGTTACATACAGTGGGTTTTTTGAATAATTTTTGCCTTTGTCCTCAGAAAACGGTAATGATTGTGAAGGCACTGAATGTTTAGATCCAAGACCAGGGGCTTACGCGCACTCTTCGTCTGCTGTTGCGCGCCCGCCTGGTGCGCTACTGCGCGCACTCCAGGTGCGCTGCTGCGCGCACTCCTGGTGCGCTGCTGCGCGCGCTCCTGGTGCGCGCACTCCTGGTGCGCTGCTGCGCGCGCTCCTCGTATGCTGTTGCGCGCACTTCTGGTGCGCTGCTGCGCGCACTCCTGGTGCGCTGCTGCGCGCACTCCTGGTGCGCCGCTGCGCGCACTCCTGGTGCGCTGCTACGCGCACTCCCCATGCACTGTTGCGCGCACTCCCCATGCGCTGTTGCGCGCACTCCTGGTGCGCTGTTGCGCGCACTCCTGGTGCGCTGTTGCGCGCACTCCTGGTGCGCTGCTGCGCGCACTCCTGGTGTTATTAAAAGGGTTATATATCAGGTAGGTGCGGGAGGATTTTATAAATCTATCTCCCAAATCTACGGCGGTTCTTAACGTTGGTGTATGATGAATTCCAGGGTCATCGAAAGCTGCGTCTCTGCCCACACCCCGGGATTCGAGCCCGCAGACTTCGGGTACGAGACCAGACGCCGCAGGGTGTTCCATGTTTCCTGCTCGGTGCTGACGACATCAGCTCGTGAACTTCCCCCAGCGCGTCGGGTTGGAGATCCGAGCGGTTCAGTGAGCCTGCTACGGACAAAGACATATTTCCAAAGTAAGATCTGTCCATTTTTATTTCGACTCCCGAGTTGCCGCTACCCTCATTTCGTTTTTGTTAATGAGATTCTGATCGTGACCTAGATTTGTTGTGTGTAGTTTTCCCTCGGTAGGGGCCCATACCGAGGTTTATTGCATGTTTGTAACATATTCCATTTTGAACTTTTAATCCGTGAGCATTGGCCAGCTCGTGGATTGGATGTTTGAGAAGGACGAGTAGTCTTGTTTGATTAACAAAAACTAACAAATTAACGGTACTTGGTTACGGTTACATACAGTGGGTTTTTTGAATAATTTTTGCCTTTGTCCTCAGAAAACGGTAATGATGGTGAAGGCACTGAATGTTTAGATCCAAGACCAGGGGCTTACGCGCACTCTTCGTGTGCTGTTGCGCGCCCGCCTGGTGCGCTACTGCGCGCACTCCTGGTGCGCTACTGCGCGCACTCCAGGAGCGCTGCTGCGCGCGCTCCTCGTGTGCTGTTGCGCACACTCCAGGTGCGCTGCTGCGTGCGCTCCTCATGTGAAGAATACGTTTATTACAGTTGATATTGAATTTACTATCCGAGAATGTGCAAAGAAAGAGTCGCATCTTGGTGGCCAAGGATTTCAGCATTGCAACTGTACTGGGGAATGCGTTTTTAATAGATGCAAATGTAAAAAGTCAAGCCTCATGTGTAACTCAAAATGTCATAAAAGCCTTACTTGTAAGAATAAATAACAATCATTTTTTTGTATTTTCATGCCAGTTGTTTTTAAATATATTAATATTGTAGTTGTTAAGGAGTGATACCAAATACATCTCGTATTGATTTGTAAACAATTTTAATTTTACTAAGCAATGTTAAATTAATTACTCGTATTGATCTCTGTGTTTTATTAGTTTTGTCTTATGGCTATTGAACAAGGAATTTATTTTTTAACATACAATTTAAATCCAATAATCAATGTTAATTTTTATAAACAATGTTAATTAACGTGAATATATTATTTTAAAATTAATAAAATATAATATTACAATAACTATTTAAAATGAGACTAAATTGTTACTACATATTTATGCTTCAGGAAAATTTAAATAAAAAAATATAATTTTCACCTTTAACTTACTTTTTTATTACATTATCCAAGTTTTCCAAGATATTTTATAAAATAGCTAGTTAATGTGATTAATTCTGTCTCAATTGTCACTTTGTCTAAATTGATATGATATTATTTATAATAGCTGGATAGTATATATAATATCTGGATTTATTACTTTCGCTGTAACATATACATAAATACTAAGGGGCTGACCTCCTAACGAATAGGTAGGAAATAGGAAATTCCTTTTGTTTGTGACCACGTGACAGTTATATGGTAGGTACTGCTTAGGGGGATAACTAGACCTTGAATTCACCATTACTATTTGTTAGGCGGTCCCGTTAGTATTTACTGGACCGGCGCGCCGATTCAGGAATGACAACGGAGAGACTTAGAGGTACATACCATTTATAGTATGTGTACAATTTTGACAATATTACATAAAAACACAAACAAATAGAATTGATAGTGTCTGTTACCGAAATGGCAATTATCTAGAAAATATTTTCACGCGCTTTGTGCCTTCCTCCTTTATCCGGGCTTAGGACCGGCATCATTAATGCTAAGATTCACGAAAAGTTTTTTTAAATTAATATTATATATAATTAATACTAGATGATTTTTATACATAGATTATCTATCATCTAGAATTAATTTTGCCATTTTTATAATTAATAAAAGTAATAAAGGTTTAAAATATTTTAAAAAAAACTTTCGTGTATTAACATAAATTGAGGCGGAGTTACACAAACATTCATCCTTTCAGCTATGTATACAACCACACATTCGTCTGTTAGAAAATCATCATGCCATGCCGTCACACTCATGAATCTAACTGAAAATTACATAATGCAATACACACTTAGAAAGGATGAGTAGCAGTAAAGCAATAACTCGAAAAGCAGACACGAGCAACCCAACTTAAATGTTTCGCCGTTTCTGACCGATACCCGAAGAAAATGCCTGAACGAGTTGACCAATTAGTTTCTCACACTGTCATGCAATTTCAATCTTTTATTGGCCTCAGTATTGTATTTCACAAAAGTAGAAATGTTGTCTTTAATTGGCTGAGCTGACTGTTTGTGTTTATTAATCAGAATTTTAGAGTCAACTATTTGAATGCGGGGTACAAGATGGTCTACACTGTGTACACCTCTATTGATTGCATATTGATCAAAAGTGTTTTGATCAACAGGATGTTCAAAATGATTATCTGATAAATCTGTTACTACAAATGATTTTAATCTTGAATAGTAAGCAATATTTACATGAGCTGGGCAACCTATCTTTGCACTTCTTTGTAAAGGGCGAGCTCCAGTGGATACACTTTGGTGAGAACCGGCATGTGCACAAGAAAAACGGACAGACTGATAACCTAACTCAAGTGGTAAATTGGTTTTGTTAAGTCTGTTGTATGCAGATATGGTTGGAGAGGAACTAATGACAAATATTGTGCTATTATTAGATCTTAAATAATTTTCAAATGATTCAGCTAAGTCATTCCAGGAGCTAAACTTCATACCTTTCTCAAGCAGTGCTGTGCTGGGATCTATAAAAATACACACATGCTATAAACTTCACATGCATTTAAGTATATTATTATTAAAAATTATTAGAACCCATAACACAAAAAGCTGGTTAATTTTACCACAGATGATTATGTTTAGTAGATTAGTGCATTATTAACAAGTCAAATACACTCTCACTTATGCACCAGCTCCATATTCCCAGACACTCCACACATAAGGAATTAATAAACTCGTATAGATTTTATCAAAACATTTACTTCACATGTATGCCATTTTCATATACCTAGTCAGGTCATAAGTATTGTCACACAGTAAAAACTTTTCTTTTAGAATGCTGGCCACAAAAAAGTTTATTGAATTCGAATTTCGAATTGTTCATGAAAATAAAAATGTATACTTTTTAGAATTTTACTCATTTTTAAATATGGAGTGGACGCTTAAAGAAGACCGTGTTCCAGTTATTGCATTGCATCGTTGCGGTTACGCGCCAATTCAAATTTTTGACATACTGAAAAATTTGAATATAACCAAAAGATTCGTTTATCGTACCATCAAACGATACAATGAAGACTCTAGTGTAGATGACAGGTCAAGAAGTGGTCGCCCTCGGTCTGTTAGGGACTCCAGCAGTGATAAGAGCTGTGAAGGCGCGAATTCAAAGAAATCCCAAACGTAAGCAGAAACTGTTGGCCCTTCAGATGGGGTTAAGCAGAACCACGGCTAAAAGGGTGTTAAATGAAGACTTAGGCTTCGGGCATATCGAAGAAAAACAGGACATCGTTTGAATGCTCGTCTAATGGACCTGAGACTGAAGAGATGCCGCGCTTTGTTGAAGCGGTACGCGGGAAAAAAATGTCGGGAAATTCTTTTTTCGGATGAAAAAATTTTTACCGTAGAAGAGAGCTACAACAAACAAAATGAAGGTGTACGCACACAGTAGTGAAGAAGCGAGCAAACGTATTCCGCGTGTCCAACGAGGTCATTTTCCATCCTCGCTCATGGTATGGTTGGGAGTTTCTTATTGGGGCTTAACAGAGGTACATTTTTGTGAGAAAGGTGTAAAAACGAATGCAGTTGTGTATCAAAATACAGTCCTGACGAACCTTGTGGAGCCAGTTTCTCATATCATGTTCAATAACAAGCACTGGGTATTCCAACAAGATTCGGCGCCAGCTCATAGAGCGAAGAGCAAACAAGACTGGCTGGCGGCGCGTAAAATCGACTTCATCCGGCACGAAGACTGGCCCTCCTCCAGTCCAGATTTGAATCCGTTAGATTACAAGATATGGCAACACTTGGAGGAAAAGGCGTGCTCAAAGCCTCATCCCAATTTGGAGTCACTCAAGACATCCTTGATTAAGGCAGCCGCCGATATTGACATGGACCTCGTTCGTGCAGCGATAGACGACTGGCCGCGCAGATTGAAGGCCTGTATTCAAAATCACGGAGGTCATTTTGAATAAACTTTATTGTCATAAGAATCTGTTTTGTTAAGTTCATTTTGGTATATAAATGGTTACATAAAGAATAAAGTTGTTTCAATTATTTTATATTAAACATGTGACAGAATTTATGACCTGACTAGGTACATGGTACCAAATTTCATAAATAATTTATAAATGTAGAAGTTAGCTGTAGTTGGACAGATAAATAGATGGTCAGAGTGAAACTATAATGGTCAATTATTGTTAACATACCACACGCTGTTTCAGGAGTTACGCCAACCTGTAATAAAATAACACGTGAATAATTATTGGCATGAAAGCAGCTGTAACTATTAATAAATATCTAAACACAGTTACATCTTATTTAAATTACTGGAATATGAGTGTACACACACCAACACAAGCAAATCACCCTATGGGGAACCAGGTAGGTATGTTTATTAATTACACATACCTACCTGGTTCCTCTCAACAATCTATGATAATTAGTGTAGTAACATATTATTATACGACAGTGATTATAACCGCTGACTCACATGAAGAACTTCAGAAATGTATAAATAAAACTTTAAGAGAGTTAGAAAACTGGTTTACGGTGAATGGTCTGAAACTGAATACTGATAAAACGAATATAATGTTCTTCAATGCTGTGTCACCAAACTTTAAAGAAGCTCCATTAATATTAGAGAATGGAACTGAATGTGTATATGCAAAGCATGTAAAGCTATTAGGATTCGATTTAGATCCCTCATTAACATGGAAAGAACATATTGATAATACTTGTAAAAAAATGGCTAAAGGGGTTCATGCATTAAAACAGTTGAAACCAATAACAAGCCCAGAGCACCTAAAGGAAACTTATTATTCATACATACACTCTATACTTTCATACGGCATAAGTATATGGGGCAATGCTACAGACTTTGAAAGAGTGTTAATAATGCAGAAACGAGCAATAAGAGTACTTGTGGGAGGTAGATATAGAGAGTCTTGTAGAAACCATTTCAAAGAGTGGAAGATATTGACGTCAGTGTCGCAATATATATTAGAGATTGTAAAGTTTGTAAAAAGAAATCCACATTTGTTTAAACTTAAGACTTATAACTCAAATAGATCCAAGATAAACAGAGTATTGCTAAAACCTACTGTGCCTAGGCTGTGTATGACTAAGAAACTACTTACTATAATGGGAGAGAAACTGTTCAATAAACTCCCTGCACACATTCAGTCTTTGAATAATGATCAGCAATTTTGCAATAGTGTCAAACAATTATTGTTAGATCAGACACTATACAGTTTTAAAGAATACTTTGAAAATGACTACAGTCAACTAGCAACTGATTCTAATCTTGCTTAGAAATTAAGTAATTAACTACTAGGTAAGGAGTGTGATGCCAAATTGTCATTTTAGCCCCTATACAGCTAAAGTGACAGTACCAAGATTTATTTAAGTTGACATATTGTATGATTACATACCTATTATTATGTTTGACATGATTTTAATAACAAAAAATTTCATTATTTAATAATAAAACTTGACATTGTAACTTCTAAAATTTTATAAAACTAAATGTCATAAATTCAATTTGACGAGATACCTATTGTAATTTGTGTAGCATATTCTGTGATATTAGTACTTATACCTATACCTATGTATGTTACAACTTTACATTATCAATAAAGATTCTTTATCTTTATCTTATCTTTATTATTTATTGAGATTTAATCACATAAGTAGATATCTAAAAATATAACTATTGGTTTATACAGGAATAAGGTTGTGTGGGGGTCACTTCAAGCAGATGTGGATTGAGCTTTCACTATCATTCCAGCCATCTCGAAAGATTTTAATATTTACCTAAGTAGGTATACTTTCCAATTACTGAACATGAAATGCGAAAAATGCTTACTGTTTGGCAAAATTTTGGCTTTAGATGGTATAGATATAACCTTTAGGTTTATGGGATCCTGAGGTACAAAATAGCGATTAGGATGATGAATAATTATGATTAGGTTAGAACTAATTTACCTTATGAGCAGCAGAGGCCATAGTGTCGTTTAGTTGATGAACCAGTGAAACAAGTAGAATTTTTTTGAATAAACTTTTCTGTGGGCCTAGCAGGAATATTACCATCGCAGGATCCGATAATTTGTCGATCCGCATTTCATACAAAATCGTACAGCGCACCTGGTGGCGAGTAGCGAAACTATTTTACTCGCGACCTCGCTTACTCCGCAGGATTCGATGAAATTACGGGACTAATGTATGGAGATTTACATAGCTAGCGAGTAGGAGTTTTAATTTGACAGGTGATCCGTAAATACCAGACCCAGCCTTCGACAAAATGTCACAAATATTTTCACCGCCATTTTTTCAGTGAGAAAACTATCGACAACTTTTGAGATCTATTTTTATGTGTTATTTTTAATTTAATTTCTATAAAATTAGTTAAGGCTATATAAACATTATTTTCTAAATCTATTTTTAACTAAAAAACATTGTCTATACCTAATTGTCTATGACTATTATATTGTCAAAAGTTTGAACGTCAAATTTGTATTGAACCGACCACGGTTTGGAAATTAGCTCGCGATGTTTTTGTACTTTTTGTGATTTTTCCTTGTTACTGTGACAGAAATTCAAGTGGAAATAGGTACATAAAACATCTCTCGTTGATGCAATGAGGCCAATGAAGAAAATGACACCGAACCAGATTCAATGTAAAGTATTCAAAGTTTGTTGGTAAGTTAGTTTGGAAATTTAGTATTGTACAGTAAAATAGTCTCCATGCACATCCCAAAGTTAGTTTTAATGCCTCCTCAATAAATATCTACAGTGATTTCTCAAAGATATTGACGCAACAGATGCGTTGAGCGGACCTAAGATCCGCCGTAAAAGCTATGGACTGTACGTCGGCAGTCCAAAAGGTTCCGTCTGGAACTAGCAGCTTCGTTAGATTGCAGCTGCCTTCATTAATCTATATATTGTACTCATTAAGTGCTGTTGCTTTAGACAATTAATGTTACAATACTCAAAATATACATTGTAACACTCAAAATTAAAAATATCTAGCAAAGTAACTTACACAAATGAATAGCATAACTTATTGATGGTTTTGCAAAGAGCTGTGATAGTAACCATTGCACTACCAGCATGAATTCCAGGTATGGGGATGTCACTCTGATGCCTTGTTTTTGAGAGCCAACAGTAACCATATAAAAACCTCCACAAGCAATGTTAGGAGCATACTTGGTATGTAATGTTTATCCTGGCTAGTCTAGTGGAAAACTTAAAATCCAATAAGTAAATACTTAATTATTTATTTACAGGACATTGTTTCAGGCTAGCCTAGAGAGATTAGCACTTAATGCTATTCCAGAACCTTGTTGAAGCTAGTCCGGAAGCTGTCTACAATACCTACAAGCCATTCCAAAGCCAGTGTAATGATTTGGTCGGACTACTACCAACAGAATAAGTGAAGAGAGAGACTAGGTTAAACTTGAGTTGGTATGCACAAAAAATACTGCACATCCTTTGCATTTTAGATTTCAAGATAGTTATTTACTAGAAATTACTAATGAAAAGCTGTTTTATGGTGTTGTTGATATTATTTTTTATACATTGTGAATTAAACCATATATAATAAATACCTAAATTTTAAAACCATACACAACTTAATGTTAATCTACTAAGTTTGCAATTGTTTTGTAAAGTTGTATCCTATCCTACTTTAGGCAAGAAGTTTTATTTTGTTGTTGAACTTTGATAAAATTTATTTCTCTTTTTGTTTCATTTCTGTTTTATTTATTGCCAATATACATACAAAGGTTGCTAAAGTTATTTAAATCACAGAACTAATGCGGAGAAATTACCAGTAGTCCTGTCAACAGAACTACTTAACAGAACAGGTGGGAGTAAATGTTGTATTTTAGTAATCTTTGCATTAGTTCTGGATTCATATCAGTAAATTATATAACTCTTATTTAATATAGTTGCACCATTGTATCCAATAATATCAGTAACAATGTACATAAATATATAGTTAGACTGTGTACAATAAAGAAGTAAAATACACTTCTTCGAACTTCCAGTATACTTACTTCAAGGTATTAGATAAACTCCCACCTAATTTTAGTATGACTAATAAGGCTTTGAAGTGGTCTTAAGATATAGATTTCATTGTCTAATCTGTAAATGTAGGTACATATATACTTCTTAAGTGTTTTTCAAATAACGAACTAACATTAATGTAACACAATACATTGCTGTTTGTTGCACAACTAGAAAATTAGTGTGATATTGATATTAAAAGATAAGATAAAGATAAAGAATCTTTATTGATAATGTAAAGTTGTAACATAGGTATAAGTACTAATATCATAGAATGTGCTACACAAATTACAATATCTTGTCAAATTGAATTTATAACATTTAGTTTTAATAAAATTTTAGAAGTTACCATGTCAAGTTTTATTAATAACATAATGAAAATTTTTGTTATTAAAAACATGTCAAACATATTTGTTTAGCATATTTATTTTGCAACTTTATGGTTACTATAAAGAGGTACCTACCTACATAGTTTAATTATAATGTATTAGTTATACTAGTTATGTTATTGGTAAGGTTGGATAAACTTTGTAAATAAAACTCATTGAAATTAAAATTATATATGTTTTGTAATAAAATAAAATTCTTAAATAATCTTAGACATAAAATACCAATATTAATGTCTTCTCTCCCTGGCAGATTCAGCCCCTGCAAAATAAAATACATATTATTGGACAATTGCATTTTATTTGTTCACATAAAATAAGTAGGTACCTGTGTAGCCAGCAAAGCTATTGCAATAAGTTTATCAGATGCCAGATTCATGGCTTAATTTAAGTCCCTCAGCTAGATATACCAGGGAAGTATAGAAGACAGGAATCTTGTGATTATCTAGATTAGAAAAAGTTTGTACACAGCAACTTAAAAAAACTTTTAAACTAGCACCACCTCACAGTTTCAATCAATCTAATGGAAAGTATGTATTAATTTCAGGTAATTTGTGTCTTATAAGGCCAGTTTTAAAATATTCTTTTTCTAGTAACTTTTAACCTGTAAAATTGAATTTGTAGAACATTATTGAGTATTTCTAAAACACTGAAACTATTCATGTTAAGTAATTGAATTATGGGTCTAAATTTCTATGATGAAACTAGATGTAGAATGGATTTATTTCCCAATGTACTTACAAATATTACAAAGACTTCTCCATGGTTCGATTGTATTTCCTACTCGTCCGCTTTCTTTCTTTGTTCCGGATTTAATGTATGAAAACTTTATGTTTACTTTACTTTGGCTGGTGCTGTGACCACGCCGGTTTCTGCCCTTCAATAGGTACTAGAAGATGCCACTCATCGCGGTCTTGAGCAAGGTCTTATTATCACTGGGATCACGAATCCTGTGGAGATACTCTTCGACCCGATCCTTCCAGCGATTTTTATAGCGCGCCACCGGTCTCTTGCACCACGGTCGCCCTGAATATACGCGCTTTGCTCATCTTCTGTACATGGCCATGCCAGCGAAGCCTTTCTGCTTTTATCTCGTCTATAATCGGGCAGATTAGTTAACCTCGGCGTTCTACCAATCTCTCAAACTAACAGTCATCTCTTCGAACTGGCCCAAGAATCGATATGCACTGTCACAATCAACTTCTTTTCTTCCTTTTGTACAATAAAAGCATCCATACTGTAAAAACACTCCTAAAAGTTACGTATTTTGATCTTATTAATTTAGTTTTATTTATTTTATTTCGCGCCATGTTGTTTTGACAGGATCATAGGAATCGCAGATAAAAATATTCGTAGAAAAGAATGAATGAAAGAATGAACGAAGTTAATCAACCGGTAATGTTACTCTCGTTTATTTACCATCGAGACCTAACTCCAGCTACCAATGCATGAAAGTCGGAAGTAATACTTACAACTAAAGGTTCGAGCACATTATTGCCGGGCCGCAGCGTGTCGGGGCGGAGCGCAAAAATCCGCTCAAATCGCTTTAATACAATTTGTATGAATTATCGCACACTGTGCCGGGCCGCAGCGGCTCGCATTAATGCGAGGCGGATTCTCGTCCGTGCGATGCGGCCCGCCCCGCCCCGCCAAAAAAAAAAAAAAGTTAAAGTAAAGCAGGCAAAAAAAAGAAAGTTCTTCGTCAGAGCTATCCATAACGTACAGTTGCATGCAAATTCTGGCAGTACACTGAACTCAAAATCCGTCAATGCACTGTGACCCGGCCCGTCACTAATGTGCTAGGTAAACATTTTGCGCTGCGCTGCGGCCCGCTCCGCCCCGCTGCGGCCCGGCATAATGTGCTCGAACCTTAACTTTTACTTTACGGACTCAAACTTGAGCTAGGCCCACTGAAATGGAGTAGCAATATAAAAAGATATTTATTTTCAACCAAATTTGATAGGAAACAAATTCTACGCCAGTTGCCCTTGCCGGGAATAATCCAACGGTGAAATCAAATGCGTTGGCATATTTTTTTTTTTAAATCACATACCAATATTTTTAAAACTATCTATTTACAATTTTATGTCTTCTAAAAGAATGAACGTAGTACGGTTTTTTGAATTTTTATATGGTATACATATACGTATTACCATGAACAAAAAATCACTATTGCTATATAAAAAAAAAAACATATATTTGGTGTTGCCAGGTATTAAAATAGTATTTTTTAAATATGGTATCCCCAGTTCCGGGTTGTGAAAATAGCCATAGCCGGCGTATTGATATTGATCGATGACGTCAACAAAGCGTACATGAACTTCATTCATTCGCTCTAGTGTTGTACTCATTTCCGGCACTAGTTTGATAATTTATAAATTGCCAGAAACAAAATTTGTACCATAACGTGACATGTTTCCCTGTACTCTGGCAGCACAGAGTCAAACGTCAAGCTGTGACTGGCCATCTGCGGACGAATCGTGTGTCTGGCGCTTTTTCAGTAATTGGTGATTGGAGATCTTCAAATATTACTCTGATTATTGGCCACTGTGTTCTAATAAGTTTTAGGGCACTGTTTTTATCATTGTACAAAACAATTTATTTTGTGAATATTGTGATAAACTAGGACAAAATCTCGAGGTCGGCGGGTCGTGCGTAGCGATACCAAGATGTCCGTGTGCTTCTTTGTGCCTGCGTAAGTTCCTGTATATTTTTTATCGGCAAATTAATTACTCACCTAGGTACCTGCTGTAAGCCGGTGATAACGATGTAAACAACTCTTGATTGGCGTTATGTAGCCACTTTTAGTTAATGTACCTTCAAGTAAAGCCTTGCAAGATTTTTGGCTAGCCTGAAACAACCATGTAAAGTTTTTCCAGTCCAACTTGCATACAAAGAAGTGTTTCAGTATAAAATTATATATATATTTTCATAGGTACATGTATTGAAATATTTTGTTTTATGTGCATTAAAACACTTCCTAAGCCTTCCTTCCTTTTACAAGATGATTAGATATTTATATAGAGTGCCATCTCTAAAAGTTGAATAATATCATAAAAGTCATTGATTAAATTATTTTATATTGTTGTCTATAACATTCCAGGGAGCAAGTGAATGTGAATTCAGACGAGGGGGATGGAGTGGAACCAGTGAGTGAGGAGAGCAAGGCGGAGACAGCGGAGCAGACCCTGCAGCAGTACTGGGGGAAAGTCATGGACGATATAAAGAATGTCTCCGCTGTGAGTATATCAGGTTGTATCCTTTTAGGAGCTGTTGGGGGTGTTATGATAACTCTTCCAGTTATTCAGCTTTGATGCAAATACTAATGATTTACATATATACTACATAGTTTTCTATTTTGTTGACTAACATTAGTTTTCCTAACTTTACCAGTAATTTGCCATGTAAAGTTTCAAAAATATACTGTGGATCAGGGCCTAGTTACTGTGTAAAGCAATACCATAAATTAATTTAAAAAAGCTTTTATTTCCTTGCTTATAATAAGATAATTTCGGGAAACAGATACAGACAAAATTTTTAAAAACTGCTGATTTAAAGCATACCCAAATATTTTCTTTTTCTTATAAATCTTCTATGTTTAGATTTTTGACCCTTTTCAGCCTTATTATATCTATAGATTTACAGTCACAAATATTCATATATTTATGAGTGTAAGTTTTCATATGTTAATTTTAATATCATTGTGTATTTCCTTTTACAGGATGACTTCAAAACCCAGCCTCTACCACTTACCCGCATCAAAAAGATAATGAAACTCGACGACGAAGTGAAGATGATATCAGCAGAGGCACCCGTTTTATTTGCTAAAGCAGCTGAGATATTTATACATGAGCTAACACTTCGGGCTTGGCATCATACAGAAGATAATAAAAGGAGAACTTTACAGGTAAATTAATTACTTAGATTTTTACAAATAAATTTGTAGAGATATAAATACTATCTTTAAAAGGCGAATTTCATACCCATAACTTTTTTACCTTTTTACCATATTTACCATATACATATCCCTTACATATATTTATTTACCTACTGATAGTGGCTAAAATTCTTCTTTATTAGGACAGTCAACTACTAATACTTACCTAAATTTAGCACAAAGGTAGGAGTGTCAATTTTAGTTATGGAGACTTCTACTTTTAATGGATTTGTACTTAACTATAATTCGCCTGATTGCACTCAATCATTATATATCTCGTTAGATATCCTTGTTCAAATACTTATAAGGTTTTTTTCTTTCCTATATTGATTTTACTGAAATGTTTTTTTTTAAACTAAATTATATACAATTTAGATACCTAAAGTACAAGATATATTTTCCAATGAATCAATTTTGCGGGCGACCCTCAGTATTAAATAAAAAAATAGACTTGAGGAGGAAGATATCATTAATTTAACCACTTAAACAAGACTTAAACCAATCCTTTCAATCTTTTCAGCGCAACGACATAGCAATGGCGATATCCAAGTCAGACCAGTTCGACTTCCTTATAGACATAGTGCCGCGACACGACGTCAAACCCAGCAAGCCCAGGTTCGACTCCGTCTGGACCAGCAAACCTGAACAGGTACGCTATGTATTCAAAATCGTTGCAAAATATATATATATATATACCACCTATGTGTCAAAAAGTCAAAGAAAGACAAAGTGCATGTGGGAGTGATATTTTTAACAAATTTCATAAAGTAAATCAAAATGAGTTTGCTAGTTCGATTGCTTTTGTTTTGTACACAATGCAAGGGACACATGGATAAAATAATTTAACTACTATATTGAATAGATATAGGAAATGGCTATACTAATCTGGCATAATTTCCCCATAAGGATATCCAGATTTGTAGGGAATCATTATAGAACCTGCAACGCTAAAATCGTAGACAGCTGCATTGGGATATAGCCATAAGCATTGGTGACGAACATATTATTCATACATAACGCGTTCTCAATTCCAGTCATCATCATCATCCGCATCCCCCGCGGTGCAGACAGTGTCCCAGCAGGTGGTGGTGCAGCAGCCAGCCTGCAGCCAGGTGCAAGCAGGCTCGCAGCCGCTCATACTGCAGCAGCTGGTGCAAGGAGACGTGGCCAACATGCCGGTCAGTATACTGAGTCATCATTATCATCTGCAGCCCCCGTGGTGCACACAGTGTCCCAGCAGGTGGTGGTGCAGCAAGCAGCCTGCAGCCAGGTGCAAGCAGGCTCGCAGCCACTCATACTGCAGCAGCTGGTGCAAGGAGACGTGGCCAACATGCCGGTCAGTAGGTATACTGAGTCATCATTATCATCTGCAGCCCCCGTGGTGCAGACAGTGTCCCAGCAGGTGGTGGTGCAGCAGCAGCCTGCAGCCAGGTGCAAGCAGGCTCGCAGCCGCTCATACTGCAGCAGCTGGTGCAAGGAGACGTGGCCAACATGCCGGTCAGTATACTGAGTCATCATCATTATCTGCAGCCCCCGCGGTGCAAACAGTGTCCCAGCAGGTGGTGGTGCAGCAGCCAGCCTGCAGCCAGGTGCAAGCAGGCTCGCAGCCGCTCATACTGCAGCAGCTGGTGCAAGGAGACGTGGCCTACATGCCGGTCAGTATACTGAGTCATCATCATTATCTGCAGCCCCCGCGGTGCAGACAGTGTCCCAGCAGGTGGTGGTGCAGCAGCCAGCCTGCAGCTAGGTGCAAGCAGACTCGCAGCCGCTCATACTGAAGCAGCTGGTGCAAGGAGACGTGGCCAACATGCCGGTCAGTATACAGAGTCATCATCATCTGCAGCCCCCGCGGTGCAAACAGTGTCCCAGCAGGTGGTGGTGCAGCAGGCAGCCTGCAGCCAGGTGCAAGCAGGCTCGCAGCCACTCATACTGCAGCAGCTGGTGCAAGGAGATGTGGCCAACATGCCGGTCAGTAGGTATACTGAGTCATCATTATCATATGCAGCCCCCGTGGTGCAGACAGTGTCCCAGCAGGTGGTGGTGCAACAGCCAGCCTGCAGCCAGGTGCAAGCAGGCTCGCAGCCACTCATACTGCAGCAGCTGGTGCAAGGAGACGTGGCCAACATGCCGGTCAGTATACTGAGTCATCATATTATCATCTGCAGCCCCCGTGGTGCACACAGTGTCCCAGCAGGTGGTGGTGCAGCAGGCAGCCTGCAGCCAGGTGCAAGCAGGCTCGCAGCCACTCATACTGCAGCAGCTGGTGCAAGGAGACGTGGCCAACATGCCGGTCAGTATACTGAGTCATCATCATCATCTGCAGCCCCCGTGGTGCAGACAGTGTCCCAACATCTACCACCAACCCTTTTTATTCCTAAAAAGTGGGATATTCGTGCAGATTTTTATTATGTTTGTTCGATATTAACTAAGCTAAAATATACACCTTTACATTTATTGCCATTAAGTTTATGAAACAATTGAATTTGTACTATGTTAAATTAAATATTTTTTTTTGTTAGTTACAATCAATGTCCCATAAGTAACCATACAGTTAAAATTATGTTGACTGACTAACCGACCTCAATAATGAACTTGTTCCTACTGTTTCCCCCAGAGCCAGATCCAGCTGACGCCGGCGCAGCTGAACATGATCCGGCTGCAGGTGCAGAACAACCCCTCGCAGCCCATCATCATCCAGGCGCAGCCGCAGCACTCGCCGCAGATCATACAGGTCAATCAACCTACCACAATGTCCCTTCACCTCGGCAAGGACGGGTTTCGCGGGCAAGCGAGCAATACTCCTCCGCAATTCCCGTCCCAACCGCAGTCCACTGTCTGAGTGGACCCGCCTCAGGAGGGGCGAAACCCTCCCTCTTGCTGCGCGAGCGATGCCCAGGGACATCCGGGCATCGACTCCTCAGGAGGCCCTTATCTCTTCCAGGTAAATGAACCTGGAAGAGATTGCTCTCTAATTCTCTCTCTGAGTCGTATAACCTGGAAGAGAGATATATCTCTCTGTGTCTTCTCTGAGTCGTATCTCCTCATGACTGACGGTCGTGACTCCCCCGCATTATTAATTCGTAAAAGGCGTTTTCTTGAATTGGACACACGGACTCACAAACTTTCGCCCTTATAACTTTTCGCCTTAACTTCTACATGTGACACAATCTACTATTAACCTCTATTGTCTGTTATAATGTATGCAATGTTGTGTTTACACATGTTAAGCCTATACAAATAAATAATATTGTGTTTTTCTGTATATTTCCAGGTTTCCTCACAAGGCCAACACCAGCCGCAGCAGCAAGTTTATTTAGCGCAAGTCGCTACGTCGCAAGAAGATTCCTAGACTTAATAAAGTAAATATTAAAATAAGATACCATTATAAGCCTATACTTGGTTATTGAAAAGTAACGCATTACTTTTCAAGGTCGGGTTTAGTAAGTCAGAATCAACAACTTTTGAAAAATAAATAAAAAAAACTGGCGCTCTCATACTAAAAGTAGGGCATAACCCACTAATGGGTTGGAAAAAAAAAACAAACATATAATTACTAATTGCGCTGTGAACCCTAAAATGTACCAATTTTTTTTTTGATCACTTGTTGCCAAAATTGTTGATTTTGATGAACTAAAGTTGCCCTTAAAAAGTAGTGCGTTAGTTATCAGTAATTTTATTTAATTGATTTAAGTGCACTGCTGGACATAGGTGTATCCTACATTTTTCTATTTCCCTTCATAACAAAAACTGTTATTTTAATAATAAAACTTTCGTGAGATATTTTATCAATATGAAAAAAAACTTTCACTAAACAAAACTTAAAAACTTTTTTTTGTTTAAAAACATTCCATTCTTTTTCATATGACGGTATGATTAGCCATTACATATGTAAAATTATATCTTAATAAAAAAAATATGGCTTGAATCTTACCAGTCTTGATTATCTTCGCTCATTTCCAAAATAAATAAGTTTGTAAATATACTTACCAAATCACAATCAACGGTTGAGCTATATAGAATGAAAAGGGAGGCCTTTGCCCAGCAGTGGAATTAAAAAGGCTAATCATAAAGTATGCTTAGTTTGTATGTAAATATTTTGTACCTCGATAAGTTAACTATTTAAATGAAAAACGTATTTATAGAAATTGTCTTTTATTTTTCGGAACACAAACATATAAAGCAACATTCGAGTTTTTTATGCTATCTGTACCAATTAGCAATAAACACTTCGCGAACATTAATTAAGAAAAAAAAATTTTGTCTAAAATCTACCAATATGAAAAAGAGAACAAACTTAACTATTTACAATTATAAAAACAAAGGAATTTATTAATATAGGAAAAGATAAGGGTATTATTACAAAAAGCGGTTTAACTTTTAGTCCAGAACTTTTAAAATATGCAGTCCGTTCTTGTAGTTCAAATTTTGTTTTTTTCCGACATAATAATCAAATTGTCAAAATGTTACCAATGATAAATCAACGTTCCAATTTGTAGTTGACATTTTTATTGTATGTATGTGATGTTTAAACAACGAAAACCGACTTTTTATTTTCAAAGTCCTGGACTAATATTTAAGCCGCGTTTTGTAATAAGACTGAAAAAAACCTTCAATTGCTTTTAAAGAAAATGACAAGACATTACTTACTCGTATATGAAGCAAAATTTGCAACAAAGAATTAAAGGTGCCTAAGAAAGAGCGAAATTATCTAATAATAATTCATTCTAGTAATATATATTTTTTATCATCAGTTATAAGTAACATGTACACAAAAGAGTAAGTATGTACTTACTTACTTATTTTGGACCAATTTTTTTTTAATAAACCTAAATAAGACACTTATGAGAAAAATCTTAATGATAATAATTCTTTACCTATGAAATTACCGTTTTTTTCTTACATTTTAATCTGTTTGTAACCTTTACGTACAGCTATATTTTTTCCAAATACAATTTTTATTGTATCAATTGTTGAATTATGTACCTTAAAAAATGTATTACTAGTGCATACTACTTATAGGGAAGTCATTGAAAACACCTCTTTCAATGTGTTGTCGGTTTCACTACTTTAACTAGGTATATTTTTATCATATACATACTCTGTTTTTGAGAAATTGATATACGCAGTGCATAGCTTTTTTTCCATCTAACTATAGTTATCAATTGTATCTAAATCTGTTCAGACATTTCCATACACACATTAAAAATGTTTGTATCGAAATATGATTTTTCTCAATTTTGTCATACAAATTTCATAGGTAAAGACCTAATATTAACTGTGAAAACACCATTCAGGTACAACTCTATAAACCTTATCCGTCTTATTACACAACATGGTTTAAATATTAGTCTAGAACTGTAAAATATAAAAGTCTGTTCTTGTTGTTCAAACATTACACACAAGGAATCAAAATGGCAACTTTAAATTGCAACGATGATTATCATTTGATTATTATGACAGCAGACAGACAAATTTCGAACAACAAAAACGGACTTGGTATTTTCAAAGTTCTGGACTAATAGTTAAACCACGTTTTGTAAAAAGGCCCTATATGTACTATTTAAAGAAAATTAGTATCAAACATTATAACAAAATAAAACTTATCTACAGTAAAATCTACTAGTTTCTTAAAAGACTTTTATAAATGGCGGCAAATAAACATCTTTTTCTCACTTTACTGGATAGCAAGCGCCCGTAGCTCAGCTAGCGGAGGCATGCGATTATCAATGTTAAGCAAAGGTCGACGCGGTCAGTCCTTGGATGGGTGCCCAAAAAGTGGCATTACATTTAGGGCGCTTCCGTGGTTCGGATGACGCGTTTAATTGTAGGTTCCAGCTGTTTGCCTAGCACGACAGTCGTTAAGCCATAGAGTACCTTAGGGTGGCTTGAGAAACACTCGACACCAGAGTTGGCCACTCTCATTCGGTAAGAAGAAGACCAAAAAACGCCTGTTTCATATTATTTTTCGTTTGAAATAGCTGAGATTTTTTTTCGCCGCCATTTACAAAATTCTTCTGTAATAAACCGAGGTTCTAACAGTTTATTTTTAGCGCGAAAAACGTATTTAAAAAATGTTTTCCTAATTTTCTAAGGTTCGCATTATTTCTTTTGTGTCTGCGAATTCTTCTGTAACCTCGTTTTTTAATTGAGTGATAGACTCGATCAATGTGGTCGCTAGCCAGTCGATGCTGTAACAACGAACACAAAGTTATTTTATTATAAAAATTAAGTACTAGTCAGTTTATTCATTTGTGACTAGCTTTTGTCCGCGGCTTCGTACGCGTTATTTTGAGATAAAAAGATTTAAAATGAACAGAACTTTTTTATTATACAAACCTTCCTCTTCAATCACTTTATGTATTAAAAAAACTGCATCAAAATCCGTTGCGTAGTTTTAAAGATCTAAGCATACAATCATACAGACATAAGGAAGACACGAGAAGCAAATTTGCTTTACACTTTGCAGTGATAGTGATAAGTTTAAGTAGGTACTTATTAGTAAGTTTCTTAATTTATTGCTAGCAGTGTCCCGCGGTGTTACCCGCGTTTACCAAATAAATAGCCTACGTGTTATTTCATAATATATTCTACCTACATACCAAATTTCACCCAAACCGGTTCAGCCGTCTGAGCGTGAAGAGATAGCAAAAGTACTTAGGTAGGTACATACTTAAACTTTTATTGGAAAATGAGCGAAAATAATCACGACCGGCAGGATTCGAACCTGAGTATTTCTTTTTGCTCATCTACATATTATATAAAACTCAAAGGTGACTGACTGACTGATATAGTGATCTATCAACGCACAGCCCAAACCACTGGACGGATCGGGCTGAAATTTGGCTTGCAGGTAGATGTAATGACGTAGGCATCCGCTAAGAAAGGATTTTTGGAAATGCCACTTTCAAAGGGGTGAAATAGGGGATGCAAGTTTTATTTTCTAATGCGAGCGAAGCCGCGAGTACCCACTAGTTTTCCAATAAAAGTATAATTTAAACAACATCTTACCGTTTGTTCATTCTCATCCGCAGCCGCATCAAGATATCCAATTTAATTCTAGGTTGGGGGTCGGCGCAATTTTGCTGTAACCTGAAAAATAAACATACATATATAAGAACTAGTAAACGCCCGCGGCTTCGATCGAATTATTTCGGGATAAAAAGTAGCCTACGACACTTTTAAGACCTCATACTACCTACATAACAAAAATCATAATGATCCGTTCTTGCGTTATTATAATATTATACTTGCGTTGTATAATTATAGTAGGTAATAGAAACGTTTATATAAACATATAGCAGAGACACAGATAAACAAACAAAAATTATAAAAACTGCTGATACGTGTTTTAATATCGTTTTTTTTTTTAACTTGAACGGGTTTCACTTGACCATAGATTACCTGATAGCAGGCAATTTAAAAGCGATTACAATTAAAAATTATTAATTATTTATTGATTTAAAGGCGATTTAAAGTATCCCCACACATTTTTTTAAAATATCTTCTATGTTCAGACTTTGACCCTCTTCAGATTAGAAAGGAAACATTTATTTTAACATACTTACAGGACACAACAAAGAAATCTAAATAATATAAAACTCAAAGTTGACTGACTGACATAGTGATCTATCAACGCACAGCCCAAACCACTGGACAGAACGGACTGAAATTTGTCATGCAGTAGATGTAATGACGTAGGCTTTCGCTAAGAAAGGATTTTTGAAAAAAACACTTTTAAAGGGGTGAAATAGGGGATGCAAGTTTTACTTTCATAATGCGAGCGACGCCGCGAGTACCCACTAGTGTATTATATAGATTGACTTACAGTTGTCCAGTATTATCGTTTTGTTCTTCCGAAGTGCCAACGTTTTCTTGACGTGTCTTGCTGCATGCACGCGGAGCACGGATATCTGAAAAATAACGTTTAGGTATATTTGTTAAAGTTATGTATTGAAATATACTGAATTTTTTTTTTACATGATTTGGCTTACGCTTGACTACAACTTGCCTGATGTTAAGCAACGTTATAGTCTACGATCTAGCGAATTATAATTATAATTATCTACATGTATATAAGTACAGATAAGTACATAATGTTTAATATGTAATGTGTATCTAACAAGGGCAAATAAATGGAATAAGTATTAAAGGTTAGGTTAGGCTATTTTCAACACTTTTGATAAGTAAAGTAATTCATAATATAGGTAATATTAACAATAGATTGTTATACTTAAAACCATTATTATGCCAAAGAACGATTATGCAAAAATTACATGAAGATTATGACTCTGCTATATTTATTATGAGAAAGTAAATTAGGGGAAAATAATTGAGTGTAGGTAGCCCGTTTCACCAGTTATGTGTGATTTTGTACTCGCTTATCGGTGAAGGAAAACATCGGTAAGAAACCAACATGTTTCGAGGAATGTATTCTCCGCGGAAAGATCTGGACGTCAATCACGATGTATTTGTGCAAACAATTTTGCGGGGGAGTGATAACCCTCCGTAATGAGGGGTACGATGCGAGGAGGAGTTCACTTACCTTCCCAAGCGCGTAACAGCTCCACATAGTCCTCGTGATTTTCGCGAGTAACTCGCTTCAGTTGCGTGATAGAGTGCAGTATCTCCGAGATTTGCCAGTTTACTCTGAAACAGACACATTAGCAACCTCTAAAGAAAGTAAAAAAAAACATTTATTTCAGCAAATAATACACAAGTACAAACAAGACATATTTATATAGATAGATATATAGAATATTCTTTATTGTAACACACGACATAAAAATTAAATACAAAGAAATAGATTAAACATAACTTATACTAGTGCCACAAGTGGCGGCCTTATCGCTAAAAGTGAACTCGTCCAGGCAACCATTGGATGGAGAGAAATGAATAAAGGATAACGGAGAACGTAGGTATAACGTATATATATGTAATGGTATACGTATATAAAACTACATAAATAAAATATTTGCCACAATACAACCCCAACTCAGCATACCTAATGCTGGCATAAAGCGAGGTTGAACCGGTTCTTATAGGGTAAACACGATCCGTCTTAGGCCATAGCTATTGCTTACCATCAGGCAAACTATGATCATTCTAGTGCAAACCTATTTGGTTAAAAAATGTTAGATACCTAGGTATATTACATTCACTGTATTATCAATCCAAGTTAACTTATTTTGTCTCTGCTTTAAATAATGGAAAATCAACCAATTTTATTTGTTTACTAGAGGTGCTCTGAGCGCGGGCCCCAAGGGGCCCGCGAAGGGGGGTTTAATGAAGGGGGGGAGCTCCGATATATATGAAAAAAAATCCATAGGTCTCATGGGCAAAGTGATGGTGAAGCTCGGCCTTCAGCCTCGCTTCTTCCTCGATTTAACATCACTGCACTTGTTCCGTCATTAAATTCATCCTGAACCATCAAAGTGATAGTGAAGCTCGGTCTTCGGCCTCGTATCTCCCTCACTTTGACGGAGCAAGTGCTGCGGTTCGGCCTTCGGCCTCACCGCAGCACTTGCTCCGTCGTTATAAAGCCATATTTTTTATAACTATTGGAAACATGCATGCAGTTTCCTCCAATATTAGTTCAAGCATCACCCCCCAATCTCTTATAGTTTCTGAGATACCTTGGGGTACTCAAGGGTCTGATGGTCAAAGTGATGGTGATGCTCGTCCTTCGGCCTCGCATCCCCCTCACTTTGACGGGGCAAGTGTTACGGTTCGGCCTTCGGCCTCACCGCAGCACTTGCTCGGTAGTTTTGTTCGACCAAGTGTATGAATTTTGTATGGAGACGATTTTTTTGATGTATGATTGGGAACATGTATAAAAGTTGGTAATTCATTTCTTTCACTTAGTAATGCAACATTTTTAAACCAACAGTCACTAAAAAGAAAATAAAAAAACTGTAGAAAATACGGCAACGCCACTTGTAGTATTTGTTCAATTTATTTATCCTAACTATAGATTGTGATGACAACGATAAATCATTTTGGTGTTATAAGTGTTAAAAAATATATACCTAAGGAATTAGTTAAATTTTTACACATTTGGATAGGTACACGGTTAGTGTACCTATTAAAAACTCCAAGTTTCGAACATCCTTATCACGGTGGCAATTAGCTCGGCGTAAAATAGTCAAAGCTTATTGTAGTAATTAAAAAGATTATCGTGGTAATTTTAACGAAAATATCAGAGAGTAATAAGACAGCGTTGGTACCTTAACCGCGGTAGAAAGAACTTTATTTTTTATTTATTATATTCCTGGAACGGTGGATACGTAAGAGATGGGTTGAATTTCTACTCTTTTCGGTAAGTTGGTACACGTTTTAAAATAATACGCTAATCGTTATTGTTTCGACTAAACTACGTATTTTTAGCAATAGACCTATTCAACTACAGGGAAGCTCGTAATAAAGAACAATATTGTATTTCAACAGTAAAGTTTCGACTATTCTTATCTCCGCGGCAATAAGCACGTCGTAAAAATATTTAAATACAATTAACAAAAGAGATGAACCGTGGGAAGTTTACGAAAGATCATAACTGGCCGCACCGAGTAATTAAAAATCGTAACTGGAGCAGGTAGGTAATAACTCTATTTGTTTTTTTTTCTTAGAACGGTCGTTTATGATGCTTCAACTACGAACTAATGAATAACAAATTTAAACAAAATAAACGCTTGAAAGTATAACTATATTTTAAAGCAAATAATTAAAACAATTTACACAAACACTTATGAGTACATACTTGAGTGTTAATGTCCAATTGTAATTCTTATTTGTATCGCCCATTATTTATGCATGGAGGTAAAGACAGACGGACAGACAAAAACACCCTAAAACATACATATAAAACAAATATTATGTCTTTGATTTAAAAAACCGTTAAAACGTTAGAAGTGTTAGTGAATGTTAAAAGTGGACCAGTGAATTAAAAACTCAGTTATAGCTTTCAATACGTGGTTGTTATGACATCCAGAAATTAAAATGTTATCATAACAATAAGTAGAGAGTGACGGGTTGCAGCGGTACCTACTTTAGTTTTTTTTTATTGTTTGATTTTACGAGTATTGCTTTACCTTTGTAATGTAAACAAACCATGGTCAAAATGTTAATTTCGTCTGAAATCTACTAAAGTAAGGAGCAAGCACCTATGTACTGTTTTTTATTCATTCATGATTTATGAAAAATCCTAGCCACTAATTGTTTTTATTTGATTATTTTGTGCTAAAAATTTGCAAAAAATACCACGTTAAAAGTATATCTGGCTTTGATCAAAACTTTGAATTTACTTTATGTTTCAGTCATCACTAAGCCACCGAAAGCCTGTGTGCATAATTATGTAGATAAAAAGGGAATGTTACTTATATTATAGTCATTTAATTGAGATTGAAAGAAAAAACATGAGTTAAGTAATAATGTTTGCTATCAATTATGACATAATTGTACGCTATAGGTACAATATTATCTTTAGGCTTTTCTAAAGATTTTCTAAAAGCCCCTTTTTTGTAGTAGTTAGAAATAGTATGTTTAGTTTTCTTCCCTTGTTTTATATTCTATTATTATCCGTACATACTTCAAAATAATAATCAATGTAGGTAATCAAAGTTATCTTCTTACTTACCTTTAGAATGTTTTTTCTTGGAATTTTAATGAGTAGGTACACAAAACACACCACGATTTTAGCAATCACAAAAATTCAAAGAATCGCTGTCAAATCTGTTAGGTTTATGCAAAAACGATCCAAAACACAATTTATAAGAGCTAATATAAATGACACACTCACAATTTCACAGAATACAAGCAAAATTAAAAATTAAATCTGAAACAGTTTAAAGTCGTAACGGTCACTAACGTGCCATTTCAAAACTGGAAATGTTATTGAGACGTAATATCTTATCAGTAGGATGACCGGTTTTTTGAACAGCCGTTCGAAAGAGACGGTGATTCCTCGGCTAGGAAAAAAGATCCTTATATGCGCAACCCTAAAACTCAATTTTATGTAAAGATCTCTTTATACCCGAACATGTGCGAACTTGTTTTTAAAAGCGCGCGTACCTAACAAAATAGTCAAAATGTAGCATATTTCGAAAAAAAAATTATGAAAGTGTATATTTTTTTTAATTGCCTATAAAAATACGCAAAATAAACTTAATATTTTGAACAAAAGCACACCAATATCTCAGCTAGTTAGAAGGGCTCGCCTCCTTTCTTACACCTTCGCGGCAGTTTGTTTGGCCTAAGTCAAATGTATGGGATTTGTATGGAGCCGATTTTTTTTGTATGAAAGCCATAAATGTTTTTAATGATTCGAAATATACATGTAGTGGTCTCCAATATTAGTTCAAGCATCACCCCCCTATCTCTAATAGTTTCCGAGATCCCCTGGGGTACTCCAAGGTCAGTTCCACCTATCACCAATTTTTCATCGATTTTTCTTACTTTGGCTTCATACGTATACATTAGCTTCAAAAAACTGAACCCGACACCCCAGCAACATGCAGATCTGCTCTCCAGCCCGTCGAAAATTTGACATGTATGGCGGCCATCTTTATTTTTTGACATATCGAAATTTCGATTTCAGATATGGAATCTGCACTCCAAAAAACCCCCGGATGCAAAAAATCAGCTTGCTGCGGCCATTTTGAAATTCGGCCGCCATTTTGACGACGCCATCTTGGATTTTTGCAACCACCGGAATACGTCCCCCTAAGCCCTCTATGACATTTGTTCGAACACCCCCCACCTATCTCCAACCGTTCCAGAGTAATTCACATTTGAAATTTGTATGGCGGCCATGTTTTTTTGTATGGCGGCCATCTTGGCGGCCATCTTTCCTTCAACTACAAGCAGTTCTAACAAAAGTTAGTTCGAGCACCCCCCCTCTAAGTCTCATTGTTTCCGAGATCCGTTGGGGTACTCCAGGGTTTTTTCCACTTTCAGCTGATATCGGATTTTTCCCGAGGTCACTGAACCCCCCACTTTACAAAAATGTATAACACTTGGGGGGAAAATGACTCCTTCTGGGAGAACAATTCTGTCAGTCAGTCAATCAGTGGTAATTGAATTTTATATAATATAATAATATAACTAGTGGACGCCCGCGGCTTCGCTCGCATTATTTAGAGATAAAAAAAATTAAAATGTACATAACTTTTTTATTATTTACGAACCGATTGAAATGAAATAAACACTAAACGTTAAGTTAAAAATGCTCCTACGTGTTAGTGAAAACCGTAGACAAATCGGTTCAGCCGTTTTTGAGTCTATAACGAATAAACATATCGACAGACAAGCAGTCATTTTTTTTAAACATTATTTTTGTGTTCTATTGCATCAATGAAGACCCCTCAACTATTTTTTTTTTCATTATCTTCAATGTACAGACACCGACCGGTTACAGCCTTACTGTATAGATTTCATCATTTTATACAAACTAGCAACCTCTCACTTTTATATATATATTTTTTAATCTATCCATCAGTTTCACACTAGATCACCTATAATAAAGCAATTCCCGCACAATCGAACACTGTGGCTCAAATGGAGCTTGTCTGTACTACAATGAAAGTAGCTCTCAAAGAAAAAGTACTTTATATTATTTTATCTACTTTAAGCTTTATTAGCATTATGTATTTGATATTGGCCTATTTGCCTGAAAATAAAGAAATTTTATTTACTTATAATGTGATAGTTACTAGGTTAGATTTAAATTGTATGTATCTTTCAAATTTAATCATATCAGCTTCATGTTATTTATTCTGTTTATTCTTCATTTACTCTTTTTTTTTGTTTGCTTTCTTATGCTCTTGACCCCGCGCGTCTCAAAGGGTCATGCCTGAAAATCAGCGCTGTAGAGCAATCTGCTGAGGTGTGACCTTTTTTGACGCACGGGATACATCAATGTAACGCATATATCACCTTTCTATTCTACTTGTTGTCAACTTTGGTATGTATATATCACCGTTAGATTGTAAAGATCGTTAGATTACAATCTATCTAGCGAGATTGTAAACTATCGATAGATTGTGAACCGTATCATTATGATTGCAATTTGACTCATTATTCTTCGCTATATTGTAATCTACCGAAGTGAAGCCGTCAAATTGTGAACCGGCGTAGGACGGAATGCAACTCGCGCTCTATGTTTAGGTATTGCGAAGTCACTTGTCTGTGACAGGAGGTAAGATTAGGTTCGTTAGGTTGCTTTCTACCACGCACATGCGACGACGAGCGAAGCGAGGAGGAGCCAAGTCCTGTTGTAGTGCAAGTGTTGGACTCGAAGATGATACGGTTCACAATCTATCGATAGTTTACAATCTCGCTAGATAGATTGTAATCTAACGATCTTTACAATCTTACGGTGACATACCTATATGTATATTGTTGTGTCCTATGTGTCAAAATAAATGCCTTGAATTTGATAAGATAATGATTTACCTGCCATTCGTCCTGCCTAGTACCCGCTCCAGAATATCAAATATCTTGACCCTGGCTTCGTATCTCTTCTGGAACCTGAAAATAAACATGTTTTTTTTTTATTATATGTAATTTGGATGGAAACTATTTAGGATGAAAAAAAAAATAGATATATACTTACCCTAAATTAACACATAAAAAGTAGCCTATGTGTTAATGCCGGGTCTAATCTATCTCCATAATAAATTTCATCCAAATTGAATAAACCGTTTATAAAATAAAATATAACTTTATTGTACCTACACCAAAAAATATATAGATACTTACATAGAACAATTTAAACAAACGTAACATTTTATTTCTTAATTATTATTGTAATTAGTTGTTACCGTTTTAATTAAGTACTTAAATAAATAAATAACTTATCCTAGGTACCTACATTGGACAGCCTTATCGCATAGAGTGATTTACCGTTTGTACCTAACGTAACAAACATACAAACACGCAAAAACTTTGTAATATTAATGTGGTTTACTTACAGGTGTAAAGATCCGTTGTGTTCTTCAGATGTGTCTTCATTAGAGGCTCGCAAGCGATTCATACGCGCCTGCAGTGCATCTGAAATATAACAACATTAATGCCTATAGTTTAGTGTTTTAATAAATTTGGAAAAATATTTAAGTACCTACATTTTCAGACATTTTGGTCAACCTCTAAGTACTTCAGGATTTTTCTTTATTACATACCTACTTTGCTATTAGGTACTGTTATTTTTAATTGACTTCGAAACATGCGAAGACTATCTACCTCCTTACCAAATTTTATTGAAATCGTTTTATTCATTTGAGCATGAAGAAATAAACACACATAAAACACTCCTTTATAAATATAATATGTACCTACAAGTGGACGCCCACTGCCCACGGCTTCGCTCGCATTATTTTACGAAAAAAGTATGACACTCTTAAGACCTTATACTACCTCCATACCAAAAATCATGATGATCCATTCAGCCGTTTCTGCGTTACGAGCGTTTAAATAAACAGACAAGCAGAGACACAGATAAAGACAAAATTTCTAGAAATTGTTGGAACGTATTTTGCTATCAATCCGAAGTATATACAAAGTTTATTTTTAAATATCTTCAATGTTCTTTTCTTTCAACCCTCTTCAGCTATATATTATATTGTCAAAATTATGGCTATGAAAAAAATTCGCGCCAACATGTATCTAAAGATAAGTTTTTATCCTAAAATACTAAACTAAATATGAACTACAAACGCCCCGTGGAGTTACCCGCGTAAATCTGAGATAAAAGCTCATGTGTTAATCCTGAGATCTATCTCTATCTCTATATTGAACTTCATTCATATCTGTTCACCAGCCTAATCGTAAAGAAAGGACAAACATACAATACTCACAAACTTTTACCTATTAGTGGGATGCTAAGTACTATTGAAATGATAAACAATTTGTAAGAGATTATAGTTTTTATTTATCAAATACACACGAGTAACACAACGGGGCAAAGTGATACGTAAAGAAATCTTAATAATGTAAGGTCTACTTGCACAACATTTTAAACGCATTTAGCGACAAAATATGGTTAAAAATGGCTAATTGTGTTTAAGAATATGCAAGCAGATCTGACTAACTAACAAACTATAATAAGAAAATATTGTACACATACATACTAGTTTAAGTTTAAGATTTTAAATTTTATATATTAAGTTTTAGATTTTAGAATATTTAATTTTAATTTTAGCAACGCCCTAATTTCCCTCTTAACAGGGTAAATGTAAATACATTTAAGTATGCTAATAAAGAATTTGAATTTGAATTCGCATTTAAATGTCATTAGACAAATAGATTTAACGTGAAGTGTCCCGATCGTATGTCCATACAAACCTTTATCTAAATATACAAAACTCAAAGGTGACTGACTGACTGACTGATATAGTGATATATCAACGCACAGCCCAAACCACTGGACGGATCGGGCTGAAATTTGGAATGAAGGTACAAAGATGTTATGACGTAGGCATCCGCTAACAAAGGATTTTTGGAAATGCCACTTTCAAAGGGGTGAAATAAGGCATGCAAGTTTTACTTCTTAATGCGAGCGAAGCCGCGAGCACCCACTAGTTATATATAAATCTGAAAATAATTGAAAATATAAATAAAAGATTTGTATAAAAGACGCTTAAGCCATTGCATTGTTATGTCAACCTAAGAACTACACTAATTTAACAACTACATAATGTTCTCTTTGTAATAACATAACAGAATAAGAAAATGAGATGAAAAAAGAATATGGAAAAATAATGCTAGAAATAAATAAATAAAATAAATATTCCGGGACATAGCACACAGCGCCATCTAGCCTCACACTAAGCAAACGCTTGTGTCGTGGGTACTAAATAACGGATATAATATAATACATATGATAATACTTATATACTTTTCTTTTGTAAATACATACTTATTATACATACAAACGACCAGACTCAACACAAGTAATTATAAATTTTTTAAAGTACATAAATACTTGTGTCATGCGGGATTTGAACCCAAAAAGAATAATCCAAAACTGTTATTCAGTTAGAAACAGATACAAGATTGCGGTGCCTTCTGCAGTCATAATTATCAAAATACCATAATATACTGATATATAATATATAAAGATATAAAAATAAAAAATAAAATAAATATTCCGGGACATTGCACACAGCGCCATCCATCATCATCACCATCAACTATATGGTTTGGGAATGTCCCAAACCATATAGTTATAGTAAATGTATTTTTCGGCCATTATAACTATAACTATATGTTTTGGGACATTATAAAGCCGATCTAACCTTTCCCATTGCGTATAAACTCCATAATTTCGCCCGCGTCTTCTCCGTATTCGCACTTCAGCTGATCCAGAATACGCGTCACGTCGGATAGTTTCCAATCGGTACTGAAATATAAAGAAAATTAACTTGGTTAGGAAATATTTTTTTTATACAAGTAACGATGTTCATGTTAAGCAAAGGTCGACGCGGTCAGTCCATGTATGGGTGATAGAAAAGTGGCATTCCATTTTGGGCGCTTCCGTAGGTCGGATGACACGTTAAATTGTAGGTCCCGGCTGTTTGTCTAGTACGGCAGTCGTCAAGCCATGTCAGAGGCCCTTAGGGCGGCTTGACAAACTCTCGGCACCAGAGTTGGCCTCTCTCAGTCGATAAGAAGAAGAAGACAAGTAACGATTAATTTGACATAAATGTATATGTTTGACATGTTTGTATTATGAAAAAATTGACAATACATATTAAAAAAAAAAATGTAACAATTCATTTATCTATTCTTACTTGCACACATTCAGTTTTACAAAAAAAAAACATGTGCCCCGAGGTATTGGGCATAGCAAGAGTCACAGGCTATCTATATACATATAATAAATCTGAAGAGCAACCTACCTACTTTTTAGTTACAGTAACTAATGAAATAGTAAGATTAGTAAGCTACTTACCGTTGACCCATTCGATCTAGCTTTCGCATTACAATATCGAATTGTCCGGGACGAGGTTCGGGGTCGGTGTCGGTGCTGTTTCTCGGCAACCTGATAAATAGAACAATGAACATTTATTTATTTGTTACAGGAAACTAAATAAACACTGGCTATGTTATGTATGTATGTATATTAACGGCGAAGGAAAACATCGTGAGGAAACCGACATGTTTGAGGACCACAATATCCGAGGTCATGTGTCTTCCGTGGAAGGACCTGGGCGCCCACCACGATGTATCTGCAGAAATAAACTCCCATAGGTAAGGAATTAAGTCTGCGGAAGAGTCACGACCCTCAGTCATAAGAAAATACGACTCGAAGAGAGATGCTATGTATGGCTGTTGTTACAAAATATATACTTTCTTACTAGCTGGCCTTAATATCATACAAACATAAAAGAAGAAGAAAAATATTCGCTAAGAATATGGTTGATACAAGGATGATCTTAAAAATAGATGTTGGTTTAGCGAAGAAAAGATCAGGCTAGTCATAGTTAGTAAAGGAGAGCCTAACTAGCATAAAGAAGTGTAATTAATTATTATTATTATTAATTCACTTACTGCTGATGAGGATTGTCATTATGTTCTTCCATGGCAGCGACAATTTCTTCATCAGTTATTGTCTTGCGCCTCACACACGGCACCTGCTTAGCTGAAAGTATATGATACAATTAAAATAGGTTTATAAATAGTGGAATTATCGTGCATAAATAGCGTGTAACATACCCACTAAATATCAGTATAGCTTAGCCATAGTTATTGCTTACCATCAGGCAAACTATGGTCAAGTAAAACCCTGGTTTAGTTTAAATAAAACAGAAGAATCGAAAACCTCCTTTTGTGAAGTCAGTTAAAAAATGTTAAAAATACGACATATTTATAATATGAGATCATGTTAAAATGACGTGTAAAGCGTTTCAAATCAGAACATAGGTAATTGGGAAAATAACACATTGGAAAAAATTAAACCGATTACTTTGCGTGGCACCATATCTCAAAAGCTACTAGACAGATTTTAATGAAACTTGTAATGTAATGTACCCGAAATTTAAACTTCGTAAATACACAACAATATCATATTTATCATGTCATAGTTACAATTTCGGGAAACACACGTGTTGGGAAGCCAACATACGAGTACATAGATCGATCATCGTTATAAAATTTGATCCAATTTTGACAATATCACATGCATACTGAATTAATAGACACCTTATTTCGAAAAAGTCTGTTCTAAATAAAAATGATTATTATGAATTACCTGTATTAGTCCATTGTTCCTCGTGGCGTCTGGGAGTTTTACTGTCGTGTACGTTGTCGATACTAGCTTTTCTTTTCCGAGTTGAACAACAAGCTTCTCTATCATCATCTACATTTTTATCTCTAACCAGCGGTTTGTCTGAAGCTTTATTCCTTGCGGCACTTGGTGTCGATTTCTGTGCGACATTTTCAACGGCTGATTGAATGTGATAACCTGTAGTCTGTGTCGTGCTATTTTTCCTGTTCACCTTTTTTGGCACTACTTTATGGTAATTAGCAGTATCGGTCTGGTTTATAATTTCCGGTTCCAATGACACTTCGTCTACAACCAAGTCGTCTGCAGGGCTCTTGTCCGATTCATTTTTCGTGTCTCCACTCCCGCTCTCTTGTATATTTTGATTGGTCTTGTTGTTATTCTTTTTGAGTTGTGCGTTCCTATCCTTCATATTTATGTTGCGTTCAGCAACATCATCGTCTTCGTCTTCATCTGTATCCGGAGGTTCTAATTCTTGTATAACGCGTTTGCTATTCGACAACCCTGTCGATTTCGTGGCTGACTTGCTTTTAGCTTCAGACGTTTTCTGTGCCTTCTCCGTTGGGTTACTGGAGTTGCCTTCTGGTGTGTGCTCATTTTGCATTACATCGATATGTTCATGAAAATCGTTAATAACCTCGTCATAAAAGGGCTCGTAGACATTACTTGGGTTATCGTCGTATATATCGGCTAAACCTTCAAATTCAAATATAGAGAAGGTGTTTTTTTTCGTACCCGCCTTCTGTATTACAAGTTCGGGCAAGGGACTCTCTGTACCATCTGACATGACCGGTGTGGTGGCTCTATTGGACGTGGCTCGTGTTGTTCGTCTCTCGCTATTTACCATGTTCGGTTTGACTCGTTGGTCGTCCATGGAGATAGTTCTTTTGTTTTTCTTAGCTTTAGCTTTATTCCCACAAATAGGTTCTGATTCAATTTGGGCCTTAAAATTTACCTGCGCATGTCCTTTATTCGGTTTTGTGATTACGAAAGAATCGTCTAATGCGTTATCATTGTGAGTAGTACGCATTCGCTCATCTTCTAGTTCTTCGAATTCGGTGTAATCAATAATTTCGGTAGATCGAATATTCCGTGCTGGGGCTCTTTTTTTGGGTTGTGTTTCCACTGCACGACGAGTACTTGGACGACGAGTGGCCGTAGGGTTCGGGGCCATTTTTTTTTGCGTTGTCTTTTTTTGTTGCGTCTTTGACGTACTGTTTCGTCGCGTCGTTTTCTTCTTTTCAAATTCTTCATCATAACTCTCGTCACTGGAGTAATTGTATACCGCATCTTTTCTGATTTTGTTCACGACGACTTCTTTAAATGTTTTCTCGTTTTCGCTTGTTGCTATGAGTTTATCAAACTGGGCATTCCTTTGTATCGTTCTCGGTGATAGTAACTCATTATCTGCGCAAGTATTTTCTGCCGCTTTCTTCGCAGTTGGAAGAATATTTTTTTGTCGTTGCACTACATTTTTCTTGTGCGGCGTATCTCGTTCTATATCATCTTTATTGGTGTTAGTTGATACATTAAATGATTGTTGATCATCTTTTGGGGAGTACAGCTTCCGTTTTCTTTTTGCGTTTTGGTCAGCAACTGTTGTTTTATCAGTTGCGTGAGATTTTTCTAGTGTAGAAGTTTGTACAATATCTTCTTGTTGAGATTCAGGTATTATAAATTGGTGTTTGTCTTTATTATCTCGCTTAGACGCAAAGCTATCATTAAACGCTTCGCAAACTTTTTGGGTTGGTTTTTTATTTCTTTGTGGTCGTGACTGACCAACAGCACTCGAGTTTGCGTTTTTATTTGTATTCGCGCACTTTTTCTCCTGAAATGTCTGTTCTTTTACTGTTTGTTTTCCTTTTCCACGAGAATTCACCATATTATCTCCCTCTCTTTCCTGTTCTTCAATGAAATCGTAACAATTTTTGGTAATTTCATTTGCCATGTTTTTATTACAAACTTGCTCAATATTATGTGTATTTTGTATTGATTTAGCTTGCAAACTTTTCTTTGAACCGCTTGTGATGGCACACGCCGGTGTATCATTTATGACATCCGTGCTGCATTCGTCGTCGTCAGTCGTAGTTTTACTAACAACGATGCCACTTTTCTTCGCAGTTGGGTTGTTAGTGGGAGCCGTTCGGTTGATATTCGCCTCCTTGCTAAGCAAGTCTACAATGTTATGTGATGTGCTGAGAGTGGCTGGCCCGGTAGCGATGTTAAATGATCTCCTTTTCCTTTCTGTGTCACTTACCGCTCTTCTAACTATATATTCTCCAAAAGATCTCTCTTTTTCTTCACTTATATGAGGGAGTGGAGCTTTCTCTGGCATCAGCCGTCCATATCGGTTGTCCATAAAAGCGGCTGGTTTCAAATGGGATAATTTAACTCTCAGCTGTAAATAAAAAAACCGATATAACAAAGCCGATAAGAATACAAGTGTTTTATTTCAAAACCCTCGATACTTGGCAATATTGCCCTTAGATAATAATAAAGGTAGGTATGTAGGTTAGGTATATAAATATTAACTATCTAAAACAACGGCTAAATAAATTAGTTAGCCGTGACTAAAACATGCTGATTAGAATTGTAAATAGATCGCTGTTATTCAAGGCCCTTAGGGTGGTTTGAAAACTCTCAACACCAGACTTCAGAGTAAGCCACTCTCAAAACGAAGGTCATAGCTATTGCTAACTATCAGGCAACCTATAGTAAAGTGGAAAACCGTCTTAGTTTTAATGAAAGGAAGATAATATCGCGCACACATAGGTATTAAGAATATTAATTTTAAAATTTCTTTATCAATCTGCATTTAATTTAAATTTGTAGTATTTAATACTGTAAAAAACTACTTAAGTATGTATATATAAGATATGAACATATTTAGAATGTTTTTCTAATTTAATAATAATTAATGACATGTAATTGGAACAAAATATTAATAAAAGGTTTATCTTCCACTTTTGTTGAAAAATAAGCGAAAATAATCACGACCGGCAGGATTCGAACCTCTGATCGTATTTCTGATCACCGTCCAGAACGCCCTAACCAACTAGGCTACGGTCTACTGACTGCCAGGCGCGAAAATCTACACTCATTTCCAGATTTTGTGATAACTTTCGCTTCGCGATGTTAAACAACAATAGTGCGGGTTTAGCACTTGAGAAAAACAAATCATAAAAGGTTTATCTGCTTATTACAAAAATAGTTTAGCTACGGTTTGGTTAATGAAAAATAAAAAGATTTAGGCCTAATAGCTGACCTCTGTTTCGATGTTGGTTAATAATTACTTACTTGTGCCAATGAAGTCGAGCTTGTTGAGGATTGGCGACTTGAATTTATGAAACCCAAATGCAATTCACCTGAAAAATATGAAAAAAAAAATCTGGACATATCACACAACGCCATCTAGCCCAATACTATGTAAGCTTGCGCTTGTATCATGGGCACAAGATAACGGATATAATACATGTAGTTATCATATACTTTTCTTTTGTAAATACATACTTAATATGCTTACATACAAACGACCAGACCCAACACTAATTTAAAACTCATGTTACTTGTGTCATGCGGGAATTTCGGCCGAGCCACTACCAACTAAGCTAACAAATAAATAAATATTCTAGGACATTGCACACAGCGCCATCTAACAATCCAATAATATTAGAAAGAAAAGTTAGTGGGTGTGTCAGAGTGTATGTTTGTAACTTTTCCCGCTTAAAAAGCTGCACCGATTTGGATGGCATTTGGTATGAAGATAGATTAGATCTTGGATAAACATGTAGGCTACTTTTTTACTTCTAAGACCGAATAAACTATCACCTTACCAAATATCAAGAGAAAAAAAATAAGAGAGTGTGGCTCAGCGGTTCCAGTGCCTACTTTTCATCTAGACGCACCCTGGTTCGAATCCAGCCCTAACCCAATGAATAATATTTTCAAGTTACGTTAGGATTTGCATTCGTTTAACGACGAAGGAAGACATCGTGAGAAAACCGACATGTTTGAGGACCATAATATCTGAGGACATTGTATCGTGGAAGGACCTGGGCGCCCACCACGATGTATCTGCCCAAGAGAACTCCAGGGGGAGGGAGAGCGACCCTCAGTCATGAGGAAATGCCACTCAAGAGACACCAAATATAACAATGATCCGTCGCCGTGCTGTAGCGATCCAACAGTACAGTTTCACTTTTATAATAGTACACGCTATTTTAAACTCCAAAATACTTAAAATATATTTATAGAAAGACATAACTTCATGTTATATTCATACATAAAACCATCACGATGTACTATCTTCGATAATACGTACATACATAATAATATACTAAGTAAATGTACATAAATTTAAATTATCTGCTTCTAATTTTCATTAATAACTTCATTCATAATCATACTGATTTAATACAGACAAAATCCTTTACCATGCATACTCAAATCAAAAACTAGGTTATACTCGTATTTATCCATATTTGAGAAAACTGCAACATTACGTTCAATATTGAAAACTATTTATGAATTGCACAATAATTATAGCAGACTTATATTTAAAGATTCTTTCTATCAATATATAAGTCTAAGAAACATTTGAGTACAAGCAAAATTTGAAGAAATTAATGAAAAATGTTATTTATCGTACAAAAATTATATCAAACTATTATCTATAGAAAATAATATACATAAACTATACGCCATTCACGCGAACATAAGCATAATTGGAAGTATAATATTTGACTTAAAATGACACAATCATACTACAATTACAACCTCGGAGGAAATATCACATGTGATATTTCCTCCAAGATTACAACAGACAAAATTAATATAAAGACACATAAAAAATATACATAAATATACGCCAAAAACTACTTGTGTATAACCAAATAAGTCATTGAGTAAATATGTTAAATCGAACAGAATTTATATACACAATTAGATAAAAAGAGACGCAAAGGTTATGTCACAAACACGTGTCTAAAAATCCTGAGATAAAGCAAAATTGATCTAAAAGTATGTCAATCAAAAATGCCATAAATATCACTATAATACTATATCAATAGACATAAACGTATATCTGCATAAATATATACACAAACACGTCAAAATTTATATAAAAGTAATAGAATATTTAAATAAACTTACCACAACGCGGTATAACCGACTGACTTCTCACATCAGGGGCAGCAGAGAAACAAGCACTGTCCTGTGAAATAAATTAAAATATCAACTGAATTAAAATAGTACCTTCAATATTTGAGTTGAGGAGGAAAAATCAGTGATTTTTATTCATCTACCTTCAAACTTGAAATCGTGATGCGTTGTTATTGATTTTGAACGGAGAATGAACGGGTTAGAGTTTCGTTCGAAAACGATTGGGTTTTATCTTTTTAAAGTTTTTGACTTCACACTTTTAAAACATTTAGATATAAGGGTGTAGCATTTTTTCTGAGTTTTTTTTTTTAGTTTTTGACTTGATACTATGGATGTATTTAGAAGATGTATAGTTTTATGGAATGAGCAAATGGGTAGTAAATATAGTTAAGACATAAAACAAATGGTCGCTCGCGGCTCCGCTCGTATTGTTTGGGAACAGTAATAAAAAAGATGCTTACATATTTATTTTTATATGTTGTTTTATAAAAAAATACTAAAATTACCACGCGGCTTCGCTCACGTTGTTTTGGAATAATGATAAATAAAATACATATTTATTCTTAAATGTTGTTTTATAAAAAAAACTAAATCTACCACGCGGGTTCGCTTGCATAGTTTCGAAATAATAATAGATAAAATACATAAATATTTTAAAATGTTGTTACAAAAAATTCATAACTACCATAAAAAATTGTATTGAAATTTGAAAGAAGAACATACATCAACAAACCGACAAACTTTCTGGCGATTTAATACTGTACAACGATGGAATAGTTAAATAAATAAAATAAATAAATATTTCAGGACATATCACACAGCGCTATCTAGCCCCATACTAAGCTTACGCTTGTATCATGGGTACTAGATAACGGATATAATACATATATACTTTTCTTTTGTAAATACATACTTATTATACATAGAAACGACCAGACTCAACACAAGTAATTACAAATTTTAATATTCATAATTACTTGTGCTATGCGGGAATCGAACCCGCACCCCTAGATTAGAAGGCAGAGCCACTACCAACTAAGCTAACGAAGCAGGCAGTTACTGGTATCTAACGCATACCATTTTAGGATGGCTTTTGCAGGTCTTATCAAAGCGACCACATTTGAACTTTTTGGAAATACGCAAAAAAGTCTACTCACAGAACTATAGCCGGTTCTTCTCGCTACGTTCGGTGACGGAGCCGACGAAAAGCTTGGAGACACTTTCACAACATTTCCGAGTAGCCTCTGCAAATATTATAATGATGGATATAGTTTAAATAAACACCAAAAACTGTATTCACAGCTGCCGTGGGTCGGATGACACGTTAAATAGTAGGTCCCGGTTGTTCGTCATAGTACGTCAGTTGATAAGCCATGTCAGAGGCCTTTAGGGCGGTTTGAATACTTGGACACCAGAGTTGGCCACTCTCATACGAGCTATTTTTTTTATTATACAAATAAAATATATTTTTTTTACTTAATTTTGTACCTTATGGAGAATGCACTCCCCTACAGCACGAGATCTCTCTCAGTGTAGGAGATGCGTGCCACATAAATGAAATATTATAATTGTGTCCTTAAATATACATGGCTTCAACTATTAAGTAAATTTAGTTAGAATTAAGCTTCGATCAACAATACCTCTTAGTACGTTAAGAACGAATGCAGCTGTATAGGTATAAATTCACGCGGACAGCATTTGGTTTTGATTTTGTACGTGACCCGTTATCTAGTTGGTATTGTTGATCGAAGGAATTAAGTTAAAAAATCAAATCAAATCTGGAAGAAATCGCCTAAGGCGATAAGGCCGCCCAATGTACAGCACTTTAATAGATTTAAGCTTATTTCCTGTTATGTTATTTCTATGTTTTATGGTGTACGTTAAAGATATATTCTATTCTATTATATTCTAATTTATATTTGGCAAAGCACATTGTTACATTTCTCGTGATGAAATAAATGAAGTTTGACTAAATTACAGTAAAATTAACAGATACATAGGTACATCTAGCCTGCCTGATGTTAAGCACCAATATATAATAATGATACAATGTAATGGTATGATTTTGTTGCATGTACCTGATATTTATCCCCATATATGCGTTGCAAAGCCTCGTGCAGTGAGTCGACATGTTCCCTGGAGTTGACTGCCGCGGTGACGTCACAGCCGGCGCCGACCACACACTGGCTGGGCATCACGCGCGGCGCCTGCGCCGTTTTCACTGAGATTGTCACTGTTTGGTCATCACTGGGGAGGCAATAAGATGTTATAAATGTAATGAGAAATTCATTTTAGGTACTCTTAGAGTAAGTCATTAAGTATGTATTTACAAAAACTAAAAGAAAGAAAGAAAAAAATACAAAAAATATCCTAATTCTTTTATTTATTTGGCTTAGCTTAAATAAAAACCAAAGTGCCTAATTTAAAAATCCTCTGTCAGTGGGTCGCATACCCAATTATGGAATTAAAATAACTAGTTTTTTATTTACAGACAATATTGTAGTAGGTACCCATCCAAGTTTATATTGTTACAAATGGATACCGAATGGCTTCGTTTGGATTGTTTCGGGATAAAAAATAACAAGACTTTGTCTAGAGAAGCGACATATAAGGAGTATGGAAGAAGGAGGCTAATGCCATACAGTGAGATCTATTTTTTAAATCTTTATTTATATAAATGAGTTTAGTCAAACTCTGACTATACCATATGCCTATTTACTAATACTAGGTACCTTTAGTTACAAGTTTCTGACTCAATAGCATATGAATTCTTTCTTGATAAAGAAGAATTACAAATTCGGCTTTTTTTGGGCGAATGTGAGCTGATGATAATTATTAGTAAACTAGTGGGTGCTCGCGGCTTCGCTCGCATTAAGAAGTAAAACTTGCATCCCCTATTTCACCCCTTTAAAAGAGCATTTCCAAAAATCCTTTCTTAGCGGATGCCTACGTCATAACATCTACCTTCATTCCAAATTTCAGCCCAATCCGTCCAGTGGTTTGGGCTGTGCGTTGATAGATCACTATATCAGTCAATCAGTCAGTCTCCTTCGAGTTTTATATGTATAGATTAGTAGTACCTGCGTAAAGTAACAGCAGTAGGCTCAATGACGAGCGCCTCGCACCAGTAGGTCTCCAGCCCCGCGAGGCACTGCAGCGCTCGCGGCTCCAACACCACACTCATTGAGCTGTCAAACGTGTTTACATCCAACCACCAATGTTTGCCTGTATTCTGGAAAATAAATATTCCGGGACGTTACATACAGCGCCATCTAGCCCCACACTAAGCAAACACTTGTGTCGTGGTTACTAGATAACGGATATAATGCATACATACTTTTCTTTTGTAAATACATACTTATCATACATAGAAACGACCAGACTCAACACAAGTAGTCACAAATTTAAAATTCATAATTAATTGTGTTATGCGGGAATCGAACCCGCGACCCTATGTAGATTAGAAGGCAGACCCATTATCAAATAAGCTAACAAGCCAGTCAAATATTATATAACAGTGTTTATTATCTTATGTAAAACATCAAAGTTTAATGTTGTCTTTTTAAATGAATAGTTTATGTGACTTTACAAAAATGATTAAATTATTATTATTACGCGTTATGATACATATACCTAAATCTTCTTCTTGAATCACTCTATCTATGCATCAAAATCCGTTGTGTAGTTAAGATCTAAGCAAACATATATACATACATATGTACATAAGTAGATACAGACTACAGACAGACGCGGGAAGCGCTATCTATTTCCATTGAACTATAATTTATCGGTCTTCAAGTCAAGAGTGAATCGGATTCATCTAGGCAAGCGCGCTAGATCGTAGATCATAACGTTGCTTAACATCAGGCGAGTTGTAGGCGAGCCTATCTTGTTTAAAAAAAAGCGACTTTGCTTTACTTTTTTTTTTACTTTTTTGCTTTATACTATGTAATGACAGTGATAATAGTTTACTTACGTTGCTTAGCGCAGTATCGCCGACGGATATTTTCTTGCACATAACAGATTTGATGAGACCACATTGTGAGTTGATCGCGTTTAGAAAATCTCTGGCGTCCTGGAATTAAAATGCGAAAGAGCGTTTATTGGTTTGTTGGTCTAATTGTTCCTGTTTCTTAGCGCAACAGAGCCATCGCTCAGTTGCAGTATAAAAAAAACTTTCAGAAGACTTGATAACCTCTTTTTTTTAAGTCGGTTAGAAAGAATCACGACTATAAATAAACAAATAAAATAAATAAATATTCCATGACATATCACACAGCGCCATCTAGCCCCAAACTAAGCTACCCATGATACAAGCTAAGCTTAGTATGGTGCGGTAACGGATTTAATACATATAACATATACTTTTCTTTTGTAAATACATACTTATTATATGTACATAGAAACAAAAAGTAAAAGTTAAGTATTTATTTTATTGAGTAGTAGAAATATAGTAAATTTTTATTTTATTTAATTTTAATCAGTTTTTAAAAGGCTGTTTATTTACTAGTATAAATCCTAATGAGATAAGAAACAAGAATGTATTTTTTAATCTTCAAAATACTGGTTTTCCCGTAGGTAAAAATTTAATCTTTTTTCCGTCGATAAAGGTATCGATTCATACTTATTTATCGATCAGTTTTATTTATATCATATAGATAAGGGTTGATATCTTCAACACAATGACTCATTGACTGAGTCACTGATAACTTAGATTTATTTAATTTATTTAGCTAGATGGCGCTGTGTGCAATGTCCCGGAATATTTATTTATTTATTATTTAAGTAGGTAATTAGTAATACATTTATTTTTAAACAGCTCCTTAGTCGTATTCCTCGTGACTGAGGGTCGTGACTCCCCCGCAGAATCAATTCGTTGGTTGGGGGAGTTTTTTTAGGCAGATACATTGTGGTGCTTAATCGTATTCCTCATTACGGAGGGTCGTGACTCCCCTGCAGAATCAATTCGTTAGGTATAAAAAATAGATTTTTTTTGTCAGAAATAAGTGTATTAAACTACAGCTGAGCGGGAGAGACGCGGTTCGATCCCCAATGATAAACATGTCATTTTGCATTGTTTTTTTTTTTAAATAGATTGTATGGTCCGATCATGTGTTTGCGAGTGCATTGTGTATAATTACAGTATTTCTAACAAAAACGTTTTTTTATATACTTATAGTA
Source organism: Macaria liturata (assembly GCA_964023185.1). Taxonomy (NCBI): domain Eukaryota; kingdom Metazoa; phylum Arthropoda; class Insecta; order Lepidoptera; family Geometridae; genus Macaria; species Macaria liturata. Next base: position 5,242,567 of record OZ026814.1, on the reverse strand, counting down.
GTCTTAAAATTTATAAAAAAACATTAGACAAGTAAATACATTCAAAAATCTTATAGACCGGTAACAAGTTATCCCCCACATACCAAGTTAAAACGATTCTTGCATTCAGATATGGCTAGTTGTAAAAGAACTTTATATTGTTTCTTTTTGCATTTTTTTTTCTAAAGTAGATTTTAAGGTTCGATCATGTGTTTGCGAGTGCATTGTGTATAATTACAGTATTTCTAGTCTTGTCTAAGTAAAAAAAATCTTGATATATTAGGTACTTAACTACTTACCAGTAAAAAATGACTCCATTTGGCATCCACAAAGATGCTCCACTGTGTGTCCGTGAGACCCGGGAAGTACGCAGCCGCAGAGCGCAGCTCTGCAGACGCGCGGGGGACAACCCAGCGCACTATGCACTCCAGAGCATTGAGCTGGTACGGGAAGTGGGCTGCCGATGTTATTATACGACCGAGCTTGGGGCTAAATAAATAAAATCAATATTTCAGGACATATCACACAGCGCCATCTAGCCGCATACTTAAGCCTACGCTTGTATCATGGGTACTAGATAGCGGATATAATACATATATACTTTTTTTTGTAAATACATACTTATTATACATAGAAACGACCAGACTCAACACAAGTAATTACAAATTTTAATACCTATGCATAATGACTTGTGTTATGCGGGAATCGAACCCCCACCCCTAGATTAGAAGGCAGAGCCACTACCAACTAAGCTAACGGAGCAAACGGCTGGAAAATATTTAACATAAGCACACATACCTACCTAAGTTGGTACAGATAAGTTATGACAGTTACAAACTAGTACTGACAAAACTAGTCAGCAATAGTAGCTTTATTGTAATTTAATTAATGAGGGTTGGGACTCCCCATTGTAACCAGATCCTCCAACAGCCATCATGAACAATCTTTCTTCCCAAGTCATATTACTCATTACCGAGAATTATCAACTACTTACTCCCTTCAAGTTGTATTCCTCATTACTGAGTGTTGTGACCCCTCCTGCAGATCAGATCCTCTTACAGCTATCAAGAACAATATTCATCCTTGAATCATATTCCTCATTATTAAGAATTGTGAACTACTCCCTTCAAATTGCATTCCTAAACCCCTATAGTGACCAGTGAACAAACAGACATAATCAATTAAAAAAAATTGCTATCAGGAATAATCTTTGTTCTTGAATCATATTCCACATTACTAAGGTTCATGAACTAAATCGTCCTCCTTGAGTTAAATTCCTCATTTCAGAAGATTGTCAACAGCTCTCTTCAAGTTGTATTCTTCATTAACTAAGTGTCATGACCCTCTGAGATGACCAGATCCTTCTAGCACACATACACACACACACAAATACACATAGACAGCTCATCCAGAAAGATATAGTAAAAAATTGTACTAACAAATAGTCCTCTATAGCAGCCAGTCGAGCTTTCCTGCCTAATAGATAGCATATTAACATAGAGTGCATATTAATCTGTCTTATTGACATTTTGTGATCCTTAATAGAGAAGGAGCTGGTTTCCGAGACACAGATAATTTTCTAGTTCGGAAACCAGAGACTTTGAAACATTTTGTGTCTTGTGTATATTTTTGTCAATAAAGAACTGATTGATTGATTGATTAACACTTCAGCACATTCACACATTGCTCTGAGCTTGGAGTGTCTCCGTAGGACAATTCAGGGTGATATCAGCTTCTTCAAGTTATATCCTATTACTGTGTGTTGTGACCACTCAAGACGACCAGTTCCTCCTACAGACATCGTGGACAATCTGCCTCTTTAAGTCACATTCCTCATTCCTGAGTGTTATGACTCGTAGGTGACCCGAAGAAGTATATGAAGTACATACAAAATGGTACTTACAAATAGTCCTGTATAGTAGCCTTATAGTTCAGTCGAGTCTCCCTGTTCACTCGACAGCTGTACACATTGACACACTGCAGGACGTACACACATTGCTCCGGTGTCAGAGTGTCTCCGCAGGACAGGTCTAAGAGGCTCGGGGTGAGAGGTAGTAGTTTGTGTAGTGTATCATCTCTGTCAGCCATGGTCTGATAGAGATAGGATAGGAGAATAATTAATTTATACATTGGTTCAACAATTGGTACATAGCTCTTAAATTTATACTATACATATGTATATTGATTATGAATGTATGTATGTATGCATATATATTTTAATTCTATTATAAAGGTGTAAATTTAAGTTTTCTGTAATTAAAGTATTGTATAGTATTTGTATTACATGTATATTACATGGATACCTACTACTTACATAAGCATTTGACTGAACCAATATAATAAAAAAAGCATGGAAACAACCATCTTTAAATTTTTGTAAAGATTTTTTGTTTTGTAGCAGTCTGAAGTTAGTAGTATATTTAGTTTTTTTATTTAATTATTATAGTAGATAAAAGTTCTTAGACATTCAATACAATACACAAATAGGCAGTGTTATTGCTTATTATTATGAGCTTCTATGTACATATTGTAATTTTAAACAGTAAATTAATAACATTATAAATTTGTAGTTTGATTATTCAATGAAGGGAAATAAAGGCTATTTTTATTTTTTATTTTATTTTATTTTTATGTGGATAATATAAGTATAAGGACTTACAAGATATATAGTATGAGTACCCACATCAGTAAGTATTTTCCCCTACCATTTTAAAAAGTTTTTAGTCTGTAGTAGAGTAATTATAGAGGTAATTAAGTTTCCTTAGCAACTTTATCTAATGCCTAAGTATAATTAAGAAAAACAACATTCATAGGAATGAAAAACTCCTTTTTTAAGTCTGTTAATAAGAATCTTCTCGTTATTACCTGGATAAACTTTAAAAGCCTTTTCAGGAAATCCCACCAATGATCGAGTTCTCGAGTAACTTTTTTTCTCACTGCATCTACCCAATATCCGAGGATGTTAATCAGGTCATCAGCCACGGTATCCCACTCTTCGGAACCTGGCCGGCGAAGAAGACTTTCGAACACAGACACAGCGACGCCATTGTTTTTGGTCTTATTATAGTGCTGGAAGGTAAAAGTATTAGCAGATAAGTAAAGTTTACTGAATTAGGGACTAGGATTCGTATTAGACGGATTCTTTCCTTTCTGTGAAAGTAAGTAAGTACACTTACCTGAATTTCTAAATGTTTTAAATTGTCCAGTTTTTTAACGGCTGGGTCTAGGCTATCATTTTCGAAGTTGCATGTTATTTTGGTATAATCGCACAGTTTCACCTTTTCATAACTTTTACCGTATTTCTTCATGGTACTCAATAAATATTTAAAACTACTTTACATAAAATCATGAACGATATGATGTACGCGTTTGACTTTTCTGGCTTGGAAAATTTATTTTCCGCCTGTAAAAACGAACGATTTTTTTTGTAATATTGGCGGGAAAATATTTCTAAATGTTTATCTTGTCTATGGTACCCGCTTTCTATTTGTCATGTTGGTGTAAAGCCCGCGACATATTATCGGACGCATCCATGCGAAGTGATTCAAGTTGGAAATTTATTCTAGCTAGAATAGCATAAAATCACAAAGTTCTAAAATAATACAACATAACTATTTGCTTTAAATAATAAATAGGAATGCTGTACAGTGTACATGTTACATAATAATAACATTAGAAAGTTAGTTAAAGTGAGTTTGGAGCAATCGAATCAAGATAACTTTTGCTTTGTCAATCTCTATTCGATGCCCTTTGACATTTGCAGATAGCAGTTTGTTTTTTTCAGTTGGCAAAACTGAAAACTGACGCTTGACGTGCGGCGGGCGGCGGTCCTTCATTATTCTTAGGATTTTTCTCTTATTCTTTCGACAGTGGACGCAAAAGATTTTACCAGCGAGTATCTGTTCATTTACGATGTGATAACGAGCTATCATATAATGTAGTTCCACAGCAGAGAGCCTGCACTCATCGCGTCGCCTCCGCTTATCGCGAGGCCGCACGGCCGCCTCGGCAAGCTAGCCTAGCGCCTAGCGGTTTAGTTTCGTGTTATGATCGCGTCGTAGCGCACGTCTCGCGTTTCTCGAACACAGTCGATATTATGCGGCCCCGAAAGAATAACGTAAATAAAATTCAATTATGATGTCCATGGTGTATACGGTGTATGGATTCGCCATATTCTTTATGATCGCGTGGGTGACAGTGTGGTTGATTCACATCATGGCTCTGTCGTACTGCAAGTGGAAGCTGCACCGGGCCGTGGACCGGTCCCCGCCCGAGCAGCCGTACCCGGGCGTGTCGATCCTGAAGCCACTGACCGGCGTGGACCCCAACCTGCTGTCCAACCTGGAGACGTTCTTCACGCTGGACTACCCGTGCTACGAGCTGCTGTTCTGCGTGGAGAGTGAGGCGGACCCCGCCGCCATGCTGGTGCACAGCCTGCTGGCCAAGCACCCGCTGGTGGACGCGCGGCTGTTCGTGGGCGGGCAGCGCGTCGGCGTCAACCCCAAGATCAACAACATGCAGCCCGCGTACCTCGCCGCCAAGCACCCGCTCGTGCTGATCAGCGACGCCGGCATCCGCATGCGCGAGGAGACGCTGCTGGACATGGTGCAGCACATGAAGGACGACGTGGCCATCGTGCACCAGATGCCTTCACGTGCGACGCGGAGGGGTTCGCCGGCGTGTACGAGAAGGTGTTCTTCGGCACGTCGCAGGCGCGCATGTACCTGTGCGCCGAGCTGCTGGGCATCAACTGCCACGTCGGCATGTCGTCGTTGGTGCGACGCGCCGCGCTCGAGGAGGTGGGCGGGCTGGCTGCCTTCGCGGATTACCTGGCCGAGGACTACTTCCTGGCCAAGCTGATCACGGGGCGCGGGTGGCGCATGCGCGTGGCGTCGCTG
>OZ026814.1:5051464-5237490 GCA_964023185.1 Macaria liturata | reverse complement strand
TTAAACGGAGTAACACTGTGTCTCCCGTAATATGCATCATTGTGGCATTCATAACATCTTTGTTATGCCAAGAGCAAGGTACAAATATACCTAGAAAAGTACAACCTTTGCTAAAATATTGGTACTTTATGTAGCACTTATGTAAGCTGCAGATATAGTAGGTACATTACGTTGACATATCTTTCATTTATTCAGCCAAACAACATTCTAATGCTGGCCAAATATGTAGGTACATAATACAAATAACATCAACAGGTAAATTAGTTTCACCAATTTATTTCTCTGATATACTATTGGATTTACCTCATTTTGTTTTTTTTCTGTACTGAGCAACACAGCTGTTTTGTCATTATTAGGGTATAAGTCTGAAAAAGGTATTGCAAACAAAATAATGACTATTATGATTGAAAATGAGTTACCATATTACATGATTCTAGAATGTAATAAGGTAAATTCCTAACATTTACCATATGACCATCAAAATGAGTGATTATAATTATTGTCCCAGTTAGCTTTACATTTCTTTGTTTGGTAAACCAGCTGCAGAAACAACTTCTTTCATTTGTTTCACTTTAGATATGAATGCATTTATTTGCAATAATAATACATACATAAAACAAGGGAAGAAAAACTAAAAACACTACTTTTACTTAAACAAAATAAAAAGGTGCACTTAGTTTTTTTTTAGAAAATCCTAAAGATAGTTTATGTGCTTCAGCACTGTTTTGTATCTGATAAGTTTGAATTTTAATATTCAATTCAATATTCATATCTGATTACATAAAAGTGTTTTCATTGGTTAAAAAATGTATATTAAGTACTTTTATCTGCTGCTTACATAAAGTTCTACTTATTGGTGCAACTCAAGTGACCACAGTAACATAATAATATGTATGTACCAGTAACTTAAACCAGTAAATAGAATGTACAAGAACTATGTAATACTTATTTACTTTCATTCATATGTCAATGCAATTGATTACATAAATATTTGTATAAATTTATATACATTGATTGACTGAGTAAGAGTCTATAGGCATTTTGGTTGTTTGAAATTTCTAGATAACAGAATTTGCTATTGCTCACCTAAATGAAAATATATTTTAGTCTATACATACCTAGTATGCTTGTCTAATAGGAGTCTAACAGCCATCTCTACCTAATCACAACGAACAACAAAAGAGAGAGAAGAACAAGGCATTATTTAAATGACTTAAGTCACGGTACGTCAAGAAGGCACCATTATACAGTTGCGGTTCCCAAGACTCGCACCAAGCATTTTGCTTCAACTTTCATCGTGTGAACAGCCAAACTGTAGACCTTGCACAAATCTCTATTCCCCTTGAATTATTAATATAATTTGACAGTCTTAAGTCGAGAGTAAAACTTTTTTTCTTCTTGGTAAGCACACTAGAGCGTAGATTATAATCTTGCTTAACATCAGGCAAGTTTTAATCAAGCATGAGCGTATCTTATGTAAAAAAAAACACTATCTTGTTATTAGAAGAGTGCTGTTAGATGTCTATTAGCTAAACATATGTACCGGGCATAACTTTACAACACCAATAATTGCCATTATGTGTTGCTTGAATCAGTCAACAATGAAACAAAGTACATACATTTTAAAAGATCAAAATAATATTATCTGGGTCTGTTCAAGGCTTTAATTTTATGTTTATTCAGTAGGTATTTGTACAATAGCTTTTCAATAAATGCTTATAAAGGGATGTGATCATACCAAGTTTTGATAAATTAATGTACATTTATGAATAATTATTGAAATATGTAATGCAAATAGTAGATAATAATGCATTTGTCTAACTCAAGCATAGCTTAATTGAACCTTGTAAGATCAGTAATATAAAAGTAAAACCAGAACCAGCAAATTAATTGATCATTGTTTTGAAAATAGTCAAAAATACACTGTATAACTAATCATTTGTAGATTATGAAGTTTTATAGTATTCTTTTTTAGCACTCCCTTTATGGACCCTCTCTCTCTTTGAGTCGTATTTCCTCATGACTGAGGGTCGTGACTTCCCGCAGAATTAATTGGTTAGGGGAGTTCTCTTGGGCAGATCGTGGTGGGCGCCCAGGTCCTTCCACGGAAGACACATGTCCTCGGATATTGTGGTCCTCAATCATGTCGGTTTCCTCACGATGTTTTCCTTCACCATTAAGCTCTTTATTAGCCAGTAAATGTAAAAAGTTGAATAATATAGATGCCTAGCCGGGTGCGACCGAGGCTCTGAGGCAATCACACATTTTTGGGTCAGGGACTAAAGAACTTCAATCATAGAATACAATATTGATCAAGCATAGTTACAGTGTCTAGGCCATGTCAAAGACCTTGGAATAGGCTTTAATGTTAAAATAGGGTATTATTGTGGTTTAAACGTTGTGGAAGGACCTACAATGTATCTGCCCAAGATAACTCCTCTAACGAATTAGTTCTGCGGGGGAGTCACGACCCTCAGTCATGAGGAAATACGACTCAAGAGAGAGAGAGAAACTTATCAGTATAAAACACAAATCACAGAAGCTCAAAATATCAATGATCAAATGATGCCATTTTAACCGACTTCCAAAAAAAGGAGGTTATCAAGTCTTCTGATTTTTTTTTGTGGGGATGTTACGCGATTACGCCGTTGTTTATCAACCGATATCAAAAAATATTTTTTATTTGATGATAGTTTCCGAGATGGTCCCATATTTTTTTTTTGTTTTCATTAGAATTTGTTTCCCGCCTCTAGATTATGTAGCTGATTTCATGTTTCAGAAAAAATATTGCAAAGAAAACAATTGTATCCAAAATCATTGTTCTGTACATTAATTTATTAAACTATTCATAGTTATATTTTGGTTTTTTTCTTTTTATAAAATTGTATGAAGGAGTCATTGAAAAAGACTTGATAATGTATAAAAACCGTAAAGCAGATTCAGAGGTCTACAAATACATATATTAGGGTTATTGGGAACGGTATATTTACTAAGCCGAAATGTACATTTTGTGACCTCCAAGTTAAGTAAAAATATCATCAGCTTTTCCAAAGAAAAGCATGTGTGATCTTTTAATTTTTGTTTAACATAAAAATGACTTGGTGATGCTAACATTTCAGGTTAGTTACTTGGTAAACTTTGAATCCTAAAATCTGAAAATTGATTGTATTTTCAACTCATAATACTGGTTTTGGCTTTGCTGGGCCTTGATATTTATCAACAACTTGCTCTGGCCGCTTTGAATAAATATATGAATACTTATTAAAATAAATATACCTAAATAAATGTGAATAAAAGAACAGGCTGATTGTAAAGCTTAAAATAATTTGCTAACATTATTTTTTTGACATGTTTAAATCTGTCTTGGACCTACATATTTGATTTTGTGATTGTTGTATTTTGTAAAATGTCTTATGTAAGGATGGTTGTACACTGGATTGCATTCTATCTTGTGTGGTATGCGAGATAAGTGATATCCCGGTGATTTCATTAGTCATTGATTAAAATAGACGTTGCGAATGTACTTGGCGTGCCAAAAGAAATGGGCCTATTTATTGGATGCTGCTTTCCTAACCGAAGCGACGGGTCTTAAAACTATTTGCTTCGTAAAAATATTATTTCAGACTTATCACTGAAAAAGCGACAATAAATTTTTGAAACGGCAACTGTGTTGCAAATTTATTTTTCGCTAATAGCGTTGAGAAAAAATGTCTGTTGCTATTTGATCAATGTGTGTGTGTTTAATATATTAATACGTAATTCCAATCATATATTTAATGTTTCCGTGAAACAGTGTACAACCACCAGTGCAAATCTATGCTATGTTCAATCTTGTAGAAAATCGCTCCTAATCTATTACATTTTTTAAAACTGACCAATTTTTTCGAATACATAAACATAAATACATAAATGTAAAATACAAAAGTACAAGACATTTGGTGAAAATTATAGTCGTAAAAGACAAGTACATTTTTAAGTTAAAAGTTATTGTGATATGTGTAAGATTCCTATTTGATTTAAAAGCTTAATTAATTTATATTCGAGTAAAAAGTATTCAACTTTAAGAAGTCAAAAATGATTATGATTTCTTATTGGCGCCATTTTGAGGAGTATTTTAAGAAATAAACGTAAAAGTTATTTGATGCTCTTGCTAAGATACGTGTTATGCTGAAAACAAAAGGTTTTATAGTTGAAGTAACTTTGAAAATCAATCGTAATTATAAATTTTCAATCATTTAACTAAACAATGCAGTACCATACCGAAAATTTGTTTTATATTATATTTTACCTCTTCATAAAGGTCATTAGTAAGTGGCTCATATGGTAACAGTATTATGGTTTAAAGCTATTGACTGTTATCACATTCCAGCAATGAGGAAATATCGATTTGTAATCATTTTCCGGGCTATAGTCTATCTATACATACCAAGTATAGTAATTTGTATAGACTGTATTTATTGCTATCCTTTTACGAATTTTACAACGGGCGTTAGGAATGTCTACGTCGATCTAAACGTATTGTAAAAGAAACAAAGTATTTCACAGAAATATTTTTGGAACTAAACTTACAATGTATTGCTAAGTAATTTTAGACAAATACAATGATTGTCGGTCTTCAAATCGAGAGTAAACCGGTTTCTTCTAGTTAAGCGCGCAAGATCGTAGATTACAACGTTGCTTAACATCAGGCGAGTTGTAGTCAAGCGAGAGCGTATCTAATGTAAAAAAATAAGATTAGCTCGATTAATAGCAACAAAATGTGGGCCCGTTTGAGCCGCTAATTCTCAAACTAGTAAAGATAACAAGCTATCAACAGTAGACTGTGAAAAAGAGTTGAGATATCAGTTATACCTACTATCTATCACTCGACAAAATGGCGCCAAACTATCGTCGATATTAGATTGGATCCTCTCAAACATGGGTTATATTAATATAGAAATTTACTGAAAAATTTTGCGATGTAAACAACTTTAACCAGGTCCATACGCTTGGCAAATAGACGTTAACAGACCTTTACAAAACAAGAGATTTTATAAAACCTCAAATAAGTGAGGTTTTGTCACTGATCGCTTCATAAACACAATTATTATTTTTTTACTGTATGACATAATTAGGGTCTGTAAAGAACTACTTCTATCAACTAAAAACAAGAAAGAAAGTTGTCGTTCAAATAATTCCTCATCCACTCTTGTACCAGCGCTAGCTGTTGGGCGTCTGTTTGTCAAGTGTGTATAACAATGTGGGTTAAATAGTACACCCTGAAGAACACATACGATTGTATACATTTTGATAACATATGATATCTCAATGTTTGTTCTCTGTATTTGTTCATATACGACTCTATTTTAAAGGTATTATAAAGGTTTAGGTAGGTATATCCCATTCAATGATATATTTGTTCATAAAGATCGTTGAAGTTTTAACTTTTGAACCATACCAATAACCGGCTTTTTGAAGATCAGTTTATTTCTCCTACCAAATCAATTTCTACGCGCTGTCATAAAGAAAAATGTTTGAAATCCACCAAGTTCTAGAAACCGGTTAAAAACAATACTACAAAGTTCGGAACGGTCAGGCGACCTATATGCGTAGACATAAAAATATGTACGTAAAAAAGTCGTATAAAAATAACTCGTGGTTGAAAGGATCTTGAAATTGTAATTACATTGTATTCTTGTGACATATTGTTATACTGTCTTGCCACAAACAAAATGTACCTTTAACATCTTTTGTAATGTACCTGATGCAATGAAAATAAATAACGGTTACATACAATGTATGTGACTGGATAATTTCCCATTCTGTTGTTTTTATATTATATGTACTCATGTTTACCCAACTATAATAGGCATAAATGAGGTTAGCTGTAAATAAATCAATATTCCAGGACATTGAACACAGCGCCATCTAGCCCTACACTAACCAAACGCTTGTGTCGTGGGTACTAGATAACGCATATGATGCTTGTACTTTTCTTTTGTAAATATATACTTATTATACATACTTAATATGAATGACCAGACTCAACAGAAGTTTAATTAAACAATTGCTTAAGAACAGTACGTTTTAGCGATAAAAATAACTAATCTACCTCTATTAGGTACATTTATATAGGGGCATAGTTTAGGTTTATCGATTTTTGAAGTTTACTTCATCATCATCATCAGGCTTTTATCGCCCACTGCTGAGCATAGGCCTCTCCTGTACGCCACTTGTACCGAAGTTCCCTTAGGCCTTGAAAAATGTTGTTTATCAGTCAAGTACACCAACATCTTTGCAAGTTTGACTAAAAATAATAAGATCTGATGTCATTGTGCAAGGTTTTAGATATAAGAATACTAGCTGGTGCCTGCGACTTCGTCCGCGTGGGATAGTTATTACCATAAAAATGGTTCTAGTGAGTTATCATCTTAAAATATACTGCCGCGCAATTTGCAGCGCACGCAACGGAAGCCCTCAAAGATGAATAATTTTCCCCGTTTTTTCCACATGTTTCATTGTTTCTTCGCTCCTATTAGTTGCAGCGTGATGTTATATAGCCTAAAGCCTTCCTCGATAAATGGTCTATTCAACACAAAAAGATTTTTTTCAATTCGCACCAGTAGTTCCTGAGATTAGCGCGTTCAAACAAACTCTTCAGCTTTATAATATTATAGTATAGATTACATAAACCAAACCAACCTACATTATTGGCCGAGTCTTGGACAATATCATGAATTTGTGACTCATATTAGAGATCCAATTCGTGGCAAACTATCTAAATACTAAGTATAAGAAAGCCTCTTTATTTATTATTTTTAGTGGACGTATTTTACAATGAGTCAATGACGAGTTCAAAGCAACAATTATCGCCTTGAGTAAATATTGGTTTTCTGCGTAAACGGCGAGGCACCTCCTGACAAACAATACCGTTTGTTATGTTTCCGTTACCAAGTGTCGTCAGACATTTTATTCTTGATGTAGGTAATATAGGTATAAATAAATAAATAAGCCTTTATTACTGGTTTACAATATTCGTTCTTAAATAAAACTATTCCGTAATCACTGTCTTTATACTCTTCAGCTTGTCTTTCGACATACCTAGGCCTCCTCCAGAGCCTTCCATTTCATTCTCTCTCTCTAGTTTTTTTCCCAAACAAATTGTGTCTTTATTTTCTTCTAATCTCTCTTCTTGGAAGTCCTCCCATAGCTTTTGTTACCTTCTTTGGTTCTTTATGAAATCTCTTTAATACCTTGAATATCGCTGTTGAAGTCGAAGTATGTAGAATATTTATTTATATATATATTTAAATATATGCACACATAGGTACAATTTTCCAAAAAAAAATACATGTGCCCCGAGGTATTGGGGCGTAGCAAGAGACAATAGCTAAGCTTTATGCTAGCCAGTGTCTTCACAAATTTTGCTTATAAGTTTATCATGCTCTATGCTAAGTATATTATTTTGTACCTAAACAGACTTACCTAATAGACTTAGGCCGCTTGCACAACGACTTTTAAATACATTTAGCCATTTTTAAAAGATGGATTTGTTGCTAGATGAATTTAAAAATCTTTGCGAAAGTGGGCGTACATTTTTAGTAGGTAGGTAACATATAAGTATAGAAATGTAAGTTTTGACCGCCAATATCACTTTATTTGCTTGACCAGAACTTGCAGGCCCTGGCAGCCAACGACGTCTATAGTTAGTTATTAGATCTCGTGATTTACTAAATACTTTTTGGATGAAGTAACTATTAATTGCACTTAGGTAAGTATAGGTATCTTCTAGGTAAGCGTGTTACACCTAAGGCTGCATCAATGCCAGTCAAACGTAAACCTATCCCACGTAAAAGTTAAAGTAAAAAAAATAAAATTCTATATTCTGTAACTTAAGTTACCACTAGAATGTAGTACGAAATCTTCAAATAAATGTGAATAAAAGAACAGGCTGATTGTAAAGCTTAAAATAATTTGCTAACTTTATTTTTTTGACATGTTTAAATCTGTCTTGGACCTATTTGATTTTGTGATTGTTGTATTTTGTAAAATGTCTTATGTAAGGATGGTTGTACACTGGATTGCGTTCTATCTTGTGTGGTATGCGAGATAAGTGATATCCCGGTGATTTCATTAGTCATTGATTAAAATAGACGTTGCGAATGTACTCGGCGTGCCAAAAGAAATGGGACTATTTATTGGATGCTGCTTTCCTAACCGAAGCGACGGGTCTTAAAACGATTTGCTTCGTAAAAATATTATTTCAGACTTATCACTGAAAAAGCGACAATAAATTTTTGAAACGGCAACTGTGTTGCAAATTTATTTTTCGCTAATAGCGTTGAGAAAAAATGTCTGTTGCTATTTGATCAATGTGTGTGTGTTTAATATATTAATACGTAATTCCAATCATATATTTAAGTAATGTTTCCGTGAAACAGTGTACAACCACCAGTGCAAATCTATGCTATGTTCAATCTTGTAGAAGATCGCTCCTAATCTATTACATTTTTTAAAACTGACCAATTTTTTCAAATACATAAACACAAATACATAAATGTAAAATACAAAAGTACAAGACATTTGGTGAAAATTATAGTCGTAAAAGACAAGTACATTTTTAAGTTAAAAGTTATTGTGATATGTCTAAGATTCCTATTTGATTTAAAAGCTTAATTAATTTATATTCGAGTAAAAAGTATTCAACTTTAAGAAGTCAAAAATGATTATGATTTCTTATTGGCGCCATTTTGAAGAGTATTTTAAGAAATAAACGTAAAAGTTATTTGATGCTCTTGCTAAGATACGTGTTGTGCTGAAAACAAAAGGTTTTATAGTTGAAGTAACTTTGAAAATCAATCGTAATTATAAATTTTCAATCATTTAACTAAACAATGCAGTACCATACCGAAAATTTGTTTTATATTATATTTTACCTCTTCATAAAGGTCATTAGTAAGTGGCTCATATGGTAACAGTATTATGGTTTAAAGCTATTGACTGTTATCACATTCCAGCAATGAGGAAATATCGATTTGTAATCATTTTCCGGGCTATAGTCTATCTATACATACCAAGTATAGTAATTTGTATAGACTGTATTTATTGCTATCCTTTTACGAATTTTACAACGGGCGTTAGGAATGTCTACGTCGATCTAAACGTATTGTAAAAGAAACAAAGTATTTCACAGAAATATTTTTGGAACTAAACTTGTTTCTACAATGTATTGCTAAGTAATTTTAGACAAATACAATGATTGTCGGTCTTCAAATCGAAAGTAAACCGGTTTCTTCTAGTTAAGCGCGCAAGATCGTAGATTACAACGTTGCTTAACATCAGGCGAGTTGTAGTCAAGCGAGAGCGTATCTAATGTAAAAAAATAAGATTAGCTCGATTAATAGCAACAAAATGTGGGCCCGTTTGAGCCGCTAATTCTCAAACTAGTAAAGATAACAAGCTATCAACAGTAGACTGTGAAAAAGAGTTGAGATATCAGTTATACCTACTATCTATCACTCGACAAAATGGCGCCAAACTATCGTCGATATTAGATTGGATCCTCTCAAACATGGGTTATATTAATATAGAAATTTACTGAAAAATGTTGCGATGTAAACAACTTTAACCAGGTCCATACGCTTGGCAAATAGACGTTAACAGACCTTTACAAAACAAGAGATTTTATAAAACCTCAAATAAGTGAGGTTTTATCACTGATCGCTTCATAAACACAATTATTATTTTTTTACTGTATGACATAATTAGGGTCTGTAAAGAACTACTTCTATCAACTAAAAACAAGAAAGAAAGTTGTCGTTCAAATAATTCCTCATCCACTCTTGTACCAGCGCTAGCTGTTGGGCGTCTGTTTGTCAAGTGTGTATAACAATGTGGGTTAAATAGTACACCCTGAAGAACACATACGATTGTATACATTTTGATAACATATGATATCTCAATGTTTGTTCTCTGTATTTGTTCATATCCTACTCTATTTTAAAGGTATTGTAAAGGTTTAGGTATATCCCATTCAATGATATATTTGTTAATAAAGATCCTTGAAGTTTTAACTTTTGAACCATACCAATAACCGGCTTTTTGAAGATCAGTTTATTTCTCCTACCAAATCAATTTCTACACGCTGTCATAAAGAAAAAAGTTTGAAATCCACCAATGATAGCTCGGAGAAATTAATTTCATGGGAGAATTTAAAAAAAAAACAGTAGATTTGATAACCATCTTATTTGAAGTCGGTTAAAACTGAAACTAATTGTAGTTCTAGAAACCGGTTAAAAACAATACTACAAAGTTCGGACCGGTCAGGCCACCTATATGCGTAGACATAAAAATATGTAAGTACGTAAAAAAGTCGTATAAAAATAACTCGTGGTTGAAAGGATCTTGAAATTGTAATTACATTGTATTCTTGTGACATATTGTTATACTGTCTTGCCACAAACAAAATGTACCTTTAACATCTTTTGTAATGTACCTGATGCAATGAAAATAAATAACGGTTACATACAATGTATGTGACTGGATAATTTCCCATTCTGTTGTTTTTATATTATATGTACTCATGTTTACCCAACTATAATAGGCATAAATGAGGTTAGCTGTAAATAAATCAATATTCCAGGACATTGAACACAGCGCCATCTAGCCCTAAACTAACCAAACGCTTGTGTCGTGGGTACTAGATAACGCATATGATGCTTGTACTTTTCTTTCGTAAATATATACTTATTATACATAATATTAATGACCAGACTCAATAGAAGTTTAATTAAACAATTGCTTAAGAACAGTACGTTTTAGCGATAAAAATAACTAATCTACCTCTATTAGGTACATTTATATAGGGGCATAGTTTAGGTTTATCGATTATTGAAGTTCACTTCATCATCATCATCAGGCTTTTATCATAGGCCTCTCCTGTATGCCACTTGTACCGAAGTTCCCTTAGGCCTTGAAAAATGTTGTTTATTAATCAAGTACACCAACACCTTTGCAAGTTTGACTCAAAATAATAAGATCTGATGTCATTGTGCAAGGTTTTAGATATAAGAATACTAGCTGGTGCCTGCGACTTCGTCCGCGTGGGATAGTTATTACCATAAAAATGGTTCTAGTGAGTTATCATCTGCCGCGCAATTTGCAGCGCACGCAACGGAAGCCCTCAAAGATGAATAATTTTCCCCGTTTTTTCCACATTTTTCATTGTTTCTTCGCTCCTATTAGTTGCAGCGTGATGTTATATAGCCAAAGCCTTCCTCGATAAATGGTCTATTGACCACAAAAATATTTTTTTCAATTCGCACCAGTAGTTCCTGAGATTAGCGCGTTCAAACAAACTCTTCAGCTTTATAATATTATACGAGTATAGATTACATAAACCAAACCAACCTACATTATTGGCCGAGTCTTGGACAATATCATGAATTTGTGACTCATATCAGAGATCCAATTCGTGGCAAACTATCTAAATACTAAGTATAAGAAAGCCTCTTTATTTATTATTTTTAGTGGACGTATTTTACAATGAGTCAATGACGAGTTCAAAGCAACTATTATCGCCTTGAGTAAATATTGGTTTTCTGCGTAAACGGCGAGGCACCTCCTGACAAACAATACCTACAATCATGTTTCCGTTACCAAGTGTCGTTAGACATTTTATTCTTGATGTAGGTAATATAAATAAATAAATAAGCCTTTATTACTGGTTTACAATATTCGTTCTTAAATAAAACTATTCCGTAATCACTGTCTTTATACTCTTCAGCTTGTCTTTCGACATAGGCCTCCTCCAGAGCCTTCCATTTCATTCTCTCTCTAGTTTTTTTCCAAACAAATTGTGTCTTTATTTTCTTCTAATCTCTCTTCTTGGAAGTCCTCTTATAGCTTTTGTTACCTTCTTTGGTTCTTTATGAAATCTCTTTAATACCTTGAGTATCGCTGTTGAAGTCGAAGTATGTAGAATATTTATTTATATATATATTTAAATATATGCACACATAGGTACAATTTTCCAAAAAAATATACATGTGCCCCGAGGTATTGGGGCGTAGCAAGAGACAATAGCTAAGCTTTATGCTAGCCAGTGTCTTCACAAATTTTGCTTATATATCATGCTCTATGCTAAGTATATTATTTTGTACCTAAACAGAGTTACCTAATAGACTTAGGCCGCTTGCACAACGACTTTTAAATACATTTAGCCATTTTTAAAAGATGAATTTGTTGCTAGATGAATTTAAAAATCTTTGCGAAAGTGGGCGTACATTATTAGCAGGTAGGTAACATATATAGAATTGTAAGTTTTGACCGCCAATATCACTTTATTTGCTTGACCAGAACTTGCAGGCCCTGGCAGCCAACGACGTCTATAGTTAGTTAATAGATCTCGTGATTTACTAAATACTGTTTAGGAAGAAGTAACTATTAATTGCACTTAGGTAAGTATAGGTATCTTCTAGGTAAGCGTGTTACACACCTAAGGCTGCATCAATGCCAGTCAAACGTAAACCTATCCCACGTAAAAGTTAAAGTAAAAAAAATAATATTCTATATTCTGTAACTTAAGTTACCGCTAGAATGTAGTACGAAATCTTCAAAAAATTTCGGGATCGATCAAAAGAATGGCCTGAGTCCGAAAAGAAATTACTCATCAGATTCACAATCAATTTTGTCACAATACTTACGTGAAAGCAACAGCTTCTGCGAATTATATGAGCTGATAAAACAGTCATGCATGATTCACGTAAACAGAAATACGTTGTAAATGTACTTTACACATTTATATGTACCTATAGACCTATAGATACCTAAAGTTAGGTATAATACTGTCATATTGAACGTGAGGTGTTATCGCATTCTATATACTATGTACATACTTATATGTATACGTTGGTGATAACTGTTGAATAGAGGTATGAGTGCTTTTATAGATATACCTAAGGTAAGTATAAAGTATAATAAATATTTTTGGGTGTAAATTTATGATTAGGTAATTTTCTAGTAACATTTTGTTTTATGCTATTCGCAAAATATAGTAGGTAGGTAATTGAAATGATGAATCGTGACCATTAAATTTTAGTTTAGTTACTTTTGTCTATGTTAAGTAAAATATGTAGGTATCCTTGCAACCAATTTCTCCGGACGTCCTCTTTCAGTCTCTGAAAACAGTTCCAAGTTGAGTACCTACTTGTGTGATAAATCAAGATCACTTGCCAAACGTAAAGTTTTGGTTTTATATTATTATTTTTATCTATTTCTATAAATGTATTTTATTCTTATTCAATTATTCTAACGTTCTCTTAGTATTTACTTATGTACTTACATAGGTACCTATAGCTAAAACTATGGGTATTTTTTCGCCGAAACTATAAATAGGGAACAGCTGTTTATTGATAAAGTTCATTGACCTACCTATGACAAGACATAAATTTGTATGAATCTGCAGTTTCATTTTTGCTTCATCATCATCATCAGCCCATTATCTATCGATGTCTACTGTAATACATTGTACCTAGGTAGGTACTTAGATTATGTTTGTAATAGACAATAAAAATTAAGTCTCTCAACTCAGTCGTACGTAGTCTAAATAAGTATATAAAACTCAAAGGTAACTGACTGACTGACTGACATACAATCAACGCACAGCCCAAACCACTGGACGGATCGGGCTGAAATTTGGCATGCAGGTAGGATGCAGGTAGATGTTATGACGTAGGCATCCGCTAAGAAAGGATTATTGGAAATGTCACTTTTAAAGGGGTGATATAGGGGATGCAAGTTTCACTTTCTAATGCGAGCGAAGCCGCGAGCTCCCACTAGTACCTTTTTCAACCGTAAACATTTGTAGGTATACTTATGTAATACCATGTGTTGGTTATTAAATAAATATACATATAAATGAAAATATCTCAATACATATCACACAACGCCATCTAGCTCCACACTAAGCTAACGCTTGTATCATGGGTAGGTACTAGATAACGGATATAATATATATTGTGTACCTTTTCTTTTTTTTATTAATACGATATCATTTTATTGATATTGACAAAACGTATTGAGACTAGAAAACAATAATTCTGAAAGGAAAAACGCTGTTACCGTAAATTGTAATAACACAGACGGCAAGGTTAGATAGAAGCAACGACCTTATACCATATAGACCTCTACTTAAAAAAAACGATTAAAAATCTTCCAACTATGACTATGTTTGTAAGAACTGCTTCTTACAAAAATATAATACTTAGTTGTTTACTGCTTACAAAATATAATAGTTGGGAGATTTTTTATTATTAAATTCAAATTCAAAATTTCATTTATTGGACATCAATGGATCCATTTTGTTAGTGGCACACAAGATAAAAGAATTTAAAGACTAGTGTAGACATAAACATTTCACAATAAATAATATAATAAATCGCCAAACGTTAACAAAGCCGATAAAAAATATCCCTAATATTTTTTCTTATTCCATATTGTACCTACATAACGCGATAGGCGCCCACGGATCACATTTTATCAGATATGTAATTTTTCTCTCGACGCGACGTTTTCCTTCACCGTTTGGCAAGTGCAATTTCACACATAACTTGAAATACAAGTCGGTACATGGCGTAGGGCTGGGATCGAACCAGGGTGCTTCAGAATATAAATCGGTCGCGTTTACCATCCAAACTCTTATAAAATAAGTTTTTTTAGTTTACGATATGTAAATGTCAGAGGCCCTTAGGGTTTGATAAACTCTCGATACCGGAGTTGGCCACTCTCATTCGATAAGAAGAAGTTTACGATAGGTGTATCAAGTTTATATTGTCTAAGGCCACAAGTCTAGCATTAGACTAGACTAGACGTTTCTGTCTCAGCAGCGAAGGCCGTTTACGTAAGTATTTAGACATCTCTGAGTAAATACTACTCGTTGAAAGACCTGGGCGCCCACCAGAGTTGGGTTGTTACTCAATTATTATTTTTTTCATACCATCAATTGATTGAAAAATTAATTGCAACTAATTCAATCACAATTGATTTAATTGTGATTATTCTGTTAATTGTATATTACAACTAATTTATGTATATTGACATGTGTTAAATGCAAGACACAATTACATTATTGCAACTAATATTTTCAATTGTAACGGAAAACCATTGAAACTAAAAATTAATAATCATGTTTCATTGCATCCTGTGCATCCTGAAATTTGGTGTATGTAAATTACAACCTGGATTAACAAATACGCTACAAATCAAATCATTTTTAATTGCTAGTTGTTAATTCACTAAATCAATTGAAAATGAATTAATTGTTAATTGTAGCAAATCGCAATTGACAATCAATCAATTATTAATTGTCACTATCAGTTACAAACATAGACACACACATAATTTCACCTTTAAATAAAATAAAATAAATAAATATTCCGGGACATTGCACACATCGCCATCTGGCCCCACACTAAGCAAACGCTTGTGTCGTGGGTACTAGATAACGGATATAATACTTTTACTTTTCTTTTCTAAATACATACCTATTATACATACAAACGACCAGACTCAACACATTTATAAATACATCTGTCACGCGGGAATCGAACCCGCGACCCCTAGATTATAAGGCAGAGCCACTACCAACTAAGCTAACAGGCCAGTCAATACTATAAGTGGGATACTCATTGTGAAAGACTAAGTAGATATAGGTACCTAGTAAATACCATGGTGACCTACTAACTCTAGGATAACTGGGTGACTCACTGCCCTGCCACCATTACAGACAATTTGCAGGTCAAGAGGTTAAACAGAGATGTGTCATACAAGGAAGGTTTAGGTTTGTAGCAGTACCTTAAGTAGGTATATTAAATAAATAAATAAAATAAAAAAGTGGCTCGTTCAAGAAACATACTACTCCATAGACGATGTTCTTCAAAAAAAAAAAGCTACCTACCTAAATATTAATGGTAGAAAACTTAATTAATGGTAGAAGCGTAATTTAATTTATGTTATTTAATTTATGTTACGTACAATTGTAATTTGTATTAATTGACGTATTATAAACGTAATTGACGTGTAAGCTTTTGGTTACAAATAAATTGTTTATCTGTTTATCTGTATACCAACTACGCTCCAATGATATTTATGTAGATTTTATGTTTCAAATTAAAATGACTTATCGCAATCACATATTTTACAAATGAATGCTACAGTTTTCTTTAAAAGATGATTTCAGTGTTTTGTTTGAAAGGTTTGTTCGGTATTTCTTATATTTTTTAAATTATGTTGTCTTTTATTGTAAAGAAGCAGAAGCAGTCGCCGTAGCCGAAATCGGCATTGTTGTGATACCTATAATATTGAATTAGGTATTACATCCACCAGGCTTTGGATCCGATAGTCTGAAGACATAAACAAGGTTAATTATCATTAGGTAGGTATGTATATATTTTATTAAATTACTCGCTTGCCCGCGAAACCCGTCCTTGCCGGGACGAAGGGACATCGACTTGGTAGGTTGCAGTAGGCAGTGGAATCTCATTATCTCCGAAAAACCTCACCGCTAAATTAATAAAAAAAACATGTGTGTGCGTGTGTGTAAAGCGAGTTTGGCTCAGCGGCAGTGTCTGCTTTTCATCCAGGCGTACCCTGGTTTTAATCCGGCCCTACACCGATGACTTGTATTTTCAAGTTATGTGAATGAGAAATGATTAATAAATAACTTTTATTTATTACTTTATTTATTTATATCTACATCTATACAAGTAATAAAGCTGAAGAGGGTCGAAAGTCTGAACATTGAAGATACCTACCTATTTACAAAAAATGTTTAGAAATAGGTACTTCGAATTGATAGCAAAGCAAGTTTCTACAATTTCTAGAACATTTTGTATATTTATCTGTTTTTCTGTGTCTATGTTTATTTAAACGCTCATCGCTCAATAACGGCTGAACCACGGCTGATCGTGATTTTTGGTATGTATGTAGTAGTAGTATGAGATGAGGTCTTAGCGTAAGAACTCACGGAGCGGTTTTTTCCCGCGCCCGCCGCCGCGGTGGAATCGCGTTTTATTTTCAAAACTCACGAAGCCGGAGTTTTGTGCGGCGCCGCTGCCGTTGCGGCAGCGATTATCGTCCGCAAACCTGGCGATTGATTATCGCAAGAAGGAACTTCGCCGGACTTTGATCGCAGAGCGCGCGGGTGGAAACCGCCGCGGCAGCGGTGCCGCGAGCGGCGCCCGCCCGTGGGTGCAGCAGGAGCCGCGAACAATCGCAACCGCTGCGGGAGTAAACCGCGTCGTGAAATGTGCTTGAGTTTTTTACATTATTCTACAAAGGCTGCGGTGCCGCCACCGCGGCGGGCGCGGGAAAAAACCGCTCCGTGAGTCCTTAGCGTTTGGAGTGTGGTAAGCTACTCTACTAGTATATTATATTTCGCTACGAGACTTGTACCGCAGAAAAAATAAGACCTGTATCTATTATCATTAAGCACTTTACTCGTTCTTTAGACTAAACGAATTAAAGCTATTACTAATACAATTGAGAGCAACCTGTTGACCCCATAGGCATGCGTCCAAATAGCGTTATGTACCTATATACCTGGACATGTCACATACTACTACACATACTGTACTGTATGTATACTGGACATGGTAGATGGTAGCATGTGTCAAATAAAAGGGCAAAATATTTTTATGAATGTCACACTGGTGCTCGTAGGTAAACAAGCAGGAACATAAGTGTAACTTGTAACTAATATTTTATTAAAACTAAATCCTATTTATTTATAAAAACTTATAAAACATAAAGTAACTAACTTATTAAAAACCAACATAAAAAACTAAATACAATATTTGCGAACGTAAATAAATTATTCTTATTCTTAAATAAAATTTGAAACAAAACAATTCATTAGTTGAATTTGTAGTAGATACTTAATTTAAAAAAATACGGCGGTGCTTAATACAAGTTCGAGGCAAACGTCTTTTTTTTTTACGTTAAATAGGCTTACCTACGTTTGACTATAGCCTGCCTGATGTTAAGCACCACTATAGTCTAAGATGTAGCACGCTTGCCTAGAAGAAACCTAGTACCTATAGGTATGTACATATTCTATGCCTATAGTGGAGTACCGCGAGCTATTTCCTCCGCCACCCAAATTAGTCGAGCACTACATAAACAGCATTCTTACGCGTCGCTATATGTAATTAGTGTGGTGTATGTACGTATGTATGGCTTGATTTGCATCGACTAGCACCTTGTTTATGATGTACAGGGTTTTATGTGAAAACGACGGTTGGTTTGTAAAATCTTGAACTATTGAATTAATTTACGTTTAAATCTTTCATATTTAAGTGTATACGTTTTTGTATATATGTTTAAAACTGTATATACTCGTACATGCTAAAATTATTTAAAATTTTGAAAGTTTTAAATATTTTTTATTATGTTATAATTTTGAATTTTGTATTTGTATATTATAATTCCATTTGGGTGCAACAGTGGAGTCAAATAGCCACAGAAATCTAAATTTATTTAGATTTCTGTGCGAATAGCCGATGATACGATAAATTTAAGATCCCCGTTGTTTATCGCTTAAGCCATGTCAGAGGCCCCTAGAGTGCTTTGAATAACTCTGACACCAGAGTTGGCAAGTCTAACGAACAAAAAAATTAACTTACTTTGTTATTGAATAGTTTTAGAAACTAAAAACACACTTGCTCCATCTTCTTCTTATCGAATGGGAGTGGCCAACTCTGGTGTCGAGAGTTTATCAAGCCTCCCTAAGGGCCTCTGACATGGCTTAATGACTGCCGAAGTAGACAAACAGTCGGGACCTACTATTTAACGTGTCATCCGACCCACGGAAGCGCCCAAAATGGAATGCCAATTTTCGGTCACCCATCCAAGGACTTTAGTTTTGTTATTTAAGTACTTATTTTGTAACTTAGTTACAGGTCGACCTAAAAAGCGTGTTAAAAATTCAACCATTGACTACTTTTTAGCTATTCGGTCTAAAACAACCAAACACCAAGTATTATAAACTGGCAAACATTGGCTTTAAGCATTTTTTTAGGTTACATGATAACTACATAATATTTTTTATTATATTTATTCTTTGCTTGAGATAAGGTTTTTTGGAGGTAAATAATCCTATTTACCTATCAAAGTACCTAAGAGGCCTAAAATTTTTTTATTTATGGTTTTCCCTTTAGATATGTTACGCTGATAGCTGTAGTCAACTAGTCATGAGTCGTTATTATTAAATTATTTCACCGCCCGTGAAACCCCTATCTGACAAGCTTCCTTAGTCAACAGGAATTTCGCTAATCGTATTAATCTATACTAATATTATAAAGCTGAAGAGTTTGTTTGTTTGTATGTTTGTTTGTTTGTTTGAACGCGCTAATCTCATGAACTACTGGTGCGAATTGAAAAATTATTTTTGCGTTGGGTAAACCATTTATCGAGGAAGGCTTTAGGCTATATAACATCACGCTGCAACTAATAGGAGCGAAGAAATAATGGAAAATGTGAAAAAAACGGGGGAAATTATTCATCTTTGAGGGCTTCCGTTGCGTGTGCTGCGAAAACGGTTCAATATATCAAAAAAAGTATGTACAAAAGAATTATTTCTCTTGAAATGATCTAACAAAATGTCTGCAACAGTATCTGTCTATCTTTTAAGATTAACTCACTAGAACCGTTTTTATGGTAATAACTGTTCCATGCGGACGAAGTCGCGCGCACAGCTAGTATAACATACGTACCAATAGGTACTTACTATAAATGTGTTGGTATTTATAGTGATTAGGTTCACTTAGACAAACTGTTGCAAGGGCTAATCGCGATGTGTCATACGGCCCCTAGAAGCGAGCAACTGTTAAAGCCATCTTTTTTAACTAAAACACTTGACCAATTTGCCTGATAAATTAAGCAATAATTGTGGTTTAAGGTGGAACATGTATAACGATCAAGAATCCAATCAGTTTCTCGGATATAGGTAAATTGGACATAACATGGAGTCTCGAAAAGGTTCCACAACTTTGCGGTACACTATAGGTACCCAGGGTACAGAGAGATCTGGAAAACTATTGTACCGCTTGGTGCGGCGTATCTTAGGAACTTGTATTATAAAACCGGTACCGTCCTGCTATACTTCAGCTCTTCTGGTGTTGGTGTTTATTGTACCTATAATAGTGGGTGTTCGCGGCTTCGCTGGCATTAAGAAGTAAAACTTGCATCCCCTAATTCACCCCTTTAAAAGTGGCATTTCCAAAAATCCTTTCTTCGCGGATGCCTACGTCAGAATATCTAACTGCATGTCAAATTTTAGCCCGATCCGTCCAGTGGTTTGGGCTGTGCGTTGATAGATCACTATGTCAGTCAGTCAGCCAGTCAGTCAGTCAATCACCTTTGAGTTTTATATATTTAAATAGATAGATTAACAGCAACATATACTAGTAACCCTGTATAGTATAATAGTAACGAACACTAATCTATTGTCGCCTCTATACAATAGCCTGTGTTCAATACGTCATATAGTGGTGTGTTATGACTCTCAGAACTAACAACACTTAAGCATATAAATTAGGCATACAATACATACATTCTAATTATGTAGGCATTAGGTATAATCCATAAAAACTTGCTAAACAATGACACACTCATAAGACTCGCACGAAGCGCTTTGATTCTACCTTCATAGTAAGGACAGCGAGACTATGGAACTCTCTACCTGGAGCCCTGTTTCCAGAAAATTATAACCCAGGGGTCTTCAAATCTAGAGTAAATAGTTTTCTTCTAGGCAAGCGTGTTACATCTTAGACTATAGTGGTGCTTAACATCAGGCAGGCTATAGTCAAACGTAAGCCTATTTAATGTAAAAAAAAATCGTATTTGTAAATGAGCCAAAAATCTTATACTTAAGTAAAAAATTGCATTCACTTAACATGGTTGAAATCAATTGCATATGATAACTTTGGAAAGATGTCTAGTGTTGTTCCGCTGTGACTCTTCACAGACTTAAAAAAACACGCAAATTTTGTTTCTTGTCTGACTGGCAGAGTCGCAGCGGAAAAACCCTCTCTCTTTGAGTCATATTTCCTCATGACTGAGGGTCGTGACTCCCCGCAGAATTAATCCGTTAGGGGACTTTTCTTGGGCAGATACATCGTGGTGGGCGCCCAGGTCCTTCCACGGAAGACACAGTCCTCGGAAAAACACTAAACTTACGTAAATATGTAAAGCTATGTTAAAGTAAAACTATATAAACAAATTATTAAAACCACGAGTAGGAACATAAACTTAAGAAAAAATTTAAAATCTCTACCGTAGGCTCTTATTTTACTGAATAAACTATGTAAGTAAGTATTTGTGAATGTCTAATGATGAATGACCGACATTGAAGGTCATCTTAGCGTCGAGATCATTACCGTAGTCTCAATGCATAGGGAAACAGGATTTATTTTCCTTATTGTAAGAAGATCATAAATGAATGAATGACGTATTAGTACTTACCTACCTACTATGACACATACGAACAATTTTATTAATACTGGCGAATGAACGAATGAATAGGTGTTTACTTCGATCAATGTTTACGACAATTTATAACATTTCTTCTAATCGTATGAGTAGCTAATTTTAGTTTCAAGTTTAATATTTTATAAGGTTTTTTTGTATAGCTGATATATGAACGAAGATATTTTATTTAGCAAATTCCTAAGAGAAAATATTATAGAAATGCAACGTTTTTTTTCGTGTTTTCGAGCGATCCTTATACTGAGGTAAATTTTCAATATTAAATTGTGTAAACAAACACTGTTATTTGGGTTTTAAAACCATCTTTATAATAAAGTAATTTATTATTTGAAAGGCTAGATGTTATTTTTTTATATTTTATTCAATACATTAATTATAAAAATAATAATATAATAATAACAGCTGTTTCGTACAACAAAGTTCTTCGATTTATATTCATAATGTATGAATCGGAAATGAATTTCCGTTTAGTTGGGTTACGCTTTGGGTACGGACGGGCAGTCCCTTACACCATAAAAGTATTCGGGGTAACCCCCAAATTCATATCACAACAAAGAAGGTTATTGAGTCAACCTGTATTATGTGTACTGTGATATTGTCAGTATTTGATAAAATTTTAATTTGATGATCTACATAAGTAACTATGTATGTATACCTATGTATAATGTGTACCTATCTCTTTAGCAAACACACGTGCCTTTCGTTTGCATTTGTTTCGCCGTTTTTAAGAATCTAAACGAAATCGAAACAGTTAAAAACTTATAAAATTTATATATATATTCTGACTAGAGGACGCCCGCGGCTTCGCTCGCTGTATTTCGGGATAAAAATTAGCTCATGACACTTCTAAGACCTCATACTTACTACCTACACGCCAAACATCATGATGATCCGTTCAGCCGTTTTTGCGTAATGAGCGTTTAAATGAACATACAAACAGAGACACAGAGAAACAGATAAACAGACCAAATGTCTAAAAAATTGTAAGAACGTGTTCTGCTATGTAGGGGAGAGCAGGGCATTGGGAGCCTACTAAGGGAAAATTGTAATAAAAACCACGTTAGTCAAAATTTGTGTATGTTTTTAATATACAGTCTTACCTTAATTATCAGGCAACACTTTAATCACAGTTTTAATCAACTACAGACGTGTATTAAGCTACAATAGCAGTTTTACAAAAAAAGTCAGCCGCTCTCATTACCCGACAAGTGCGGGTAATGAGAGCCGATTTTACGATCATACGGGAAATGGGAGCCATTATAACTATTCTCAAAAAAATAATTAACAAAACGTATTATAAATGAATTCTAAGTTAAGTACTTAATTATCTTAACAACTGAAATATTTGTAACACAAATTAAAATGAAAATAAATTCAAACACAACTGCCTAGCCTAGCTAGGCTACCATTAGCCGCTGACCACCATTTTGGAAAGTAATAACATAAATGTTTAATTGTATTCTCTGTCACAATTCAACTAATTAGACTTGTTAGTAAACAACTCTAGGAATATAAAAAGCATAGACACAGTAAAATAAGAATATAATTACATGCTTACCTTGATGCTGGCAATCTGCAATTTTTTGTAAGGATTCAGCGAAAATCATACGACCGTGCCTTGTGACTAAACGAACGACACTAACGGTTCGGGCGCGTCAGGCGATGGTTGCCGATAGTTGACGAAAGTAGCCGAGTGCTTACGATCGCGCAAATGTGGCTACATTCCGTTCAATCACCATAGCTCCCATTGCCCGATGGCTCCCAATGCCCTGCTCTCCCCTACCTATCTCCAATCATTTTTTTTTAAATAGGATCTGTTCAGACGTTCGACCCTCTTCCATTGAGCTTAATGTAGGTACCCCTCTTCAGCTTGATTACATGTATATTTATTTATTAATTTTATTCATTTATTTTAAATTAGATAGCACATATACAATACCATAGGAAGCCGATATCTAACAAGTGGATTCAAAGGGCTGTGGAAGATGATGGTAGCTCAGAATACCTTTCTGTATTCTGAGGATGGTAGTTAATTACGTCACGTTGCCATTATTTGTTCAACTGGTTTGGAAAATATAACAATGGAAGGGTTTATTTACCTACGTATGTATGTATTTGTCACCCATCTAAGCCTCTTCTTCTAAAAATATCAAAATGCCTACTGTTACCTACCTTTCTGTTCTGTTTATAACTTATAATCAAAACATTAAGTTTAAAAAAGTATAATTGTGCGTTTGTTTATGTTTGTTCTTCTAACCAATTAGGTAAAAGAACAATATTATAATAAAAAGATTATTATTTCTCTAGTTAGGTATACATAATTATCAGCATGTAAATAAAGATTAAGATATTGCAAATACGTGAAAGATAAAATATATGGCATGTAACGTTTACCTAATATTATCTGACTGGATTTATTTAGTTCAGACACTACCTATAAATGAAAAAGGGAATGAATTTATATACACTAAGTAATAGACGCACGCGGCTTCGCTCGCATTATTTCGGAAAAAAAGTATCCTATGACACTCCCAGGATCCTAATACTATCCACATACCAAAAATCATGATGATCCGTTACTGCGTGGTGCGTGTTTAAATCAATGATATTATATGTACAACACTGGTTTAAATAAACAGACAAAAATTAGCGATTTCAGATTTCCAATAAAAAAAATTGTTTTCTATTTTGGTTCTTTGTCTTCAAAAGGTACCAAACATGTTATAGTGATCTTCAAAGTACGCAGTTCCCATTGAGTTAACACACGATCCATCTTAGCTTAGACCTTACCATACATATTGCTTACCATCAAGCAAATTGTAGTCAAGTAAACCTATTTAACTAACTAACCTAACAAAAGTAGATTAATTCGTAAATGTACTCAATGCTTGCCTTTTCATTACAGACAATGATCACTTTGTGTAAATCTTCAAAATTATCTATGTTAAGGAAGTTTTTTGTAGGTAAGTTAAGTTTAGTTTTTTAAAAATTCATCCCAACTAAACCTCAGTTCAGATTGAATGACGATATAAACACTACAACGCAGGTCCAAATTCAGGTTTTATATTTATACATCGAAATACCAAAGTAGTCGGACCGGTACTGAACAGGAAAAGAAAAGATATATAGTGCATGACATTGCCACATCATGCATTGAGTAGATAGTCTGGTAAGTAAAGTGTAAGCCGACTTCTGTAAAAGAAGTTCACATAACACCAACAAAGACACATGGGCCTTATAACAAAACGTCGTTTAAATATGAGTCTAGTACTCTAAGGTCTAGACCAAGTCCGTTTAAGTTGTTCGAAAATTGCAGGATTGATCGTCAAAGGAAAATTGTCTGTCTACTGTCATAATTATCAAACTGTCAAAATGTTAAATCAAAGTTACATTTTTTTGTTGACATTTTGATTGCTTGTATGTTATGTCTGAACAACAAGAACCCACTTTTTATTTTCAAAGTTTTGTAATAAGACGGAAACAATTCTTATTCATATTTTCTTCAATTAATAATGAGGAAGTTCTCAATTCAACTTCGTTTTTAATAATAGTAAAAAGAGGATTTATTTTTTATTCTACTGAATGTTTTTGTAGAGTTTTTTCATGTTTTTAGACGGTTATTGGTTGTTTCCACTAGTTGTAACCGATTTTTATCGATGTGATTATTTATAAATTTGATAAGATTAAGTAAATATAAGATTAAGTCGGTTAATTTTATCTAAATTACTGCTTGATTTATACAGGATTTCCGTAACATAAACTATCGTTTAGTAACATAATACAGTTCTGAAAATCGTTGAATAAAAGTTGTTGAGCAAACCCAACCACAACAAAATTTAGGGAAAAATCGGAAGTTCTTACAAAATGGTCTACGCACTGTCACAAAAAATCACAAAATGTATTGCGAACCAAATTTTTTTAACACCTACTAATTATAAAACGTTAGTTTCAAACTTTTGCTTCAAACGTGGGACTTATTTTATGTGGTCTCTAGACAGACGATTAGCTTAGTATTATTTAATAATAAATAAATATAAATATTCCAGGACATTGCACACAGCGCCATCTAGCCCTACACTATGCAAATGCTTGTGTCGGGGGTACCAGATAACATTTTAAAATTCATAATAAGATGTATTATGCGGGAATCGAACCCACAACCGATTAGAAGGCAGGCAGTGCCACTACCAAACCAACACTAAGCTAACAGGCCAGTCGAGTAATATTTGTATTATGTATCTTCTTCTTCTTATCGAATGAGAGTGGCCAACTCTGGTGTCGAGAGTTTATCAAGCCGCCCTAAGGGCCCTGTATTATGTAGTAATATGTTCGGTGCTGTTAGTATTACAAATCCGACGTGTCCGAACACCCGTCATTTTGCCTCGAACAAAGTCAATGAGTCATATGTCCACTCATTTCACATTCCAATCAATGCAAACGCCCATATAGTCGATTACCGAACTTTATTGATCGAGTTCATACTAAACGTCCGATAACAACATCGATTATTACCTATAATATGTATCAAGCCAGCTATTCGATTTGTCATTGTGTTATTATATTAGACTGCAGATTACATGTAGATATCAATTTATAATATTTCATTGAATTAGGTAGTATTTCTTATCGGCTTTATTTTGTCGCTTGATTCCTCGTACAATCATATTTTGATAAAACTTTTTCGTTTCCTATTCATATGCAAACAGAAGACCATAGACTGTGGAAAATAATTATGTACTTAATCATCATCATCAGCCTGTTATCGCCCACTGAGCATAGACCTCTCTTCTTGTACGCCACTCGTCCCGGTCCTGCGCAGATTGAATTGTACTTGGTAGGTACAGTATACTTATTTGCGCCTTTCCTGACGATTAGGTAGGTACACTGTTGTGATCACGAAATAATCTATCATATACGTTTCACTGTAAATACTATAATGTATTGCCTAAGTTGCAACTTACCTAATTTTATGTATTTATCATCTTTACATATAATAAAGCTAAAGAGGGTCAAACGTACGAGTACGTAGAATATATTCGAAAAAACACATGTTTGGGTACCTATACATTAAATCCACGACAAAACCGTTCCAGCAGTTTCTAGAATGTTTGACTGTATGTCAGTTTATTTAACCGCGCATCACGATAAAAAGGCTGAACGGATCATAATATGTTTTGTTATTAGGTAGTATAAAGTCCTGGGAGTGGCATGGGCTACTTTTTATTTAGAAATAATGTGAGCGAAGCCGCGGATTCACTTGTAAATTGTATTATCGATATCACAAAATGAAGTTCCGAAAGACTGCACCAAGCGGTACAATTCTATTCTTTACTGTGCGAACTTTCAAACTTGGGAACATCTTGTTTGAAATGTGACTCCTTCAAAAAGTCGTACAGCAAAAGTTGACGTTTTAAAGGCGGTTTTAAAATGAGCGAAAAATCACGACCGGCAGGATTCAAACCTCCGTATCTCTGTTACCGTCAGAACGCCAACCGCTTTGCTACCAAAGAATACTATTACCCTTTTTGCTACGGTCTACTAACTAAAGGCGCGAAAATCCACACTAATTTCCAAACACTTCAGACTAAGCGGCTGATGGCGCCACTTGTGCTGTCAAAATAAGTTATGAATATTTTTGTTAAGTAGGTACATAAGTTGTAAATATTTTTGGCAACGTGCGTGCCCACTCTACTAATTATATTTTTAATCTTATCAAACATAAAATATAGTGATTCATCCCTTGATTCACCAATGCAGATGTTTGATGACGATATTGCGATAAACCTACTTACCGTAGTAATTTGCGACAGATTATGCCTATCGATAAAATAAATATTCCGGTAGATAAACTGTTTTTTTTTTACGGAGACTATAAGTAAAGTCATGTTTAATGCTTTAATTAGTTGTGTACTTTAAAATACGCAAGTTTTTGTTTACGCAACTGTTTATTGGATACATAGAGGAAAATTTGGGAATATAATAATATGAAGTCGATCTCATTACTATGTAAAGTATGTAACTAGTTTCACTATATACCTAGTCAGGTCATAAATTCTGTCACATGTTTAATATAAAATAATTGAAACAACTTTATTCTTTATGTAACCATTTATATACCAAAATGAACTTAACAAAACATAGATTCTTATGACAATAAAGTTTATTCAAAATGACCTCCGTGATTTTGAATACAGGCCGTCAATCTGCGCGGCCAGTCGTCTATCGCTGCACGAACGAGGTCCATGTCAATATCGGCGGCTGCCTTAATCAAGGATGTCTTGAGTGACTCCAAATTGGGATGAGGCTTTGAGCACGCCTTTTCCTCCAAGTTTTGCCATATCTTGTAATCTAACGGATTCAAATCTGGACTGGAGGAGGGCCAGTCTTCGTGCCGGATGAAGTCGATTTCACGCGCCGCCAGCCAGTCTTGTGTGCTCTTCGCTCTATGAGCTGGCGCCGAATCTTGTTGGAATACCCAGTGCTTGTTATTGAACATGATATGAGAAACAGGTTCCACAAGGTTCGTCAGGACTGTATTTTGATACACAACTGCATTCGTTTTTACACCTTTCTCACAAAAATGTACCTCTGTTAAGCCCCAATAAGAAACTCCCAACCATACCATGAGCGAGGATGGAAAATGACCTCGTTGGACACGCGGAATACGTTTGCTCGCTTCTTCACTACTGTGTGCGTACATCTTATCATTTTGTTTGTTGTAGCTCTCTTCTACGGTAAAAATTTTTTCATCTGAAAAAAGAATTTCCCGATATTTTTTTCCCGTGTACCGCTTCAACAAAGCGCGGCATCTCTTCAGCCTCAGGTCCATTAGACGAGCATTCAAACGATGTCCTGTTTTTCTTCGATATGCCCGAAGCCCTAAGTCTTCATTTAACACCCTTTTCACCGTGGTTCTGCTTAACCCGATCTGAAGGGCCAACAGTTTCTGCTTACGTTTGGGATTTCTTTGAATTCGCGCCTTCACAGTTTTTATCACTCCAGCAGTGATAAAAACTGTGAAGGCGCGAATTCAATCCTAACAGACCGACGGCGACCACTTCTTGACCTGTCATCTACACTAGAGTCTTCATTGTATCGTTTGATGGTACGATAAACGAATCTTTTGGTTATATTCAAATTTTTCAGTATGTCAAAAATTTGAATTGGCGCGTAACCGCAACGATGCAATGCAATAACTGCAACACGGTCTTCTTTATTAGCGTCCACTCCATATTTAAAAATGAATAAAATTCTAAAAAGTATACATTTTTATTTTCATGAACAATTCGAAATTCGAATTCAATAAACTTTTTTGTGGCCAGCATTCTAAAAGAAAAGTTTTTACTGTGTGACAATACTTATGACCTGACTATTATATATTTTTAGAGAACATAAGTACATAGATTATGTGTTTAAAATCATGTGTTTTATAACTTCACAGTTAATTTTAGTTTATTTGTTCAATCTTAATAATGTTTAAATATAATTTGAAAAACTTTACGGTTAACATTAATATAAATTATTCTTAAATCCAAATCGGCTTTTTGACATTAGTGCGAAGGCACACATAAAAAACTTAACTCTATCGTTTACTAGTTAGTTTAACTTAAATATCTCTTGTAATTTTGTTTAATTTTAACCCGTAAGTATAAATAAAATATATACTTACTTTTTTTCTTACTAAAACAATGTAATAATAATAAACTAGGTTTTCATTAGATACACAAAGTTTAGAAATGTCGTTAGAACATTAGTAACCTTGTGACACAAAGATAATTTCCTTCACGAAATATTCACGCAGGCGGCTTATGGTGTGATAAGAATAGGCAAGAATTGATCGGTCAGCAAGATTTTAATAATTATGAAGGCCGGCTGCCCGTCACTGGTATAAAAAAAAATTCGTAAGCAAGTAATTAATAAATTAGTTAATCCAGAAATAATTAATTCTACAATATATTTGTAACAAATAAAATTTCAATGGTATTATTTCTTCACTTCAATCTTAATTCTAAATATCTAAGATATACTTATATCATAGATAAAATAAAAATGTTCAACGCTTTTGTCTTTGTATTTATTATTTTACATAACAGCAAGCGTTTATAAACTGACGACGCCGTATGTAAACGGCGGAATCATACAAAATGCCTGCCACATATACACGGCACGTACGTTTATTTTTTTCCTGAAACATGCGATGTTTTGAAAGTTTGACAATGCGATGCTTACTAATTCTGATGGAGATTTTTTTAATGGTACCTACTTTGCTGAGATTTGTTTAATTTTAAATGTATTAAAATTTTAATTTTCTTTAATGCACATGAGCTTATATAATTCACCTGATTGTAAACGATGACTTATGATCAAGGAAGAAACGTGCTCTCTGAACGAATTAAGTGTTTTAGCAGCCCAATACTTTAATCAGCTGACCAAAAATACACATAGTTCTAAATAAGATAAGATGGCGTGACTCTTGTTTACTTTTTGGACATAAACCATACAGGGCTTTTACGAAAACTAGCTAAATTAATATAATGGAATGGTAATAATTCTGAAACCACCTCGCTACCGCCCTCAAATAAGGTTTTTGGAAATGCCAGGGGTGAAATAGGGGATGCAAGTTTTACTTCGCCCACACAAATTACAGTCTTGCTACAGGATTCTTTAGAGATAATCGAAGTGGTGGATCATGTATACTGGTTCGCAACAACTTAAAATTTAAGGTGATAAGTGAGGCCAAGAGGCTCAGTATTCGTGAATTCTTCGAATGTTCTGCTATTGAACTTCTTGAACATAAAATTATAATTGTTTGTCTCTACAGATCCCCTAAACGTAAACTAGAGTTTGTTCGTATATTTTTTGACAGGTTGAAGAATTTTCTGACGGAGCTTGGTTTGAATGGAAAAAAAATTGCTATTTTTGGTGATTTTAACATTGATAGGCTAATTATCTCTACTGCGTCGAAAGAATTTGAAAGAGTATTATCAAATTTTAACTTAAAATTAGCACTAAAAGAACCTACACGTTTAATTAGTAAAACCTGCATTGACAACATTGCTCACAATATTAGAGGAGCTAAAACAGACATAATTGAATTAGCTATTTCTGACCACACAGCTCAGTTATTCGATTGCCCTGTTAAAAAAACTTTCACCATTAAACACTGGTATAAGCTTGTTAGAGATTATAGCGATGACAATTTGAATAAGTTTGTTGGTTGTCTCAAGTCACTTTCTTTTAGTAATATTTATGAACATACTAATCCTGATGTTGCTTTTAAAGAATTTCATGAACTTTTTGCCCTTATGTATAACTTATGTTTTCCTTTTATAAAAATTAAAATCCCTATATCTACGAAGTCTAAATGGATGAGTAAAGGGCTACGGAAATGTGCTGAAAAGAAAAGATCACTTCTTTGGAAGTACAGGTACTCAAAAACTGTTAAGAATAAAGTAACTTTTAAAGATTATAATAGACGTTTTAAAAAAGTTGTAAAGCTTACTCAAAAGGCTCAAAATAATTACCATATCCAAACAGCACCCAACAAAAGTAAAGCTGTATGGCAAATTATTAATAAATATACTCATAACCAGCCTCCTGATAGTATAAACACAATAAAATATAATAATGAACTAATTAGGGATCCACTACGTATTGCCAATATTTTTAATGATTATTTTATCGATGACATTTCTAGTATTGACAATAATATTAATTATAATTCTAATACATTGACATTCAATAAATTTACTTCTTGTTTTATGACTCCCATTACTGCACATGACATCGTAAAAATCATTGACTCTTTGAATAATAGTAATAGCACCGGATATGATGGGATTTCTACTAAGATAGTGAAACATGTTGCTAATCTTATAGCTCCTATACTAAGTTACTTAATTAATAATTGTATTGAAGGTGGTATTTTTCCATCCAGCCTGAAACTTACCATTGTAAAACCAGTCTTTAAGAAAGAAGATAAATTAGATATTAAATTTTATAGACCCATTGCATTACTACCTATATTCGCAAAAGTGTTCGAGAGGGTACTTTATAATATATATAGCGAATACTTCGAAAAAAATCAAATAATTGTTGACAATCAACTAGGCTTCAGAAAAGGTAAATCGACCAGTATGGCAATACATCAGTTCCTACATAAAGTATATTCAGGTCTAGAAAGTAAAAAACAGGTTGCTGCGCTATTTATGGACATGACTAAAGCATTTGATCACGTAATGCATGGAATCTTACTCCATAAACTAGAAATTTATGGGATTCGTGGTAAGGCTCTAGATATGTTAAATAGCTACCTTACCAATAGGCAGCAAACCACTGAAATAACTACCTTAAGTCATATCACATTCACTGAAAATAAGCATTCCTCTGAGACAAGGACAGTTAAATTTGGCGTTCCTCAGGGGAGTATCTTGGGTCCTTTCCTATTTTTGATTTATATTAATGACCTTCCAAAGACAATTCCACATCCAATGGTCCTTTTCGCTGACGACAGCACAGCTCTCTTTATTAGTAATAGAACTGAACAAGAAAGAGAAATTAATGAGTCTCTCTCAGCAATTATTAAATGGCTTACGGCTAACAACCTTAAAATTAATTTAGATAAAACTGTAGCTATGATTTTTAGGTATAAAAATACTACACCACAATCAATTAATATTGCGTACAAAGGAACACCAATAGCAGAAGCCAACTGTACAAAATTTCTAGGTGTACATATTGATGCTAGTTTATCTTGGTCATCTCAAATTGAACAAGTTTGCAATAAAGTCAAACAATATGCGTACGCCCTATATATGTTAAGAAAAGTTGCTAATCAGGATACTCTTTTGACAGCATATCATGCTTATGTCGGGGCTACACTTAGATATGGTGTATTGTATTGGGGTAATGCAGCTGGGAAAAACACTGTTTTTATAGCTCAGAAAAAATGTATTCGTTCTATGTGTGGAATTCGTAAAACTGATACATGTGTCCCTTACTTCAAAAGTCTAAAAGTTATGACTTTACCTTCTATATATATTTACGAAGCTGCTTTGCTAGTAAGAATGAACCTTAGTGACTATAAAACTTGTAAGAGTTCCAGATATAAAAATAAACTCTGCTCAGATATACACAGAACTCAAACCTATGCCAACACTGTATATAATATGGGAGTTCTAATATATAACAAGTTGCCACAATCTATTAAGGAATCTACCTCGTGTTCAGTATTCAAACAAAAATTAAAAATGTTTCTATTAGATAAGACGTATTATTCTATTAAAGACTTCTTAAGTGATGATTTGTAAGTAACTTAGTTTAGTATTATAATGTTTTAAATGTGTAGAATTTGTTAACATTTGCAAAATTTGTTATAAATTATGTATATTTGCATACCTTATGGGTTGAGTATGGTGTTCCTATGTAATGAAATGTACCATCTTTTTTACCTGTACTCGGCAAATAAATGCTTTGACTTTGACTTTGACTTTGACTAATTTTAAATAATCTCTCAATTTTTGGTTTTGTATCTTACACCTATAATATTTTTTATATTACCACTTGAATTGCAAGATAAAATAAGTAACGAATTGATTTTGATGAAACTTGCACATAAATGTATTCTATGAGAACTATTTCCGTATGACATTACATCTTACTTGTATATGGTCCAATGGAACTTTAGATTTTTATGCAGTACTTAGAAAAGTCTGCTTAGTTTTTTCCTTGTTTTTCTTACATTCTAACATCTTCTTTATAAATAAAAATGAATTGTTGTTCGTTAGTCTGATTCAAACTCGAGAACGGCCGAACGGATTTATCTTATCTTAGTCTTGAAATGTTCGTGGAGGTCTAGGGAAGGTTTAAAAGGGAAATAAAAAAAATAAAAAAAAAAAAATACAAAAGTTTAGGTCGCAGTACGAAGTCTGCCGGGACAGCTAGTTGTGAATAAATTTGCTCATGAATTAATCCTCATTTGAAACACAAAATCTAATCCTACAGGTACACATTGAGCCACAAAACCATAATATCTATCGTTATTAGTAAGGTAGAGCGCAAAGGATTTCTATAGCAATCCATTTCTGCAAGCAAGCGTTCTTAGCTCCATACCACATGTGGATGTTTTAAAATTAGGTTAAATGTACATACTCTTTTTTAGTTTAGTGTGCATATGTATATAATCACCTTTTTTAATATTGTAATACGCGAATAACTTAGGTAATGATTCTTTTGGTTCTCTCAGTCTTGGACCACCGAGATACAGGCCCACGCCTAGTTCGGGGTTCACAAGAAACTCACAATAACATTAATTAAGTAATTAACATAAATATCTTATCCTTTCTCTATTGTAATACGTAATATTTTTGTGATTATACCAGTGTTTTTTGGCAAATAAAATGTCTTTATCTTACCTATATTATAACTTTCGTTAATCTGTAAATTTGTTTCATTATGTAAGGTATAGTTTTTAATCAGACAACGCATACGAGATTTGACAAACATGTTAGCCTAAATAGATCTATATACTCGAATTTTATATTTTTTTACATTAACCAATAATACATACAGGTCGAATACATAACTTACTTTTTTAAGAATTCTTTTTACAATGGCTTCAGAGCATATTACGAAAAAAATAGCCTATACAATGCTATAAATAGGTGTCTTCTAGGCAAGCGTGCGAGATCTTAGACTACAGTGGTGCTTAACATCAGGCAGGCTGTAGTCAAACGTAATGCTATTCCATGATAAAAAAAAGTTTGATATCACGTGCAAAGCCGCGAGCACAAGCTTTTTTTTTTACGTGGGGTAGGTTTACATTTGACTGCCTGATGTTAAGCATTGCTGCAGCCTAGGATGTAACACGTTTACCTAGAAGATACCTATTAACTCTAGGTTTGAAAACCCCTGGATTGTAGATCGCAGGAAACACAGCTTCTGGTAAAGTGTAAGCTAGTATTATTTTAAAATCATTGATTTTTCTACTAACGTGGCGAGCACAGCAAACAATTAGGTAATACCTACTGTAGCCAAAAACGTTGTAAAATCATAATGAAAACAAACACAACACTAGCAATTTAGTTACATTGTTCGAGGCG
The DNA here is from genome assembly GCA_964023185.1 of Macaria liturata. Lineage (NCBI taxonomy): Eukaryota > Metazoa > Arthropoda > Insecta > Lepidoptera > Geometridae > Macaria > Macaria liturata. The sequence continues at coordinate 5,202,868 of OZ026814.1, read as the reverse complement.
ACCTTTATTTCACATTCCTGTTAGATGTGTGATACAATACAGAGCTATACAGGAAGAGTGTGTTCATAGTAATACTGTAGTTTATATTGATTTACTAAAAATAAAGCTGAATGTAATAAAATTCTACATTGTTCTTTAACTATGATTATTATTATTAACTATGATTTAATCTATACTATTAATATTATAAAGCTAAAGAGTTTGTTTGTTTGTTTGAACGCGCTAATCTCAGAAACTACTGGTCCGAACTGAAAAAATATTTTTGTGTTGAAAAGACTATTTATCGAGGAAGGCTTTAGGCTTTTTTTTTATAACATCACACTGCAACTAATAGGAGCGAAGAAACAATGAAAAATGTGAGAAAAACGGGGAAAATTATTCATCTTTGAAGGCTTCCGTTGCGTGCGCTGCGAAAAAGGGTTCAAGTCGTGGGTAACTGCTATAATTTATAAAGCTGAAGATGTTGTTTGCAAAATTAATTATTAATTATGATGCCCAAAATAACTATTCCACGCGGACGAAGTCGCGAGCACAGCTAGTGTATAATTAAGGTAATCTATTTTAGCGAAATTATCAACCATATTGTTTGAATAAATAAGTAAGTACCTAATGAATTTTCTTCTAATATTGGCTGAGGGATACATTTTTCCTTATTTTCAATCTCGCTTATTTTTTATAGTCCTGTATCTAATCTGATGCTATGCCATTAAAAGTTAGCACACGGGGACGAATCCAGGACACACGATAATAAATGTAGTGCAGGCTTTTATTTACCAACTAGTGGACGCCTGCAATTTCGTTCGCAATATTTCAGGATAAAAATTAACCTACGTCACTCCAGGGACCTCATACTACCTAGTCTTAGTCGTATAATGTATACTGTAAATATTTGACGTGTAATTTTTTTTTTTTTACCAATGAATGTGTTATGTGTTATAATGATTAATTCTGCGGGGGATTCCCGCACGACCCTCAGTCCTGAGGAAATACTCTTTCTGTAATGTAATTATTACTAAATTAACAATTACAATAGAAGATAGACAGAATAGATATAGATAGATTAATAAAATCATGCCCCAGTCCGTCCCTGCGGCGATTACTACCATTTCCTTTTATTACATTGTCAGTTTTGACAAGGCCGTAGTTATTTGGTTTACAGTAATTGGTTGCATGCGATTCATTACTTACATTATTTGGCTTAAGTCATTATTAATTAAAGTAGGTATTTTTGGATTCTTTCTCTAATTCTGTATGAATAAATTCGGTACTTACTATACACAGAATACAATAAATCAACTATAGGTATAATACCTAACTATTGGATGCCCGCAGCTTCGCTCGCATTATTTCGGAATAAAAGAACCCTATGTCACTCCCAGGACCTCATACCATCTAAATACAAAAAAACATGATATTCAGCCATTTTGCGTGAACCTCGTTGAAATAAACAGACAGTCAAAAAATGAAAAATCTGCTGAAACGTGTTCTGTTATCGATGTAAAGTATACTTAAACAAATTTCTTTCGAATATCATCTATGCACATATAGGTAATTTACCCTCGTTAGTTTAGTTATTGATTGATTGATAAATTCTTTATTAAAACACCACATACATAAAAAACAATACAAAAAACATAGAAAATAAAATTTGCGTTTTAATTGGCGGCCTTATCGCTAAGAGCGATCTACCTACCTACCTACTACCAGGCAACCAATCTGGCAGGGATATAAACTTCAAATAAAATGAGTAGGACGAGGTGCTTAAGAAATTAAATGAAAAAAAAGATCATAAAGTTTATACTACTGTTTAAGTTTAGTTATGTGTCTTATGATGAGATGAAAATGTTAACCAAATCTTTAAATAAACGATTTTTAAAAATAGTGATGTAATGCACACTATAGTGCCCCACAATTCAAAAATCTCAAAATCTTGACTCTTCCATCAATATACATATATGAAGCATCACTTATGACAAGGAACAATCTGCATAAATATAAAATACTAAAAAGCTCAAGATATGACAACAGACTCTGCACAGAAAAACATAGAACTGTACAATATGGAAACAGTATTTTCAATATGGGCAAAAAAATATACAACAAGCTCCCTGCGACCATCAAAGAAATCAAGTCTGATGCTATATTTCAAAAACGACTCAGAGTGTTTTTATTGGAAGAGTGTTATTATTCCATAAAATTATTTTTGAATGATGAAACTATTTGACATTTATGATGTACCTAATTTTAATTGATTTTTCTGGCATTTAAATTTAAGTTTATATTCATACTTTGTGAAACCAATTTGCACGCCCTATGGGTGAGAATGTAGCGGTCAATATCTTATTTTTGAACATTTCTGTAAAACCTATATTCTGCAAATAAATGATTTAGATTTGATTTTGATTTGATTTGATTATAATAACATTAACAACCAATTAACTTGTTAACTCTATAAAAACTCTTGGACATAAAATTTTATAACGATAATAATTCGAGGAATTTTATTTCCAATCTGTGATGTAAAGTGTTTATCAGTGTTCATATCTATTCCAGCATATATCATCTTATCTCAAGTTGAGATGAAATAGCATTCAGTGACGTACATTTACATTTCAAGCATGTTTTGAAAATAACAGTGCAGTTGGTATCTGTTTAGTCTTTCTCTCTTGAGTCGTATTCCTCATGACTGAGGGTCGTGACTCCCCCGCGGAATGAATTCGTTTGGGGAAGTTCTCTTGGGCAGATGAATCGTGGTGGGCGCCCAGGACCTTCCACGGAAGACACATGTCCTAGGATATTGTGGTCCTCAAACATGTCGGTTTCCTCACGATGTTTTCCTTAACCGTTAAGCGAGTGCAAATCCACACATAACTTGAAAATACAATTCATTGGTGTAGGTGGACTGTTTAGTCTTTAAAGGTCACAAAAAACGTATGTTTTTAGAAGGTAAGTACCTAAATGTTCTGGTCGTTGCGTTGTTTTAGTGAACAACCATTTATATAGAAGCCTTTTTAATAAAAATAAGCCTTTATGATAATATTTACTTTTAAAAACTACCTAATAAAAAAAGAGATAAATATTATTATAATGGGTTCATGTACAACGAAACAAACAAGCAATAATTCCCGGTCTTCAGCCAATTACTTGAATAAAGGAAGAACATTATCCCATAAATTGAAACGCCCATAACGCAAAAATGTCTTAACCGATCGCCATGTTTTTTGGTATGTAGGTAGTATAAGGTCTTAAAGGTGTCGTAGGCTACTTTTTAACCAGGAATAATGTAAGCGAAGCCGCGAGCATTCACTAGTGGTAAAATATTTAACCAACTCTACTTTGGAGCAGTGGACAAAAGAATAGATTTATATGTTCATTCACTTCTTTGTAACATCTTGTTTGTTTGGTCATACCTCATCACTGACTTAGTTTGTCAATGGTTGGTTTGTTGCCGTTTTCACTTCATTTTAAAATGAGTTCATAGTAGGTACATATATTGGCCTGACTGGCCAGCCAGAATTGGCCTCGCACTGCCCAGATATGGTCCCTCATTATGACGCGACGGGTGTAGCATTCAAAACACCATGACTACCAGATTTGTGTACGAGGAAATAATATACAAACAGGGCTCCAGGCTTATTTTTTGCTAATTTCGCTTTTTGCTTAGCTTACCATCAGGCGAGTTATGAACAAGAGCAAACGTTTTAAAAAAATAGCTACTTATTGTATTTATGCAGAGTTACTGGTGATAACTTATTTATAGCGGCTTTGGTATATCAGAATCAAGAACTCTTGTATTACGACTTTTTGTACTTTTTTTAACACGGAATAGGCTTACGTTTGACTACAGCCTGCCTGATGTTAAGTACCACTGTAGTCTAAGATGTAGCACGCTTGCCTAAAAGAAAACTATTAACTGTAGATTTGAAAGCCCCTGGGTTATAATTTTCTAGAAACAGGACTCCAGGATTATTTTTTGCTATTTTCGTCTTTTGCTTCGCTTACCATCAGGCGAGTTATGCACAAGTGCAAACGTTTTCAAAGTAAAAAAATAGCTATTTCTGTTCTATACAAAAATAAGTTGTAATTTTGTAAAATATACTTATATGGTAGCACGTCTTTGCTCCAAATGGTTATCCCTTCGATCAAAAATGTACGTAAATGTAAATTTTTCATCAAAGAGTTTTCCAAATGATATTATAGAGGCGATGGATTGGAGATAGATTGAACCTTACATTAACACATAAATAGGCTACTTTATCTCGGATTAAGGCGGGTAAAACCACGGGGCGCTTTTATCTTAATATTAATAATTTGATTGCAACAAATTTCTAAATGATGATAAACAATATTATTACCTACTTATATTGTTAAGGACAAAGTTCGTGTAAATGGATAATCCTGAATTTACGTCAGTCTGTTTTTCATTTTAAATGAAACAAAAATATCACACAGGAAATAAGTACTTACCTGTGTATATCTAAGAATAATTGATTTGTACTATAGAAACGTAAAAGAAAAATCCACCACAGCTGCGGTAGAGTTGGTAGACGGAGCTTAGCAAAGTGATCAAGCATTCGGTAGCGTTCGACTATTCCTGGTTTCGTAACCAATCACGAACAAGCTTTGAGTGAAAAAAGAGATATAATGTGGAAACATTTTCATGTAGGTACATCAAGGGTCTTCAAATCTAGAGTTATAGGAGATGGTACACCTTCTAGGTAAGCGTTTAAAATACCCTAGGCTGCAGCAATGCTTAACATCAGGCAGGCTGTAGACAAACGTAAACCTATCCCACGTAATAAAAGTACATTCGTAGTTCTTTATACATTTACTATTCCAAGTCATAATAGGTAATTCACAATATTGTATCTAATAATAAAACTTCAGTTTTAAGATAATAAACAGATACATTACCGACGCAACATTTGTAAGGAGTTACAGTTCTGTGGTATTAATTATTCGTAGCCCTATATGTAAATTGTAGGTACTAGGCTACAATTAGTAGGTAATTAGCCTTATCTCAAGTTGCGGGCAGAGGTTAATAATGTTAATTTGATTCGTGGGAATAAAGACTATAAGTACTAGTTAACACACTGTCTTGCACAACGACACTTAAACACATTTAGCTATATTTAAGGTAAGTTAATTAAGTATAACCATAATATAAGTAGTTATAAGTATATAAGTAAGTATAACCGAACAAGCAGAAAGTCCGCAGGTAGACACCGTTTTATGGTGGAAGTGCCGAAGTATCGAACACAGCGCTTTGCTTCAACGTTTATTGTACGGACGGCAAAGCTTTGGAACACTTTACCAGAAGCTGTGTTTCCTGCGAACTACAATCCAGGGGTTTTCAAATCTAGAGTTAATAGGTATCTTCTAGGTAAACGTGTTACACCCTAGGCTGCAGCAATGCTTAACATCAGGCAGGCTGTAGTCAAAAGTAAACCTATCCCACGTAAAAAAAAAAAAGTTAGTCACTAAATGAGCTTTAGTCTTTTTATCGTATAGGATCTACTGGATAACTTTAGTGTCGAGTTTTCAAATCGCCCTTTAGGCCTCTGAAATTGCTTAACTAGTGCTATACTGTGACAAACAGCCAGGACCTAGAATTTAACGGGTCACCGACAGAAGTAACCGAATGGTATGCTACTTTTTGGACACCTTTTTTTATTTCTTCGCGAAAATATATTTATTTTCCGGGACATTCCCCATAGCGCCATCTAGCCCCACACTAAGCAAACGCTTGTGTCGTGGGTACTACATAACGGAACTAATACTTATATACTTTTCTTTTGTAAATACATGGCTTTTGGCTGCTCCATAGAAAAAGTTAAAAGACTATTGACGTATGTAGAAATGAATTATTATTCGTAAACTTCTAAAATTTGTGTGTAATATTTATATAATATCTATGTATATTATGAAGTTAGCTACCTAGTTAGGCCTTTAGGGCGGTTTGAAAACTCTCCACAACTGAGTTGGCCACTCTCATACGAAAAAAAAGAAGAATAAGCTACCTAGTCCTGCGTAGTAGCAGCTGATTTCCATGTATCCTAGAGGATACATAAAACTATTTATTTAACATAAATATAAATATAAATAAAACTATTTAACTTCGGTACGAAATTCTTTATTTCATTTTTTGGTATTTTTTGAGACACTTTTCGTTTTGTACCCACTTGACTGAATATAAAATTAAATTACATTGTGAAGCCACGATAACAAATGTTCGGACAACTATGGAATATTTCGCATACATACTCGTATATTTAGCCAACTTTAGTTATACGTGGTTACTAGCAAATATATAGCTAGTCCGATTTCATTTACTTCAAATAAAACTAATTTTACGGCAATTCTAACGAGCTTTTGAGATTTTTAAAAGTTAACATTAAATTTGCAATACTCATGATGGCAAATAGAATTAGACGGAGACGTTGGTATTTTTAGATTTTCCGAGCACTAGGTCGCCAAGTCTAAGAATACCAGATTTCACTCAAAATATAACTGTGGTTCATTTCAATTGCTCAGAATATTGTTTATTGATAAGTTGAATTACTTTCATTAGCATTAATGTATAATTCATAAGCCATCAAATATTGCTTCTCTAATATAAAATATTCACACGACGACTGACTGAATGACTCGTATTTTCAAGTTATGTGTGCACTCGTTTAACGGTGAAGGAAAACATCGTGAGGAAACCGACATGTTTGAGGACCACCATATCCGAGGACATGTGTCTTCCGTGGAAGGAACTGGGCGCCCACCACGATGTATCTGCCCATGAAAACTCCCCTAACGAATTAATTCTGCGGGGGAGTCACGACCCTCAGCCATGAGGAAATACGACTCAAGAGAGAAATATATATATCGACATATTTTACCAGCAACCCTGTATATGTTAAAAAACTACAAATAAACCAATTAACATATGGAGGTCTGATATTGTTATTCTTCCTATTATTTGTAACACAAGCAAAATTATCTAAAATCATGTTAAGAATTGGCTAAAATTGGAAACTATGAACACATGTTGTATATTTTAATAAGTGAAACACTGGAGCACTTGTCTTTATTTATAACTAGTGATCGCACCCAGCTTCGCGTTGGTATATTTTAATTATTGCTTTCTATAAACATTTCTTTTTAAAAACACACGTTTCGGGATACACTTGTATATTGTAAGCATTCTTTCCGAACTTTCTTAGTCTTATTATTGACTTTGTATTAAATTATGCGAACGATGACTTAAATTTTTATACTATACATTTTTATTTTCATTATGTTTACTATTGTAAACAATAAATGTACATCAAATTGTCTTGTAACTATGGAGTTATTAATAAATAATCTGTATTTGTATTATTCAACGATGAAGTTTTTTTAAGGAAATATATTTTCGTTTTGTTGAAAATATAATAGGTAACTAGGCTGATGAAGAAGTAAATTATATGGCTCTACAATATACATTATGTATGTATAGTTAAGTACCTATCTACTAAGTATCTAAATATATAAAACTCAATGGTGACTGACTGACATATTGATCTGTCAACGCACACCCCTAACAACTGGACGGATCGGGCTGAAATTTAACATGCAGGTAGATGTATGACGTAAGCATCCGCCAAGAAAGGATTTTTGTAAATGCCACTTTTAAAAAGGTGACGTAAGATGGATGTTTTACTTCTTAATGCGAACGAAGACGCGAGCACCCACTAGTCAAGTATAAATGAATGATAATGTACTCGTACTATTTAAAAAGGACCCAAGAACTCCCGTTTACATTATTATGTCAGAGTAATTTACTTATTCCCGCTGCCCACGCGGTGAATTCTTTAGTTATTTGAGATGTCCTGACTCATAGTTTGAGATGACCTAAGGGATCACTACTGTAAAAGTTATTTCTTATTCCAGATAGGCTCACGCTTGACTACAACTCGCCAGATGTTAAGCAACGTTGTAATCTAATACTTATCTAGAGCGCTTGCTGAAAATGTAGGTATGTCCTTGGTCTTACTATTCAACGGGGCAATGGATTTGTCACCGTAAGATTGTAAAGATCGTTAGATTACAATCTATCTAGCGAGATTGTAAACTATCGATAGATTGTGAACCGTATCATCTTCGAGTCCAACACTTGCACTACAACAGGACTTGGCTCCTCCTCGCTTCGCTCGTCGTCGCATGTGCGTGGTAGAAAGCAACCTAACGAACCTAATCTTACCTCCTGTCACAGACAAGTGACTTCGCAATACCTAAACATAGAGCGCGAGTTGCATTCCGTCCTCCGCCGGTTCACAATTTGACGGCTTCACTTCGGTAGATTACAATATAGCGAAGAATAATGAGTCAAATTGCAATCATAATGATACGGTTCACAATCTATCGATAGTTTACAATCTCGCTAGATAGATTGTAATCTAACGATCTTTACAATCTAACGGTGATACATATAAGACTTGGTAGATAACGTTGTATATATTGTGTTTGTATCTACTTACCTATATATTATTTCATTCAAAGTGTTTTTTATTTGTACCTATTCTTATTTTGTCGTTTCATGAATAAATTTAAAACGTAAGTCAGATCAAAATATTAGATAAAAACAAGTGCTCAGCAAATCACGCTGAGAAAAACGTGATTAAATTGAAATACACTAGTCACAGATAATTATTGCTTTTATCATTTTAATATTTTCAAACATTTTGACCAAGATACGATAAAAGATAGTAATTTTATAAAATTAAAATATTGTAGAATTCAACTGTTACATAATGTTTGCCGTATTCTTTACAGAATCAATAAAATTAATCTCAAACAGTATATTTAGCACAAGCACAAAAGCAATTCTGTATCTGAATTAATCTCCCATATTTTTTAGCTTAGTACCAAACCGGATGCAACGGTTCGATTTCAGGTTTGAGATTTATTTTTGCACAATCAATTATTCAGTATTGCCTGTGTCTTTGCTAAGTATGTATAGTTTACAATACAAAGGTTTAATGCCCAAATCATGTATTCCTAGCTAAGCACAAGTGTGTACATTCTCTACATAATATTTTAAGAAATTCACAAATAGAGTTGCCATAAAACCTAGCCGTTTCAGTGTTGCAAGTTTCAAAATCTTATTTCAGATATTCAGGTACTTTTGATCTGGTTCTGGGGAAATCTTATTTTATTTTTAATCCTAAATATTTACAGTGTGAAAAACATTTTTTATTCTGAAATTGTATTATCTACCCGTATTTACAATATTCGAAATGGCAACTCTACGTTACTGCTATTATTTATGTGCCTAAAATATCGTGTGTGAAAAGGTACTCCATTTGACCGCAATGTTAGACCAAGTATAAAAATAATTTCAATTTTTGACACACTTCTCGTATTAAGAACTACTCTCAGAGTTTTTATCTGAGAAACTATCCTGATTAGCAGTGCTAGTGCCGTTCATATAAATATGAATTCCAGCAATATTGCAGGATTAGGTCGGCAATTCAGCTACTCGAACTCACAACTTCAACTTTTAACTTTTTCAAATTGTAACTTTATAGGTATGTAAGACCGTTGATTTGATTCGCTTGCTTTTGGATCGAATATATTATTAATCATTATAACAATGGACCTGCACTGCATAATCGTTTATTTTGAGATCAAACCTAGTACCAACACTTTGAATTGTATTATTAAACAATAACAAAAATTGAACAACTTTATAACCATTAAATTGCCTATTTTAAAGAGCATCTATCTAGTTTTTTTGTTCTTGTACAGGCAACATCGTATTTATTATACTGGCAATTCGAAATGTATATTATGTACAATTTAACATTTTTAAATGTTACCGTTTAAATTATTATGCCTCGTTATAATTGTTACTACTTAAAATAATTAAAGAAGTTAAAGCAGACTATTACGAATCATATTTTATTTTATTATTAGACCCATGTTCAGAGTCATTAACAATTGAAAAGTGTCACGGCGCGTATTGTCCGGAGGTTCCTGTCTCTGTAGCCTCTACCACCGGTAGCTTGGGCCCTGCCCCGCTGCCGGCGGCATCACTAGTTTTAAGTTTTTTATGATATTTGTTTTTTTAAATACTTATAAAGACATGTATTGTAAAAAAAATAGAATAGTTGTATATAAAAGAATACGGAAAAAAGTGGCAAATATGATTCGTAAAATCCCGCGTTTATAATGTAGTAGGTATAATTACACAAAAATAAGGCAGACGCATTTTTTATTGATTATTTCTTAACAAACCTTGTTGAATGAAAATAACGATGTGTACAATTAAACTGTATCACAATCGCTTGGATTAAAAGTATTAAAAAAAAAACAAAAAGCATATTATTGATCATATTTCGCAGGACCGAGACGAAAAGCGTTCAAGAGAGGCCTATACTCAGCAGTGAGCGATAACAGGCTGATGATGATGATATTTTATCATCACATATGCTAAAAAATAATGTATAACTATTATATATAATAAATAACTGATTTTTTACATCATAGGCAATAAAATAACCAATAAATAACTACAATACCGTACGTATTTTATTATCTTTTCAAACGATTGAAAATATGTCACATTTAAACGTGTCTGCCTTATCTTTGTGTCCATACCTACATGTCTAGCAGCCTGAATGTGCTATCTTGCTTACGTGTTTCAACACTTTCGTGCGTAAACTGAATTTCAAGAATACTGTTACCTACGCAGGTGTGTTATCATTATATCAATCACACCTTTTTTCACGTGAAGGAAAATTGTTAAATATAACTTCTTTCAGAATAACAGGATCTTTTGAAATTGGGCCACCAAGATACAGGCTAACGCCTAGTTTGGGGTCTACTGTTAATACTGTAGGTAATGCTATTGTATTGTAAATTTACTAAAATATGAAAACTGTTATGTGTAAATGAAGTGTTTCCTTTGCACACAGTCGTGTGTGCTAGTATCGCTTGAAGCAATTGGTAGCCAAATAAGCGAGAGAAAAAAGGCATATTTCTTCTTCAATTGACAAGAATGCAACTGAGCACAATTTGACCAGTTTAAAAAACTAAGTTGAATTAAGAACTTCTAGATTTGTTATTTATCATGATTTTATTACAATATTTTTAAAGAAATAGGCAATTTTAGCAAACTTTGTCAAAATCTAAAAGTAGTAGAAATAAGTAAACAACATAGCTTTCCATACAGACTGCCAGTGAGCTTTATTATAAGCTTTCTATATATTCACTATCACAAACGATGTATTGTATAGCTAAATGCATATAACACTTCTACACGTATGATATACAAGCTATAGTTATATTATACCATTTAATATGTCAGCCTTTTTGGACAAAGGATTACTTATGTAAAAAAAATATGGTAGTAAAATAAGAGTGGTAGTAAAGTAAGAACGTAATACATTATAGGGTTTTCTAGCATTTTTTTAAATATGTATTGCAATTATACACTGAATTGTCAGAATTTGTCATAATATCACTAGCGTGATTTTCTGACAAAATGTGACAAATACCTACACTCCGCGCAAAGGTTTGAGTGATACGATGTGAAACCTAAACGCGAAGTTTTTCCGAAAGCTCTTAAAAAGATTCGTATCTAAGTAACTCTAGGTAGATCTGTATTTCTGTAAGTACCTAAGTCTGCATAAATAAATATATATTTCACACAGCGCCATCTAGCCACATACTAAGCAAACGCTTGTGTGTCATTTCGTACGTAGTAGCAAACTTTTGAGCCTACATACCTATATAGGGCTTTCTTACATGGCTCAAACAAAAAATGCTTTATTAAAAGGTTTGGAGTTTAAGGAGTTACATTATCTATATATGTATATAAAGGCTGACATAAATACATACAATCGTTATGATTACGAGTCAAGAGTACACACCGTACATTTACAGAGCACAGTGCGAAAAGTATACTACTAGTCAATATAAAAAATATAAAGTTATTCGGTGTGCAAATGTTTCACGTATCAAATGGGAGGGAGCCACTGTCGAAATTCCATAGAAATTTTAACTGGAAACGTTAGTTCCAGCTCTCAGCTACCCTGTCAAAATGTCACAAATTATAAAATTATGAGATACCATAATAATATGTCAAGGCATATTGATTGGCAAAATAGCATTGTTACAGACGGTTTCCAGAACTTTAATCAGTTTAAATCTCGAATCTAAACAATTTATACGCGGTGTGATTTGTTAATATCAATTTCTTTAGTAGCCAAAATGTAAAATTTACATTTACCCATGTATATTTCAAACCACCAAAAACAGCGCGTAGACATTGATTTGATGCGGGAATTACCGGAGTATCGTTATATCTTGGCTCAAAAGCTGTTTCTTATGGAAAGAACAAACATTATTCAAACTAAAGTCGCTTTGGTTATTTCGTAATACAACTAAGTTTTAACATAAACAAGATTTACAATGAATGTTTCGACTTGTCTCTGTTAAATACTTAGTTTAGTTTTTTTTAATGTTAAGACATTTACGCACCGACAACGAAACGCAGCGAAACGCTACCTTAAATTTAATACTTTTTTTTATTATATTATTTGTCGAATTTTTAACTTTTTTTTTTCGTTATATGGCACCACAGCCATTTTATAACACGACAACCACACATATGTGTTCAATTGTTCTTTATAAAAACGTACAATCCGCTTGTTTGGGTACAAGCGGACCTAGTACTTATCACCGAAGCTAGTGTCATATTGCCATAACAGCAGTTAAGATTCACAACCGCTTGGCCTAGCCTACATATTGAAGCTCATTCACACAAAAACATGACTTAGGGCATGTAAAAATAAGGGCCAATATCGTATCATTGGCACTCGAAGCTAAGCACGGTTTTTCATATAGTCTACAAAAAATAGTGTTGCCAAAACTCGTTTTGAATCGATTGTGGAGAATAAAATCTCTTTGGACATTTGTTTGTACAAATCACGAAAAATAAAACCAAATGTGTCCCAAATTTTGTCGAAATGGTATCGCCTATTAAACAAATTTTGTTTAGCGATTTTTAGTGTACTCTTAAATTGATAAAAATTGCGTTTTTTTTAATCTGCAACTTTAACATACACAAAATCATTCTATGTGTTCAAGCACACAACAATCAAACACATCGATTATGTATTAAAAATAAAATATACATATATGTACCTTACATGTTTGATTTAAAATAAATTAATAATATCAGAATGTACGATAAAATAATAAGAATCACGTCTGTGATTTGGCATGGTAAATTAAATAAATTTCTATAAATAATTTTTTATTTTTTAAAGAGCATGTGGCAAACAATTTGTTTTTCAATATGCAGTTTAAAATTTTTCACCTTCAACTGCAGTCATTAATTTAAAAATAATGGATAGGCACCTTACTATTTGATTGCAAGCACAGCACGCAATCTTGACATTAACGATTTTTGCTGTGCAATTAATTATTTTATTGACATATAGCAATACTATTGAACGAAAACGTAAATATAATATTTTAATTTTCATATACTACACACAAATGTCTACACAATTCATTTTTGCCCTTCTCAGTAGAAAATTATTTGCCACATGCTAACAAAAAATATCGTCAAAAATTAAAATTTTCAACTGCGTTTTTCTTTCGCGTATACAATAATAATAATTTGCATTAAACAGTGCTGATAATTTAAAAATAACAACGCACATATTAACGCACACACCCTATTATTATTTTATTTATTTAAATCTACTTTAACGCTACGTTTTTAGAAAAAATACATCAATTTGATTTCAATCAAGTTTCCCTTGAACTCTCGAATATTTACAACAGTCTATATTCTAATTTCTTGCAGTTTTTTTTATAACCTTCGATTGTGTTTTTTACAGAGTCGTATAAAAATATGTTTTTACTTTAAAGTTTACAAAAAAATATCGCCGAAAGAACATTCTTTTTACAATTATACAAATCATATTCTTCTCAACTTATAATATTATTGACAAATTAATTTAGCTCTACAAAGTAGTATTGTCAAAAATATGAATTTATTGTAATGGACTCTCCATTTTTATTTAAATCCATTACGATTTAATAGAGTCAAAACATAGTAAAAGTAATAAAAAACATATTCTTACACGACAACAACAGATTGCAAAAAAATAACTTAACAGAACACAATTGACTAACAAGTATTACCATAATTATAAAAAAATCTTTCCACGTCATTTTGCCTTAACAATAAGTATTTTTTCCAAAAAATAATATTAATTATTATTAAGCTATTTCGGTCCATTGGATCTAGATATATAAATAAAACTTGCACACCTTGAGATCTGTCGCTCACTTTTTTTATAGTTTTTTTTTTCACAGTTTTTTATCACATATTTTTTTTAAATACTGGTTGCTCTTAGGTGCGTTGTAGAAAGATATGTTGACTCCATTTGAGGGTAGAATTGCTTTTTATTTTTTTTACTTGTTTATCACACTATTAGTGGAGGATTGAATGAGAAACAACCAAAACCGATTAGGACGTGTAACTGTCGGCGCACGAGGCTTCCTGGAACCAAACAAATAAAATAAACTTTTATTTTATAATTCATCTCTGTGCATTGGGAAAACTGCAAAAATCAAATGCCGAAAAAATCAACAATATATTATGATAATTAAGTCACAAAATTTGACTAACTCCCACACTTTTTTTACTTTAATATCGTCTGGTGCCGCCGCACATGTATAAAATTTAGTGATTGTGCATTTATAAAAACACTAGTGGACGCCCGCGGTTTCGCTTGCGTTATTTCGGGATAAAAAGTAGCCTATGACATTTTTAAGACCTCATACTACCTAATTACCTAAATACCAAAAATCATGAAGATCCGTTCAGCCGTATTTGCGTGATGAGCGTTTAAATAAACAGAGACACAGATAAACAGACAAAAAATCTATAAATTGTTGGAACGTGTTCTGTTATCAATTCAAAGTATCTCCAAACTTTTATTTTAAATACCTTCAAAGTTCAGACTTTCGACCCTTTTCAGCTTTGTTATATGTATAGATTATATGATCGTCTTATCCAGCTTTGTAATATGTATAGATTATATGATCGTCTTATCAAATGCGAGTGGTCCGCTCTGGCGCTGAAAGTTTGTCAAGCCATCCTCAGGGCCTCTGACATGGCTTGATGTTACAATTTTTTAATGAATTACCTGGTTTTGTCACGCGATCGAGTTGACAGAGAAGCTCGGCCGCGAGCCCTCGGGCTGGTACAGGGTAATTGACGCGATGTAGTTGTTTGACATCACCTGCAACATAACAGGGAAAACTTGAAGAACATTTCGAAATAAAGATATCAAACGATTAACAACTATCAAATTAATACATTTTGATCTTTGTGTCATTGGTCAAACCTACACGTGTTCTACGTGTAGGTTTGACCAATGACACAACCTTTGACAAGAAACCCAGAGAAGTTTTTTCAATTACGGTGTGCTGGTGGTTTTCTGGTTGTATTCCCCGCAAAAGTCCCAGAGCCTCCAGAGCAAAGCACAAGGGATGGGTTAGAGGGGGTTTTAGTGAGTAAGAATCTCACATACCCTGACCATTCATGGTCGGGGATCTATGAAGATTTCCCGCTGGCAAAAAAATAGTAAAATAAGGCCCTTTGTGCTCGTGACATGTGCGAGGGGAAACTAGCGATACGTAATGGAAGAGGAACGACGAAGAGCATACTTTACCGAGACTGTGAATGAAACTCACTTCAAATATGATGTCCTGGTACCCGTAGCAGAAGGTGCTACCGAAGGGGTTGGTGGTGTTGGTGGAGGAGGCGCGGTTGAGCACGCAGGGGCG
Source organism: Macaria liturata (assembly GCA_964023185.1). Taxonomy (NCBI): domain Eukaryota; kingdom Metazoa; phylum Arthropoda; class Insecta; order Lepidoptera; family Geometridae; genus Macaria; species Macaria liturata. Next base: position 5,187,022 of record OZ026814.1, on the reverse strand, counting down.
CTCGCACACGCGCAGCGCGCGCGACACGCACTCCCACTTGCTGTACGCGGTCACGGACGCCACGCCGCGGGACTCCACCAGCGAGTTCGACTCGCATCTGGAATGGGAACTGGTTTTGCAGTAGGGCGACAGGTGGCGCTGTTCTAAATTGTAGCGACGACAGTAAACCATTTTTTTATTCGCATAATACGTTGGTATTGTTGATCGAAGCATAATACCGAAGGTCGGGCTCTCTGGAAAGAGAGGCCTTTGCCCAGCAGTGGGATAGTGGGATCAAATAGGCTTATAAGTATAAATAATATCTGCATTAGTAGTAAACATAAACTTGCGTATTAAATAATTCAAAACTATAATAGATAGCTGAATTTTGTTTTTATACACATATTCACATATTATGCCGAGGAGAAAAGCAAGATATGGTGCTATTCTAAACTGCCACTAGACGCTATGTGTAATCCTCACGAATGGCGCTGTTTACAATTGCCTCACTTGTCAGGCTGCACGGCCAGCTCGAACTCGCAGCGGTGGTACATGTTGAAGTTGTAGTGTCCGGGGTAGTTGGTGTGCAACACAAACTTCTTCACTTTGTGCGTGCGCGCGTCGAATAGGATGTCCTGAGGAATAAGAAAAGATATATGTTAACTAAACGGTTTTTACTCACGTGTAATTCGCGTATGTTATTTACGCGTTTCGGATGTTATGAGACATTCATCTTCAGATCGTACGCGAATTACACGAGTGAAAACCGTTTAGTTAACATATTGATAAAATGTTTCACGAAAGTTTTAATAAGAAAGATATATTTTAAAAAAATATAATTGAATTTTATGAATCAAATTCAAAATCATGTTGTTATTGAAAAGCAAAAGTGTGTTTGATGGTCTTTTTGGTCTGCCTTCATGCTGCAACGGAGAGTCACTTTATGTGATTTTTTTAATCTTAAAAGTGACATAAGATATTGTACAGAAAAGAGAAACGCCAGAGAAACTGCCGGATTCCACAAGTTAAATATATAAATAAACAATTAGTAACCTCTGGGTCTGTCACATAGCTAGCGCCACTCACTAGATTCAAAGAGATTCGAGATCAGTCTAATAGATGTCGCCACTCACCACACAGTGAAATAGTTGAAGAAGTAGTCCGACGCGGGCGGCGGACGGCGTCTCTGCGCGGCGCGATGGATACGACTTTTATCATCACTTTTGTAGTAGATACGAGCTATCAGTTAGTTATTTCTAAATCTGTCTCTTAGATGGTGCCACTTGCAGTTATCAAACTGTATCTAGCTAGTCACTTGTCACAAAATGTTTTTAGATTTGTCAAACAGATGGCGCTACTCACCAATCCTAAAGTGAAATAGTTGAAGAAGTAGTCGGACGCGGGCGGCGGGCGGCGTCTCTGCGCGGCGCGGTGGATGCGCATCTTATCATCACTCTTGTAGTAGATACGCGCGGGAGCTCCGAGCGCGCGCGCGACTCGCTGGCAACTGTCGCCAAAACGCACCACGCGGCACAGAGGCACGCCTACTGGCTCCAGGGATCGAGATGTGCCTGCGGATAGATGAAGTTATAGTGGGTGGGATGGGATAATAGATGGCGCTGTAGGTACAAAATGTATGTAGGAAATATCTTGAGTAGTGCGCGGTGTGATTGCAGAGCGATGTAAGAGACTATGACTTTTTTTTAGTTTTATAGTTTCAAATGTCGTAATTTTGATATTCAAATATGTTAATTTTCATTGAAGTGAGTATTAATATACGTAGTTTATATCAAGCCCAGACATTATCTTCTAATTGCTTCAATAAAATAATGATGCGAAATGACATTTGTATGAGTCCTTTTCGTAGTTTAAATATTTTTAGACAATTTGTTACATATGACTACATGGCGCTACAACATGTACCCTCAGTGAAGCAGTGCAGCCGCAGCCCCTGCGTGGCGGTGTGGTTGCGCAGCACCACGCAGCGCCGCAGGTGCAGCTGCTGCCGGTAGCACGACAGCGGCAGGGAGGGGAGTGGCGCCGCGGAGAGACTGCCTGCTGCGTTGTTGCTCACCTAAAAGTTACATACATAGTTTTGTATGCAGCTAAAATAACAATAAGTAAAACCTATACAGCTAAAATAACTATAAGTTTAATTTTATTTCAATGTAATTTTAATTAGTAAATTTTTTTGACGAGACTTGACTGATGCCAACACCTATTATCATTGTAATAAGTTAGTTGTAATTCTGTATGTCAATAAAAAACTATCTTATCTATCTTATCTTATGAGAGTTCGCCACTTTCATGATCTTTCGTTGATGTGAAGTTTTTTTTTATTTTTCACTAAAAATGTGTTTTTTTTTTATTATTATATACCCCCACCGTTTTATACGCGTAAATCCGAGATAGAAAGTAGCGCCCGTAGCTCAGCTAGCGAAGGCAATCGCATGCGATTACCAATGTTAAGCAAAGGTCGACGCGGTCAGTCCTTGGATGGGTGACCGAAAAGGAGCATTCCATTTGGGCGCTTCCGTGGGTCGGATGACACACTAATTGGTAAGTCCCGGCTGTTTGGCTAGTACGGCAGTCGTTAAGCCATATCAGAGGTCCATAATAAAAAAAAAAAAAACTTCAACTGAGTTGGCCGATCTCATTCGATAAGAATAAGAAGTATAAGATCTCTTGAAACTGGCTGTAATATAGTTACTTTTTTATGACTTTTTTTTTCGAAAATGAATTAGAAATTCACCTGATGTTGAGATCCATAGTAGATGGTAGTTCTAGACACGACCGGCGAGCCACCGTTCGGGAACTGAAGCGAGCCCAGGCCGTGAGCGTAGCCGGGCTGGAACGAGATAGAACATAACGTGTTATGTATAGATAGAGTGAGAGGGAATCCTTTTCTGGAGCAGATTTTATGAACATATAGACAGGATTTTTTTATTATTTGAGGGAAACATAGATAAATTGTTACGTAAAAAAACAAATTTCATTTTATGTTTGGGAAAAATACTGAAATTTGATATCTGAAAGGCTTTAACTTATATGTTTATTTAAATAAATATTTATAGCTGCATCTGCATCATGTTATATCTGGCTATGTAATTAACAGTGGATTCTGCAACACAGGATATTCCTAGTGGAGAACCTACATGCATATCACACATGCAGTATTAGTTAAATATTTTTATTTATTGGTTGATATTAAAAGTAGTATAAAATTTATGCAATCAATAAAATTTATAAAAAATTGTAAAGGTAAGTATATACATTTTTATTCTTATAGATGGCGTTAAAATCAATTTACCTCAAATTTGCTATCGACAGGGAAGTAGAAGGAGATCCCGCGGAAGTTGAGCGCGAACAGATGGCGCTGCGAGTCGTACAGGCCGGGGTGGGTGGCGCCGAAACAGTGCTCTATCTGCTCAATAGATGGCGTTATTTCGGGAGAGTTGAAGCACATGGCGCTGGAAAAAGTAGATATACATAGATTTAATATACATTATTAAAGATTTATTAATTTGATCGCCAAAGTTACATATAATAAAATGCACAACAAATAAGTTCCTTCTAAGCAAGCATGCAAACATCCTAGCCGTGCTTAACATCAGGCGGAAAGTTATTATCTGCTGATATGCAGGTTTTAATCTATTCCGTGTCAAAAATAAACACTTCTTTTACTTGGACCAACGTATTCTATAGTTAACATAAAACTACTACAAATGAAACACTAGTGAAATTAAGATGTCGCGTTCTGCGTATACTGAGATTTTTATATACTTACTTTACTACTTACCTATAAATAAAACCGGCCAAGTGCGAGTCGGTCTCGCGCACGAAGGGTTCCGTACAATAATCTATTTTATGTATTAGATATTTATTTTTACAGTTAATATATTTCTAAATATTTACTTACAAATATTCAAGTTTCTACCTGTTAATTAGGATCAAGTAAAAATTGCTTAAAAATTACGTGTGTTTACGTGTGTGTGTGTGTGTGTGGAAGGCCCCCTTTAATATATATTTTATTGTTATTTAATTATTTACTTAGAAAGGTAATATACAAGTAAATATTTTGTGAAATTTGAATCGTCTACGGGTTACCGTTTTTAATACTGAGCAAAAATATACGATAAAAACACGTTTATTGTACGGAGACCCGCCTCAATTCTTTTTAATTTTTAGTATTTGTTGTTATAGCGGCCACGGAAATACATCATTTGTGAAAATTTCAGCTTTCTAGCTATCACGGTTTATGAGATACAGCCTGGAGACAGACAGACAGACATACAGAGAGACAGACAGACAGCGGAGGCTTAGTAATAGGGTCACGTTTTACCCTTTGGGTATGGAACCCTAAAAAGGCATACAATGACCCTTAATCATACATCCTTATTATCATTTATGTTTTATCGACAAATGTATTGTTTAAGTTGACGTTTCTCGTCCCTAATTCACTTTGTCTACATCTTTTATATCTTATTTATATATTTTCAACAACTTTATTGTTTAGGTAGATATTTCTCGTCCTTAATTCACCTTGCCATTTCATCGAATCACCTATAAGTGCTATACAATATGACCTACAAACACATAGACAGCTTAGTTATTCATAGACAGTGTGTATTTGCATTAAAATGTCATTAGGTCGCGTACACTGGCTACGTAGTACCACTAGTACCTGCTAATACTGATTATGGTAACGCCTATTAGATTTGTTGTTAACTCTTCTCTGTATATAAAATGCATTTTATTTAAACTCCATGGCGATTTAGGATAAATATACAGAGGTTTCTTCTAGGTAAGCAAGCTACATCTGATATAGCAGTAACAAACTTCGATCAAATAAGTACCAAAAACTCTGTTACGAAAAGTTATGTGTCATAATACTAACATTAAAAAAGCAAGAGTGTGAGTGTGTATGTATGTTCATTTTTCACATTTTAAACGTCTGGATCCATTAGGATAAGGTATGGTGATAAATTAGGCCCTGGATTAACTCATTACTTTTCTACCTTGGCTTCAAGTGACATATCTATACTAATATTATAAAGCTGAAGAGTTTGTTTGTTTGTTTGAACGCTCTAATCTCAGGAACTACTGGTGCGAACTGAAAAATTCTCTTCAGCTTTATAATATCAGTATAGATTAACACGGGCATTACAAAAATGAGAAATAAAATAAATAAGAACCATTACTCACCTATACCTAAGCTTAACTAATTTCATATTGTAAATCTCGATGATCTTGAGCCGCTGCGCGACCGGGTCGAATATTAACCGGACGCCATCTTGCGGCATGTTGATTACTAGGTCCACGTTTAGGGGATTCTGGAAGTAAATATAAATTATATTTTATCACCATAAGTAAAATTTGTACCTATTCTTTATTTCTGTGTGTGTGCATGCTTGTTCCTTCGGCTTGCTCAAACGGCTGAACCAATCATAGTGAAATTTGGTAACTTTGTATCTTGGGTTAACGCGGGTAAAACCTCGGAGTCCCGCTAGTACCATTAGGTATATAAAATCGATAGTAGGTATGTCGTTCTGTTTGTTTTTTTTTTCATGGCGAGCGACGGGTCATCCTGATTTCTGGTATGGTGATAGTATTGCGTCCTGGGCTTGACATAGGCTACTTTCAGCACAAAGCAAGTAAAGCCGCGTGCGTTTTTATAAAGTTAATCCGTCTTATTACAAAACGCAGTATAATATTAGTCCAGGACTTTGAAAATAAAAAGTCGGTAAGTAGTTGTTGTTCAAACATCACACACAAACAATCAAATGCCAACTTCAAATTGGGACATTGATTTATCATTGGTTACATTTTGACAGTTTGATTATTACGACAGTAGACAGACAAGTCGAACAGCAAAAACGGACTGTATATTTTCAAAGATCTGGACTAATAGTTAAACCACGTTCTGTAATAAGGCCCAATGTGTGTTAAATTTAAACATTCATTTTAACTATCGAACCAACTATGTAATTTATATTTTTATAACAACAGTATGATTAGTCCATATTTACCTGATCACTATAGAGCACCTGCACGCCCCGGATGGTGCCCACCTGGCTCTGAATTATCGCCACCGACTGGGAGAAATGCATCCCTGCAACATACACAATACATCTATGAGGAACACACTAACGTCATTTATACTTCGTTAATTTCATGCTTCACATATAACAAACATGGTAGTACTTTTATTCTACAGGAAACATTGCACGAATTGCCTTGCATTGTATATATATACAATATACTCGAGTAGATATATACCTATATATATATATCTTCGAGTATAAGCGAGTGTGGCTCAGCGGTTCCAATGTCTGTTTTTCATCCAGACTCACCCTGGTTCGAATCCGGCCCCACACCAATGACTTGTATTTTCAAGTTATGTGTGGATTTGCACTCGCTTAGCGGTGAAGGAAAACATCGTGAAGAAACCAACATGTTTGAGGACCACCATATCCGAGAACATGGTGTCTTCCGTGGAAGGACCTGGGAGCCCACCATGATGTATCTGCCCAAGAGAACTCCTTTAACGAATTAATTCTGCGGGGGAGTCAGGACCTTCAGTCATGAGGAAACACGACTCAAGAGAGAGAGAGATAATAGAGCGGGAAATTAACTTTACGCCGCTTATATATTGAGACCGTCCAAATATTTTAAATCAGACGACTAACCGCGTAAGTATGACGAGCTATTTTCCAGAAGCGAAAATAATTACGTATATACTCATGCATATGTATATGTATAATCGTAAATAGCAGACCACGCAATATGCGAAAATACCGCAATAATAATATATACATATATTCGCGTTAGATAATAATCAAAACATTATTGATAGCGGGCAAGGTCAATAACATTGCTATCAAATGATTCAATACGGACTTTTAAATTGAGTCGTAGCATCTTTTGTAAGCAAACAAATAAACATTAAGGTACGTCACAGGCCTGTTTGGCGGCTAGAAAACACACGATACTAAAGCAGATCATTTATATACAATACTAGCTCAGCTAGCGGCGATAATCGCATGCGATTGCCAACGTTAAGCAATTGTTGACGCGGTCAGTCTTTGGATGGGTAACCAAAAAGTGGCTTTCAATTTTGGACGCTTCCGTGGGTCGGATTCAATTGTAGCTCCCGGCTGTTTGTCATAGTACTGCAGTCGTTAAGCCATGTCAGAGATCCTCATTGCGGCTTGATAAACTCTCGACACCAGAGTCGGCCACTCTCATTCGATTGGAAGAAGATACAATATTAGCACCCGGCCCGGCTTTGTACAGACACTGCGTGATATTAAAAACATATCTCTCAAAACACTCTAGCTGTTAAAACACATCGAAATCCGTAGCGTAGTTATATAGATCTAATAAGAACATAATTCTTAATCAAATCGAAAATAAGGTTTAAACAGATTAATAATCTAAAAAAAAAATTAACATCACAAGTCGACTTTTTATACCATGTAAGTACAATTGTACACAAAGTGAATAAGCATCATCATCATCATTATACCATCTTCATACAGAAGGTTGGAGGCCAAATGGAAAAAAAATCTGAGATCCTATGCTGATCAGCCCGCTTAGACAAGAGGTGTATTTTAGTGAGCGTACTGACACATACTTATAGAATAGAAAGACCAATGTATGGGATTGACATCACGATGCGCTCCGCGGGGGGAATTGCTCTTTCTACGCCCTTATGTCCACTTCTCCTTGCTAATCCACAACAATGTTATGTATTTCACCTTGTTTTGCTTGCTACACAAACTATTTTTGTACCTTAGTCGTGTTTTTATGATTTTGCTTAATATTTATAATTAACTGTAATTTCCATAAGTATCGTATTTTAATTGTTTCACTTTAGTTTAACTTACTACTGAACTTTGGATCTGTTTATAATCATGTTGTGCACACATCATTACCTTTAAGTATAATGTTATGCTGTCACTCATGTATTTTCTGTGTATTGTATTGTGTGCCTAATAAAATAAAACATTAATCAAGACATTAGAATTGGCCACTCTCAAACGATAAGAAAAAAAAGGATTCTATAAATTTATTGCTATTGTTGATAAAACTATTATTGTTTCCAAGGAAGCAACTGTTTATTTAACATTTAATTAGTCTGTAACCAGGCAGAGCTATATTTTCCTTAATCGCGCCATAGAATAATTAATAGTTTGTTGGAGATAACATAGAATAAACACATAGTGAGTATATATCAGTATATATTACACACTACATAAATATACTTACAACATATACTCTAATCTTGTGAATAAGTATAAATAAAAGTTAATATTATGATAAGTACAAAAAATAATAAAAACTATGCTTACATATTTAGTAAAATCAAAAAGAAATGGAACTAGTTCTATTATCTATCTATATATAAAACTCAAAGGTGACTGACTGATTGACTGACTGACTGACTGATATAGTGATCTATCAACACACAGCCCAAACCACTGGTCGGATTGGGCTGAAATTTGGAATGATGGTAGATGTTATGACGTAGGTATCCGCTAAGAAAGGATTTTTGGAAATGCCACTTTTAAAGGGGTGAAATAGGGGAATGCAAGTTTTACTTTTTAATGCGAGCGTAGCCGCGAGCACCCACTAGTTTATTATAAAAGTTTTTTTGGGGTATACCCACTGATTTCTATTACTACTAGTACGCAATAGAGGTCAGTGGGTAGACCTAAATAATTATTGTACAAATTGAATGTACTTGAAATAAATCTAAGAAAAAGCCTATAAAAGTATTCTTGCTTAGCAAATATTTGGTTCTAACTATTATTAGAAGCTAAAATTAGTAGGCTAATGCCCAGCAGTGATGATGATGCAGCTAACGAGCTGATGATAATGATGATTTATTATTTATCCTATAGTATAAGGTATACACTTTAACACAATCAATAGCACAGTCTATTAATAAGTACGTGATGCCACAGAATAATACATTGTTAGTTAACCATACCTTGATAGGTGTGATAAATTTGTTTGTTATGTTTAAAAACGGATTTTCGCGTAGAGAATTAATATTTTGCGAAAACAACAACAGTGGGGTGTAATGCGCATTTTGTTTTGTATCACTTTTTAGAATTAAATCTTGGGCATTTTATAAGAATTTTTTTCAATATTTTATCACCCCAGTGGCATGGGTGCATACTGATCACATTAAAGGTTTTATTTATTTATTTGATTAATGGGTGAGTATCAAATTGCTGATGTGCCCATATCACACTGTGTCAAAATTATTTTATATAGTCCACACAAAGTTCAAATTTATACAGTCCACTGGTGCAATGATCACAAGTTAACAAGAGATTTTTTGGTTTTCTGTAACCAGTCATCGAGCTGGTTCTTAAAGTTGTTTACAGATGTTGCACTGACCACCCCTTTTGGCAACAAGTTCCAATCTTCTGATCTCTAAAAAAAATCTAATTCTGTTTTGATCTTCAAAATTATTATCAACGCTACTTACTCTAGAATAAATTATGAATGTCATATGCATATAAACCTGCCTCATTAATCATTCTATCTATTGAAAAATACTTATCAAAATGTGTAGCATATTTTTAAGAATCTAAGCATAAATACAGACAGAGGTAAGTAACTTTATACTTGCATCCCCTTTATAAGTGGCTCCAAAAATTCTTCCTTAGCGGATGCCTATGTCATAACATCTACCTGCATGCCAAATTTCAGCCCGATCCATCCAGTGGTTTGGGCTGTGTATTGATAGATCACTATATCAGACAGTCAGTCAATCAGTAAGTCAGTCAATCAGGCAGTCAGTCAATCAGTCAGTCAGTCAATCAGTCAGTCAGTCAATCAGTCAGTCAGTCACCTTTGAGTTTTATATATTTAGAAGACTATCAGTGGTGAACTGTAAACATGACAGAAATAGAACCAAATTCTATCTATACACCTTACTAAAGTGGATAAATAAAAAATTAAGAAACCAACTAGGTACTTAAAAAAATATGTGTACTTACCAAAAACTTTCATTCCAGAATTGACTGAATCTTTTACATTTATACATTCACATTCACAAATTTCATCCCACAATAATTGAACAAAACTTGTATCTTGTTTTTTGTGGTATGTTTGGTCTCTCAATGACATTTACTTACTAAAAAAACATGATCTTCTCATTTTTATTAATTGTTTGCTATAAAACTTTAAATATTTTCAAGTTAGCAGTCATAGAGCTTAAGTTACTAAGCTATGACAGTATGCTGGGACACACATTGGTTTGATACAGTTTTTGTGTTATCAGTAGCTACAAAGCTGCCTGAGTACATCAGTAGGTTTGTTGTATTACTAAATATTGTGTTGCACAACCTCTTAGCAATATAATAAATGTTGTACAACCTTCATGAAATCAAACCAACATTCTAATTTAAATAAAACTTCTCATATAAGCAAACACTGACTGGAAAGTGACTGTGTTTATATTTTTTTTAAATGTGAATGCAATGATCATTATTCTTAAAAAAAGTTACACTATTTCTATAAGGTTGTTGAACTATAGAGCAAAACAAAAGACAGTTTGTTTTCAGTTATGCGACCAGCCAGTACCACACACATTTTGAAAATAGAACATTGTATTTTGATAAAGCTGTTGGCATTTTTGGGCCAACATAACAAAGATGCATGATTATAATGGCATGTTACAATGATGACTCAGAAACATGATGCAATATGCAACTGTACTTTTTGTAATGATTCCATACAGAATATCAACTTAATGCCAACTTGATTTTTATGCCAAGAACCTACCGAAGTTTATAAATAATTTTAATGAGATTGGTCATGATGGATTTTGAGTAACTCAAGTGGCTGAAGGTCTTCTCTTTTGCTCAACCTCTTTTTCCTATAAACCAAACTTTTAGGGTCAAATTGTTTTTCTAAGTAAATAAAAAGCCTTCTTGTTAAATTGTAAAAAAAGATAGTTGGAGTCAAATGATTGTACAAAAATCTAAATAGAGAAATCTACGAGCGTAAACAAGAAAACGACGCTGCCTAGCATTTTCATGGTCAAGATTAGCAATAAAAAACAAACAACTGCAGGGCAGACAAAGGGTGACATTTACTCGATAAAAAATCGATCACAGGCCTGAGAAAAGCGGAGAATCCTGTCAAAAATCGAGGAATGTGCCAGCTATTTGTTGATAGCTCGAAATACCGTTGCGTAAGACGCATCCCGTGAAATTAAAGCGCAAAATATTGACGTAAGGTATAAACATATAAAGAGCTCACCCAGCACAAACTCCCAGGCTTCGCAGCCCAGGGATCGCTCCGGGACGATCTCCAAGTCCAACATGATGCACAACACACTCAACACTAACTAAACTATCAAACTTTCACTTTAATAAACAGTTTTTAACAGTTAAAATACGCAATTACGCTGTCTTTTCTTTGTTTGCCAACTTTAGTTTTCAACCATTTTGTATTTGTCAGACAGAGGAACTGTCATTACAAACAGCTGATTGTATTTTGCCAGGGCCGCAGTGAGTGCTGGGCATTTATTGAGATAAACATGTTTATCGCAAGGTTTATATCTGGTACTTGAAAAATTGAATTGGTGTTATCAGCAAATAAAATAACTAAATAAAAAAAATATTTCGGGACATTGCACACAGCGCCATCTAGCCCCGCACTAAGCAAACGCTTGACTCGCGGGAACTAGATAAAAGATATACTAATACTTATTTACTTTTTTTTGTAAATACATACTTATTATACATAGAAACGACACTTAAAACAAGTAATTATAAATTTTAAAGTTCATAAATACTTGTGTTATGCGGGAATCGAACCCGCAGCCTCTAGATCAGAAGGCAGAGCCACTACCAACTAAGCTAACTGGCCAGAAAAAAAATAGAGGTAGTTTTAATAAATAAATTGCCTCAGGCTTTTTTTATATTAGGTACACAATACAACAAAACAAAATTAACAATCCATGAATAGAGATTTGATGATGATGATTGGCAGTTCTATTTTCGGCGAGTACAGTGTAAGTATATGGCTGTAATTATGAAATGCATGATTTCTATTCTATTCTATAGTCTTTCCGTCGTGGGTAATTGTGTTGATTAATAAAGTATTTTATTGCATATGATTTTAGACCTATTTGACTAATCTTCACGTTGAAATTTTATTTTGTAGGTACTCTTTGTGTCGACCTCAAGCCGGCCCTGGCGTACACTAATGACGCATGCGCACCAATCTCAACGGAAAAAATCGTGCTGGGCATCTGTTTTCTATGCATCTCTGTCCCACATACAACACTTCATATCACGCCATTTCATTCGCATCAACAGTTTACCTGCTATCTCACTCTCGCATACCTAAGCGATATCACGCCATCTCTTTCTGTTGAACTTGTTTATTGATATGATAATTCGAAGCGATTGCGACATTTCCATAACGATAATCCATTGTCCGTCTTCTTCGAGGATTTCCAAGAACTTTGGAGCAAAGACCGTAATGTATGTTGAAGTTTTCTGCTGAAAATTTCGTACAAGCTTTCTAAAATTTGCCCGCGTAAGGAAAATGGGAAGAAAAACAAGTCTAGACAGGCAGTCTCCTATTTAGCCCTGAAATAGCCTTGTAGGATAATGTACATGCGTAGGTATGTCGTCTAGTTATTTAGTTGCCAAGGTGTTTGTTTCCATGACGGTGCTTTCGCCTTTTCCCGCCAACAACCTTGGCTCGCCCACTGGCATGCGTAAGTATTGTGTAATAACATGTTTATTTACATCGAAATAGAATTCACGTAGTTTTGCATAAGAATCGTATCTTTGATCAAAACAAAAACAAGCGGAGAGCGCTTGCGCAGATCTTTAAGTAGCTCCTTCTGTTTGAATCATGTTCTTGATTACCTCTGACAGTCTGGAATGTCCCAAAGAGTTAATTCATAGGAGAGTTCTCTTATGAGAAACATTGTACTTAGTAGTATGTACCTAATCTTGCTTGATAGTTAATAATAGAGATGTTTTACCTGCAAATAAAACATAATATTAAACATACCTACTTACTTACTTCGAAACCTAATTTATTATGAGAGTAGCATTTCCGTTTCCGACGAACCGACATAGCTGTGCTGTGATTGGCCCGCTCGCGTTCCCGCCATTTATTTATTTATTTATTTATTTATTTATATATGCTATACACAATACAAAATTACATTTTAGAACTTATTCTAAAAGAAATGAATTGTGTGACCCTGTTGCTTTTTTAGTTTAGGGCATTGCACTTTTCTTACAATATCAACTTAAACACTATTTTACTTATACTAATTTAGTTACTTACATGGCTAAATACTTAATAATATCCTTTAAAAATTGTAAACATTATGTACATAGTTTTATGATAAATATAAATATGTATGAGATCTGTTATCTATGACATTATATTGCGATATTCTTACATACATTATATGTATATAATTTTGTTGCATACTTACAATATATTTATTCTCTATGAGATCAGTTACTTACATTATTAGGATCTTTAAATGGAATCATCTTGTAGGAATTCATCTATTGAGTAATAACTTTTTTTTATTAGGAGATTTTTTAATTTGGCTTTGAATGTTCTTTCTGAGGGTTCATTTCGGATATCATGTGGGAGTTTATTGTGTATCGTAATGGTCATATATTCTGGGCCTTTTCTGAATAATTCTAACCTGGGTACGGGTAGCAGTAATTTGTTTGGTCTTCGGGGATTGCTATCGTAAGTAAAAAGATTTTCATTTCGTGCTCCTGGTATATTATATTACTCCTCGAGCATCAAATATTACTCTATGGGTTAAATTCTCTTTGCTAGGTCTCCCTTCGTGCGTGAGTGCCATCTGTGTCTATCCAGTGCAGACCTCGTCCATGTCAGACCCCCGACTTTGACTAAAGTTATGTCTCTATGAATCTAATACCCAGCACTTAGCGCAATATGTACTAAAATAAAAAGTATGGAATATAAAACTTTTATGTGTACCTATAATGTTTTATCCTCCTCCTTAAGTTAAATAGTCGGTCCCTGCTGTTTGCTTTAAAAAAAACTGCCACTAGAATCCAGACTTGGCCACTCTATTTTAATATTCTTTCATAATAATACATTGTTGTGATCATGCGAATAGACCTAGACATTTCATACATCAATGGACCTAAGTCTGACTGAACTGTGAAGCACTTAATATAGGTATCTCAGAGTTTGTGTTTGTGCTATGAAATATTAGGTATTTACCTAGGAAATTGCCGATTTGTATGACAAAATTGAGACAAATGATATTTCCATACAAACATTTTTAATGTTTGTATGGAAATGTCTGAACAGGTTTATGTGCAATTGACAACTATAGTTAGATGGAGAAAAAAAGCTATGCACTGCGTATATCAACTTCTCAAAAACAGAGTATTATGATAAAAATATACCTAGTTAAAGTAGTGAAACCGACGACACATTGAAAGAGGTGTTTTCAATGACTTCCCTATAAGTAATATGCACTAGTAATACATTTTTTTTATCTAAAAGATACATAATTAAACAATTGATACAATAAAAATTGTATTTGGAAAAAATATAGCTGTACCTACGTAAAAGTAACAAACAGATTAAAATGTAAGAAAAAAACGGGAATTTCATAGGTAAAGACCTATTACCTATAATGACTATAGTTGTTCAAAGTATTACGAGGTAAATATATCTATATGGTATATGGGCTTGTTAGGTAAGAAAAGCATTTTATTTACTTTTCAATACAATAAAATTAAAAGAAATCTGTTTTCAAAAGTATTTTATTTTAAAATAGTTTAGTAAGAATAAAATTTAATCAAATTACAGACATTAAAAAAATAAAACAAGAAAACAACACAACACGAGACATTTTTATCATGTAAATAAATTATTTTTAATTATTAAATCAAAACGATCACAATGAAAAAAATATTGCGTCTAGAAGGGCGTCGCGGGCGCGGCGAGGCAGGCGTAACTGAATTGGTAAGGTCAGCCACTTCAGGTGGATCAGACATTTTATAAAAAAACAAACTTGGAAATTGAATCTTCGTCGTAATAAAAAATGTCCCACTTGCAGGAAATCATTGAGAGGTCAAAATGCACATCACCTGTGTTTTTGTAAACTTTATTTACAAAAAGGCTTTAGCAGCTACTTTTAATTTAAAAGTCTTCATTAACATTAATGAATACATTAAAATTAAAAAGAGCTGCTCAAGCCTTTTTGTAAATAAAGTTTACAAAAACACAGGGTGATGTGCATTTTGACCTCTCAATGATTTCCTACACGTGGGACATTTTTTATTACGACGAAGATTCAATTTCCAAGTTTGTTTTTTTATAAAATGTCTGATCCACGTGAAGTGGCTGACGATTCAGTTACGCCTGCCTCGCCGCGCCCGCGACGCCCTTCTAGACGCACACGCAGACCAACTGTTCCTGCTCAGAATGCTATCGATATCGTCGACACTCCAGATGAGAACTCAACACCAGTTGTTCGCCCCCGAAACTCAGGGATGAATTTAGTAAGTACTTACCTACTCTTTTTAACACAGCCAGGGTAGCGTTTATGAATTTACACATTACACATTAATGAATACATTAAAATTAAAAAAAGCTGCTAAAGCCTTTTTGTAAATAAAGTTTACAAAAACACAGGGTGATGTGCATTTTGACCTTTCAATGTTTTTCTACAAGTGGGACATTTTTTGCTATGTCGAAGACTCATTTGCAGACATTTCCCACTTTTTAATTTTAATGTATTTATCAATGTTAATGTATACATTAACATTAAAAAGAGCTGCTAAAGCCTTCTTGTAAATAAAGTTTACAAAACACAGGATGATGTGAAATAGACATTTGAACTAGTAATGGACATATCTTTATAATACATGAAAGACTTCCAGTAGTGATAAATAGGAATAACAAATTAAAATTAAACTACTTAATACCTGAAATGCCTCTAATATAAATAAGATTTTAAGAAAATCCACTGAATACCACACGAAAATCCAAGATATATTTTATTTTATTTATAAGGCTTCTATTATTAGGACTTTTTTATTATTAGGATTTTTTATTACGACGAAGACTCAATTTCAGACAGTTCTCACAGACAGAACAACATGTCCACACCTTGTAGACAACAGGGGCTGCGATTTGAATGTTTCCAAACAAATAGCGCAAGTACCTATTACCTTTGTCTAATGGACTGCGCTCTCTGACCACATCCTCTGTAAGTAGATGTAGTAGTACCTGGCTCGCCTGCCGCTGCAATACAATCAATCACCATTATTATCATTTATCTATACTAATATTATAAAGCAGAAGAGTTTCTTTGTTTGTTTGTTTGAACGCGCTAATCTCAGGAACTACAGGTGCGAATTGAAAAATTATTTTTTGTTGAATAGACCATTTATCGAGGAAGGCTTTAGGCTATATACCATCACGCTGCAACTAATAGGAGCAAAGAAACAATGGAAAATGTGGAAAAAACGGGGAAAATTATTCATCTTTGAGAGCTTCCGTTGCGTGCGCTGCGAAAACGGTTCAAAATATCATAAAAATATGTATGAAAGAATTATTCCTCTTAAAATGATCTAGCAAAATGTCTGGAACAGTATATGTCTATCTTTTAAGGTTAACTCACTAGAACCGTTTTTATGGTAATAACTATTCCACGCGGACGAAGTCGCTGGCACAGCTAGTACATTATATTTAACTTTAACCATTAAATACTACCCTAGAGTAGGTAAGTACCTTCCCTGAGATTCGGGGGCGAACATCTGGTGTTGAGTTCTCAACTGGAGTGTCGACGATGTCGATAGAATTCTGAGCAGGAACAGTGCGTGTGCGTCTAGAAGGGCGTCGCGGGCGCGGCGAGGCAGGCGCACATGCATTGCTAAGGTCCGTCACTTCAGATGGATAAGACATTTCTTGGAAATTGATTGTAAACTAACAGGAAAACTTTTATTTTGTATAACGAAAAAATTATACGGAGAATTTATCTTCTAAACTAACAGGAAAACTTTGAATTTGTGACTCGAAAAATTATGCTGACAATTTCGCTTTTCAATTTCCGATCAAATTCGAAACAAAACAACAAATGTTGACTGTCGAAGGTCGTTCTATAAACCTCTTTACTGGCCATAACTTCGTATTGAGCTAAAATAACCGTTTATTTGCAAACTTATATGGGAATATACATACAATAACTTAAAACTAGATCTATAGTAGGCAACTAATTAATGTGCATTCACACTAGATAGGTATACCTGTGTTGTGAATGGATTTTTTACAATTTAATTATTTACAAGAGCCAGAAAATTGTTAAAGGAACGAATGGAGCGAGTGATTGAATTGAACCACAGACTGCTAAAGTAACTAGTTCTCAAGTTAAATTCTACCCTACTCACGTAGGTATGCATAAAAATATGTTAGGTAATTGTTATCGGTTCTAACACGTGTAAGCTAAACAAGTACTGTATTACCTAACAAGTAATTGTAGGTAGTTGATTACACGTGTAGTGGTTAGCTATTTATATCCATAGGTAGCTTTACTTTGTGGTTTTATAATATAGCTAGTGGCTGCCCGCGGCTTGGCTTGCGTTGTAACAAGTAGAAGACCTTATACTAGTACCATACCAAAACTCACGATGATCTGTCTCGCAGTTGTAGTCTCGAAAGAAATAAGCGGTTTTGCTTATATCTTGACATAACGCGTGCGAAGCCACGGGCATCCATTATTACATAATAAAATAACAATGCGTTAAAAATCATGATTTATTTACAAAATTATAAAAACAATCACCTATCCTTCTTCTTATGTTTAGATTTCTTATGCTTAGACTTCTTTTTCTTATGCTTACTTTTCTTCTTTTTAACGTCTTTGGCGTCGACCCAAGAATCGGATGATGACGAATCGATTTCTACCACATCCTTTATTTTATTCGATATATTTTTATCGACCTTGTTTCCATCACTTTTATTGGAATCGTTCGATTGTAACCTCTTTTGAATATTTTCTGGAATTTTCGGTCCATACACTTCTTCGACCTCCATAGATGTATCCTTTTTATCAGTTTCAACTGATTTTTTATCTGTATCTTTCTTTTCATCTATTTTATCTGTATCCGATTTTCCTTGACTTGATTCTGCTTTGTCAACATTCCTTCTCCAAGAATTAAGTTCATCAAAGTCTATGTTGGCAAATATACCTCTAGGAGGCGAGGTGTTTCTTTGAACATTTTTAGGAGTTTCCATAAAATCATCCTCATTAATAATACTCATTGTATTATTCTTATTCGACAAATCTTCTTGTTCTTCTTCACTATCACTCAGAAATATAGACTTGTACAGGTCCATTTTGTCAAACTGGTCTATTGTTTCTGTCACTTCTTGGCCCTTCTCTTTGCTTTTCTCGGATTCTTTCAAGAACAGCTCAGCCGTGGTCATTCTTTTGAAACTACCCTCATTTATATTATCACCACTTTTGGCATTAACATCACTTTTTATATTAGCATCAATTTGATTGACACTTTGGTCAGTTGAACTGTCATATTTGTTAGTTGGATCATTCATAATGATTTCTGTACTTTTACTTGATATCGGTGTTTCTCGTATAGATTTAGATCCGCTGAATTTGCTCTGTTCCTTTGCAAAGCTGTCTTTGTCGTGTACAGATGATTCGAGGTAGGAAAATATTGAATATGATACTTTCGGTTTGTCTTCCTTCTTTGACTCCGGCCTGTAAACAAATTAATATAAGTTTAAATATCACTAAATTATTCTAAATCAACTCTTTTACACCGATCCAAAAGCTTCAAAAATAGTTGTCTTCTACCTATATCTGGAGAGTTGTCTAGGCATTATTAGAATACCAGCTGATGCCCCTCTTATTCTTGGTAGGCTGCGGGTACTTTATATCTGGGTACGACGACCTTAGGGCATCTGACATGACTTAACGACGGACTATTAGCCGGACTCTACAATTTAACGTGTGTAGAGCAAAGGAAGCTCAATTTTTGGTCACAAATCCATAGACAGACAATTCTTTTCACCGTCCCACACATTCGTTATACATCAATATCTAACCTATCCCCTCCTGGCGGAGGTAGGTTGAACCTCTTGCAGAGCAGCCCCTCTGGTCTCCAAGCCACTCTGCTCCGTGTCATGACTCCATACACTCCCCTCTCCGCGGCCGCTATTTGATGTGGCGCGACCTTAGTTAAGTATGTACCTTGGAACCACAGTTTCGCTTGAGGTGACTTGATGCTCAAACGCTGAACCACCCAGTTATCTAGTTTTTTTTTCTTTTTTTGAAGTACCTGACTATTTTTTGTTACTTTTTCAAGTACTTACCTATCCCCTCCTGGCGGGGGTACGTTGAACCTCTTGCAGAGCAGTCCCTCTGGTCTCCAAGCCACTCTACTCCGTGTCATGACTCCATACACTCCCCTCTCCGCGGCCGCTATCTGCTCCGCTGTGGCGAGACCGTAGTTAGTTTTGCTCTTTGCTACCGCTGTTAGGGGATTGGTGGAGTCGTCGGGTTCTGTGCCGTGGGTGAAACTGAAAGAATTACTTAATTAATATTACAGTTATGTATAGAAGCTTACTACTTCTAGAAGAGTATGCCTTATTTAACAAAACAATTGTTAAATAATTTCAGAGGCATATTCTTTCAGAGGTTGAAGGTATTTTACTAGAGGCGTTGAATTTTTTCTATCAAACAGTTGATTCTATTCGCAAGTTTCCACAAGTCATAGATGAAAAGTTGTTGCTTTTGACATAATTAAGCCGCGCTTAAAAGGTTATGAGATAGTTACTAGTAAGCGTGCTTGTAATGCGTACCATCAGACAGTTTGTATGGGTCAATCTATATGGTAATCTTCCATACAAAATTTCATCCAAATTAATTCAGCCGTTTGAGAAGGTAGAAACATACACAATAACAAACTCTTGCCTTTATAATACCAGTATGAAAAACATCTTAGTAAAAAAATAAAACTCACCGATCCCCCATAACCCCCGTCAATGGCTTGTACAATTCAGCTGCCTGCTCAAACTCCACCAGCTCCCTCTCTCTTTCCCACGCATTCAATCTGTCCGTCTCTCCGTCTCTGTCTAACGCACTATCTTTATCTTTCAAGTATGTCTCATATCTACTTTGTTTCGCCGGATTTCCCACGAATGGCTTGAAAACGTTCACCAGTTCTTTGCCGGAATCTTTTATAGATATATAATCTGGGGTATCCGATGTCGGTTTAGTCATGTCGATTATTTTTTCTGGTAATTTGTTGAGTGAAGTTTGATTAATGTTAAATGAAATTTTGCTATTACTTGTTGAACTTTTTGCATTGTTTGCTAAAGTAGATGTATCTGATGTTGTAGTTGCAGCATTTACATCAGTTTTCAAGTCTGTATTTTCTATATTTGTGGATACGAAGTTGACGTTTCTGCCCAATATTTTAGCGATAAGGTCGTCTTTTGCGCTGTTTGTCTGTGTGTTTGGTTCAGTTGGTTGTGGTTTGATTGGTTGCTCGCCGAGCAGCGCGCCTCGAGCTTCCGCTGTTAGTTCGTGGCGACCTAATCCTGGAAGAAAAGAGTAAAAATGTTAGTACTAACAAATACTATTGCAATGTAAATCATCAGTATCAAGACAATCTATAAATATATCTATAATTAAATTACAACTATTGAGATCGCTCTTAGCGATAAAGACACTATGCTTAAGTTTTAATATTTTTGTAAATTTCTGTATTGTGCTGGTGTTTTTAATAAAGCGTATATCTATCTATCTATCTATAATTCAACATAAAGACCTCTATGTGATAAAGAAAATAGTTAATGCTTAGGTACCATATGGCAAACAGTGGTCAAGTGCAAACCTTTTTTAGAAAAATATGAGGGCGCCCCTTGTCCTCTTTTTCAGTTTTTTGTGTGGTCTTATTTATTTCTATCCCAAATTTCATGTACAGCGCTAAAGAAACTATCACATCATTCGTATATTTTTGGTAAACGCTGAACTCACATTAAGCTTTTGTTCATAAACTTGTTACAGGGCTTATGATTCCTGGTAACTGCACTGATAATTTAGGGTTTAGCTAATTTCCAAAGTATTTTATGAAACTATCGCATGTCCAAATTACCTTGATTCCTGGGCGCGGCGTCGGTGGGTGCGAACCTAGTCCTCCTAGCGCCGGCTGCGGCGGGGGAGTAGTCGCAGGGGAGCGCGGGGGGAGGGTACGACGCCACCGGGGGCAACGGCTTGCTGGAGCGGACGAAACCTTCTAGGACCTGAAAGTTGGAAAGATATCCAAGTTAATTATCTATCAACCTTTTTAGAGACACGGCAATCTTACGAGTATTTAGATGGCGCTGTCTGCAGTGTCCTGGAATATTTATTTATTTATTTATTTAACATGCACTTTAAGCTTAAAAGATTAATCTTTTCTTAATCGTATTCTTCATTGCTGTGGGTCGTGACCGACCCACAGAATCAATTCCTTGGGGAATAATAACCCAAAACCAACTTCATAGTACCTTGTGGTTGGCCTCTGCATCCACATCGTCGTCCGCTGACGGCGTCACACGACGCCAAACGCTCGACCGAGGATTCATTAAAAAAACACCTAAGCTGTTTTATCCATGATTGTTTAGTTCCATGCTAAATTTTACTGATGAGAGTTGACAAAGCCAGATTGACAACACGCAGATAAAGTCACTCACAAACATTCATAGAAGTGACCACTGGTCCAACACCCAGAAACAAACAAATTTGTTTGTTGTCTGAGGAACAACCGTAGCTGAACTGCACTAGATATTTTTCCAAAGTGTTCAAATCGTATACAAGTGGGTACAGTAAATGATGATGATTTAACACACTTACATGTCCCTCCTGTTTGCCCCTCTTCTTGCCTGCATCGGGCGGAGGCCCTCCCAGTGTGAAGTCGTAGTGCGACATGTCCTCTCTAGCGTATATATCCTCGTCGTCCGCCTCGAACGCGCCCACGCCGAACGCTTGACCGCGGATTGATACCTGGGAAATATATTCAGTAATAATTAATATTATCAGGGAGCACCTGGATTCAATCTGCACAGGACCGGGACGAGTGGCGTACAAGAAGAGAGGCCTTCGCTCAGCAGTGGGCGATAGCGGGCTGATGATGATGATGAATAATCAGTATTAATCATTTATTGTTAGTAAAACTAGGTTTCTTTACAGTGGTCTGGAAAATAGTTACAAGCATAGTATCTCTAGTGTATATGCATTAACATAATAATCAATTTAATATATGTGTTATCTTTAGTTGTAATACGGCTAGCACTTACGTCAATAATTATGTCGAAAATTAGCTCGACAAGCTAACTATAATACAATACAGTGATATGTATTATCATTAATTTGATATCAATAACAGTTATATTTCCTCAAATATAACTGTTACTAATACAGTCCTAAATAGTCCTGTATTTTGTAATAACATTTCTCTAATAGGAGTTCTATTAATACAGTAATGATACATATGCAATACGCAATTGTGGCTCGGTATTGTAAGCGACTGCGTTTTACATTCTGACGCACCCTGGCTCGAATCTGACCTCACACCAATGATTTGTCATTAAATATTTTGCTCTCACTTAAGGGGGAAGGAAAACATTGTGAGGAAACCGACATGTTTGAGGATCACTAAAATCTGAGAACAAGCGTCTCCCGTTTTTTTTTTACATTAAATAGGCTTACGTTTGACTATAGCCTGCCTGATGTTAAGCACCACTATAGTCTAAGATGTAGCACACTTGCCTAGAAGAAACCTATTTACTCTAGATTTGAAGACCCCTGGGTTATAATTTACTGGGAACAGGGCTCTAGGTAGAGAGTTCCATAGGCTAGCTGTCCTTACTACTCGCTTCCTACTTCCTGTGGAAGGATCTAGGCGCCCACCACGACGTATCTGCCTAAGTGAGCTCCCCTAACGAATTAATTCTGTGAGGGAACAGTGACCCTCAGTCAAGAGGAAATACGAATCAAAGAGAGATAAATGCTCAACTCACCTTCTTTCCTTTATCCTTCATATGCAAATGACTTCTTGCATTACTCTCTCCATATTCTCCCACCATGTTGCCCAACACAGAGTGCCTGCTTAGTGCTTGGTAGCCGAGACCAAACCTGTCACTCTTACGGTGTAGGATATAGGGTTCATAGTCGTCCGGCGCGAATAACGTGTCGTAGTCTATTTCGGAGTCAGACGAGTCTGAATCTTGGGCTTGGGATGCCTGAAAGAGGAAGGTAACAAATAAGTTTTTAAAGCAAAATGAGCTTGATATTTTATTTAAACATAATGTACTAGCGGTGGCTGTGTTACCCATGTTGATCCAGAACAAAAATAGTATCTTTTATCCAAAATAGAATTTATATCCAAATCAATATTTATTTAAGTAAAACAATAAAGCCATTAGAGTATAAAGAAGGAATTAACATACACGTTCACCACACACACACACACACTATTAAACTTTCGCCTTTATAATGTGAAAATTTGTTCTCTCCATAAGGTATTGGAATTGGAATGAGTAAGCAAAACCTTTTCCCGCAATTCAATAAAAAACCATCAACTTTTGTAAAGACACAAACCACAACATAAAAAGCAACTCCCCGACATATACCTGTCTCATTTCCTCCGGTATAAAACAGCCATACACCTTCTGTTGGTCTCTCACTCTCCTCTTCTCCTGCTTGGTGACCCTGTCTCCGGTGCCCTGGCCGGGCCTCCAGCCCATGTTCCGGAGCATCCTGACTGCTGCCGTCTCGTGGACTGCTTGGAGTAACTGGCCTAGGACTGGTTCTCCTGGAAATTTAATAACGATAATTTACTTATTGATTTGTGTAAAATTTTACAGATATGTGTATATTCAGATCTTGATGTGCTTGTATGATCTTCATTACTTTGATCTTAATATTATATTATAATCTTTATCTTAATATTGTATGTACATATGTAGTGTAAGTCTCACTTTTTGTACCACTTGTGTCTTAAATCAAATAAACGAACAATAATAACTTGACAACAATATTTGGTTATACTCTTAAAAACTTGAGAAAAAGATAGATCATTGTTTGACTAATTTATGTAAGTTGTTAAGGATTTTAAAAAGTTCTTTATAAGTAAGCAAAAACAACGCCAAGTTCGAGTATATGCAAATTTTTCACCAAATCAGTTTCCCATATAGTTTATGTCCAAATTCAGTGATTACAGATGTATATAAAATTATACTACATATATGTAACTGTTATAATATAAATAAAATCGAAAAAAAAAATTGATTTTATTTTGTATAATACTCACCGGGTATAGGTCCATCATGGAATGTCTGGCGAGCACGCTTGTGCCCCGAGAACTCACTGTGAGTCTGCATCAGCCGGGGAGCGATGCCAAACTCACTGCGGTCCTCCTCATCCATGAAGTCTTCTGGTCTTTGACTCTGTAATATAAATGTATGTGTTACAGAAAGTAATATGAAGTATAGTAAATTGTAATATATTCGGTAAATACTGGGAAACACGAGTTTACTAACTTATAAAATAGCTATGCATACAAGGTGTTTCAGAAGGGTATGACAATTAATCTGGATATAATATAAAATACAACTCAATAGGTTTCAGTTCCCTGAGTATCATAGATTACAAGTAATCCCAAGTTTAGGCATTTACCGGGTCACTTGGTAAAATAAGTAAGTGTGAAAGAGGATAAGATAAATAATTCTTACTCTTGACTAGATCTCAATTAAAAATCTAGTGGCGTCACAACAATCTAGTACCACAAGTAGTCTGTAATCCAAGGTTATTTGTTTTTAAAACATTAGTGATTTAAGATGTGATGTCTTGTACATATATAACTTTTTTTTTTTACTTGATCGGGTTTGCACTTGGCCATAGTTTACCTGATAGCAAGCAAAGACTATGGCCTAAGATGGAGTGTGCTTATCCGATAAGAACCGATAACTTGAATTAGCTATCTATTACTTACAGAACTCTGAGCCTTTTCGCCACGAGAGCTTTTGAACGTGCTCGGCGCCCATCCCTCTTGACTTCCAACGGTGTTCCCAAACCCGGCAGAGAAACCCCCTGTAAATGCGCCATGGAACCGCCTTCTACCGTGGGCATCCACCGCATACTGGTCGGCAGGCTGCTGGTACTTCCTCTTTGATGGTATTTCATCTATATACAGAGAGAAGATAGAGTAAATAGCCAAGTTATTGAATTAGGCGTCACTTGTGGAAATCCATTGCAGATGATAACTTTGGAAATAAACAAAAGCCGGTAAGGCGGAGTCGTAGCAGAATAATGCTAGATAATGTTTCCAAAGTTATCAGAAGAAATTGAGGGGTAAATAATTGAAAAACAAGCTCAAATGGTCACAGTAGTTGACTAACCTTCTTCGTAAGGTTCCAAAGGTGTTCCATAGCGAATGGCATTTTCGTCATCAGAATCTGAACTGCTCATTATTATTTTAGTGTTTCACATTGAATTAAGATAAAATTATAGGAAATATGAGTACAAATTGGATGTTTAAGAAAATAGCGTAATTTATCGCGGCTCGTGTTTTGATTGAAATTTGACACTGACATTAAAAACAAACCTGCCATGTGTACCACTTTTTTGTCTTAGGATCTTAGTATTATTTAGCAGTATGGTATGTAACAAAGTCATCATCATCATCATCGCCAAGTCGAGAAATAAGCGGCGCCTGTTGATGAACAGTGGTTTCATGTTTTTGAAGAATGTTCAACTTGTGTACATGTTGAATGCAGTTATTACCGAGAAACATTCGAAACCACAACAAGTACACAACAATTGTGGATTTTAAGCCGCCATTCTTTATAACAATGTTGTTTAGAAATTTTCACATTCTGGATTATACATGGTAGGTACATACATGTTTATCAGTTTCAGTAATTGCCTCAGAGGAAGTATTACAGAGACACCAGTGTAGTCCTAGAATAAAGTGAAGGTGAAAAAGAAACAACTTAATCACAATAATTTGAGTATTGCATTAATATCAAGTGTATAAAAGGTGTTTTTCTGATAAAAGAATACCAGAAACAAACAGTCAATAAAGATGCTGTAGCAAAATTGATAAATATTTTAAAAGATAAGTGTACAGTAAAGAAGTGTATGTCAAAATAGGTACTCTCTCCGCATGTCATCATCATCATCGTTAGCATTATTTGATCTATCTTTCCTCGTTCTTTTAATATATTTACTGAGCATACTGTGCTTAATATTTTATTTAGGTGAGTAAACATGTATTGTAATTTAACGTAAATTATTCAAATTTTGCCACTAGGTACCTAATTCGAACGCAAAGAAAAGGCAGATCCAGTTAAAAAACGTTTATATTGCGCTTAACAGTATATAGGTATAAATATTGCTGTTGCATTTGTACATCTACAATTTGAATAGAAAACACGTGGAATACATCTAAGTATATCCGAAGAAAGTAACTTTTGTCGTGTTTCAGATACAGCGCTAAGCAAACATGGTTCTTACCCACATTAATTTAAGATTGACATTTGTACTAATACTTCACATTTACTCAACAAATTGCGATCAAAAGCATGAAGAGATATTCTCAGCAGTATCAGAACTAGAATCCCTGTTAGCTACCCAGAAGAAGATAATTGATGATTTAAAAACATATATAATTAATGAGGAGATGCGAATAAAGACAATAAGGAGGTAGGGTAATTTTGACCATCCTCATCCTTAGTCATAATATCTTGGTCGTCATTACTGAGGGTCGTGACTCCTCCGCAGAATCTATTCGTTAGGGAAGTTCTCTTGGGCACATACATACATCGTAGTGGGCGCCCCGGATCCACGGATTTTTGAGCAACAATAGCGTAAAAAAAAGTAAGTTGTAAAAAAAAAAACCTAATTTTTAGTTGCGAGCTCGTCTTTCCCGTAGGATCATAATTGGCGTGGAGGTACAAGTAGTATAGGCTTCCGAAAGTGACAAGAGCTATACAGAGTTAGTGGTAAGTGTCGCAAAGCTTTAAAGGGCGGGTTAAAGTATGCATATGGTAGGTACATCAAAAACAAAAACTTTTATTTTATGACTCTGTAAAATTAGTAGCCCTCTGTCATTGTAATTACTTTTCATCCAGACGCACCCTGGTTCGAATCCGGCCCTACACCAATGACTTGTAGGTATTTTCAAGTTGAGTGTGGATTTTGCACTCGCTTGACGGTGAAGGAAAACATCGTGAGGAAACCGACATGTTTGAGGACCACAATATCCGAGGGATGTGTCTTCCGTGAAAGGACCTAGGCCCACCACGATGTATCTGCCCAAGAAAACTCCCCTAACGAATTAATGCGAGGGAGTCACGACTCTCAGTCATGAGGAAATACGATTCAAGAGACAGACAGAAAATTAGTAGTTGTATCAATTAGATACACGCTTAGTAAACTAATTATGGTAGACTATGAATGCCATGTGCATTCATTCATCTAGTTTAAACCAAAAGTAAAATCTCTTGGAAACCCACCAAATCAATCAAATCAAATGAATGAGAAAGATAATAGCCCCCGATTTGGTCCGGGATAAGAATAAAAAAAGTAAAATCTCATAATCTGTTTATTTTCCACAGATATTACTATTTATACAAGGAGGAACATGACAAAGCCATGAAAAACAAATCCGACTACATAGAGAATCCACTTAACGCCTTCAAACTTATCAAGAGGTTGACGATTACTCTGATTAATATCGAAGATATTATTAAGCACAGTGCTAGTAAGTGAAAGAATACAAGAGTTCGTAATTTATTTAATAATTCCAAAAAAACTAATTTTATGATTAACTCACTGTGTAATAAACAGAATTGCACTTAACCACAGTTTACCATATGGTAAGCAAAAACCTAAGCCTAGCCTAAGATAGAGTGTGTCTTACCCAATAAGAACCAGTTCACTTTCGCTTTGAAGATCGCTAGATTAGCTTCACTTGGAGAATAGAATGTCAGGCAGTGAGTTAACCTTCTTTTTCTTCTAATCGAGTGCCATCTATCTAATGAGAGCGTCCATATCTTGTGTCAACAGCTTTTAAGCAGACCTAAGGGCCTCTGACAAGGCTCATCTTATTAAAAACAGTTCTAAATGGGTACTTTTTTTCAGAGAACTCAAAGAACATCACCCGTCCCCACAAAGGCATGCGATATCCGTCTCGCGAGGACCTGACTGGCGCCGTGCGGGGCATCGTGCGCCTGCAAAAAGTTTATCAAATGAGAGTCAAGGACATAGCTCAGGGTTTGCTGTTTGGTGTTAATCATAGGTATACTCTACTAAATATATAAAACTATTGAAATGAGCCTAAATGGTCAAATAACGAAAGCATTGTCGTTTACCGACGCATGTTTCGGCCGCGCGTACTCTAGACGATACGATACATATAAATCAAAGGCGGAAGCAAATACTTATTGTAATAAAATAACTGCCTTTCTCGACACAATAAAATGAGAATAATATCCGCGCTCGCTTCGCCCGCGTTTAACCGAGAAGATTCATTAGTATTCGGGATAGTTTGGAACTCAAAAACCTGGGAAAAAATTAAATGCCGGTGTGTGAAGCGATCTGAAACATTTAATTGTTTATTTTCAGTGCCGTCATGTCATCAGACGATTGCTACGAGGTTGGCCGAGCTCTGTACCTGGGCAAGGATTATAATAACGCCAGAGACTGGCTCCTGGAAGCCCTGAACAAGTACTTGCAGTTGTCATACAGGGACAGACTCATGTTGTCCTTCAATGATCGGAATGTTAAGGATTTGATCGGTAATAACTTACATAGATTTTTACTATGGTAAGGCCAACGAGAGTTGCAATTCCCGTTGGCCCACCACCAGTAGGTTCAGAGAGTCACGGGTCAAGCCCAAATTCAATCGTTTTTTTTTTAAATAACGGTTTGAAATTTTTTGATAAGTTTGAGACGGGGCCCGTAGGAACGAAATTTTAGGTGATGGGGAGTAAGTAGAATAGAGAAGGCATAGCAAAGTAAGAGAACTTATTATTGCCATAATACAGCAGTTGTGCCAAAGACCTAAAGCGCGAGTTGCAAACTCTTGACTTTTGCAGTAGAGTTGCCACATTCAGACGACTTAAGAAGTGTATATACCTAATTGAAACTCTCAAAATAACCTGTTACAGAGGATATTAAAGTAGAACTTCAAAAGAAACAACATAAGCAAGAATTGTTTCCAGCGAATGAGAAACCAGACTGGGCACTGAAGAAAGAAACAAAGAAAATTATGAAAAGATTCGCGGCATTGTGTCGAGGAGAGTTGGGAGTACCGAGGAAAGTTAGTAAAAGGTAAATTATGTAGATAAACAGGACTAAGGACTAAAATAAAATTCTTAGTATCTTTATGATCTTTATGATTCTTGGTATTGTATATTATTAACTTTCGTGATAACCAGTACGTCGAGCAACCATTTACTATGGTACGAAGATAAAGATAAAGACTACACGTATAAAATAAAAGTAAAACTTCATGTAACTTTTCAACCTTTTCCCAGATTATAAAAGTCACGCACACTAACACAGGGTTGTTTAGTATAGAAAATGCTGACGTACCTACCTAATAGCTAATAGGTAACGTTTTTGTATAATCAAGCTCAGTTGCCAACAAGAAAACTTTCCTTTCTCGCTTTGAAAATCGCAAGAGAGTAAGGGAAAAAGCCTTGTCGTTTAGTATTCGAAACCCATCTCACATAAGAACTTTTAACTGTATTTTGTTTGATCTGTCCTTGGTTTAATTCGTCCATTCTCGAACTTTTTGGGTTGCCCCTTCTCTCCGCAACCATGTAGTGATTAAAGTTGTGTCCAATCTACCTTGTATTGCTATAAAATATATTCATTTCAAAAGTTATCCGCACATTTTAATCCACGCTCGAACATAGAACATATTCAATGGTTCTTATAAATAAATAAAAACCTTCACAGATTCAAATGCTGGTACAACAATAAACACCACCCGTTTCTAAAATACGCACCAATCAAAGTGGAACAAATATACAACGACCCAGATATATACGTTTTCAACGAAGTCATTTATGAAGAGGAGATTAAAAACATACTACATGAGACCAAACTAAAGGTAAACTTATTATTTATTTTATTTTAAGCAACTTATAAAACATATAGGTACTTACTAGGTAGGTACTTTTAATACTAGATAAATACGTGTAACCATGAAATGGCCTTTGCACTTGTCAATTCTAAAGAAGACCTACTACTAACCACAAAGTTTCTGACCCAAAGGATGCCAGTTCGAATCCCATTAACATGATTTTTTTTGCTCTTTACAAACCTTACATCCACAGTTACAACGTTCCCAAGTCTTCGACTCGAAAACCCTGAAGTACATACCAGCCAAATCGCGTATTTGCAAATCTTGGTACATGGATGAGAAAACGCCATTAATGGCAAAGATCTCCAGAAGGATTATGGACATGACTGGTCTAAATACGGATACATCTGAGGAACTGCAGGTCATGAATTATGGGATAGCAGGACATTATAACCCTCATGTGGATTATGCCCAAGTAAGTACACTGAGAAATAACATTCCATAAATGCCACTACATCTTTATACATGGTTCAGCGAACTTACTCGATGGTAGTTCCAAAATAAGGTAGGAACAAACGTGTTTTCAACCAAAGAATAGTACATTAAAAAAAACATACAGTCTAAATTTAAAAAGAACTGAGAACCCTTCTTTTTTGAAGTTAGTTAAAAAACTGGATCTATATTTTACTTCTGTATTCTGTGAACATATGTCGTAGGTATATGTACTCCAATAAACATGAATTCATATATGTGTTATTTATTTACAGGCCAATCATCCGTCATTCGAAAATTATCTTGGGAATCGTATTGCAACTGTTTTATTTTACGTAAGTTATTTTATACTAGTTACTCGTACATTTAAGTAGTAAATAATAATAGGTATCTTCTAGGTAAACGTGTTACACCCTAGGCTGCAGCAATGCTTAACATAAGGCAGGCTGTAATCAAACGTAAACCTATCCCACGTAAAAAAAAAAACAGTCTATATGTCACAGTGATCTGGTTGATACTGGTATTCGATTGAACGACTAGCGCGTTCATATAATGACGACATTTAATTGAATTATTAAGTATAAGCAACTCGTGAAGTCGTTGCATGTAACGTTCAACGTCTTGCCTGAACGTCATTTAGTTAAGTCGTTGAATGTGATATAGCAGACTTTGTAATGTTTTATAATCACTAAAACCACAGTAGGTTTGATTATTTGAAGAAAATGAAGTAAATTACATTAACTTATGGGTCTAAAAAAATTTTATTCTGATCTATAACAAACCGAACTCTCTCAAAGAGTTAGTGATCTTGTCCTTTTTCGTAACATTTTACCTTATTATAGTTATCCGAGGTAGAGCAAGGCGGTGCGACAGTATTCACAGACATCGGCGTCCGAGTGACTCCTATCAAGGGGTCTGCTGTATTCTGGTGGAACCTGCACCCGTCTGGACGAGGGAACCTGGCCTCCAGACACGCAGCCTGCCCAGTCATTATGGGATCTAAGTGGAGTTAGTAATTTTATATATAAAAACGCAAAACATATCTCCTTTTGCGTTGCGCAGTCGAGTAAAAACTGACTTGACAGGGAAAAAACTTAGGAGCCCTTAATCAAGTCGACTAAATAGTATCAGAACACTCAGAGTATTTAAAAGAACAAGTTAGATATAGCTATAAAATCGTAATAGACTTTATTAATGACTCAAACATTATCATTGTTATATTATATCGTATTGACAGATGTCATAGTATTATTTATTTATTTATTCTCACAATAATTAGAACCGCTTAAAGCGAATTACTCTATTATGTATCTACCCCCTTAAGTAGTTACTAAGTGTTGCTTATCATCTACCCGATATAAATAAATCAGTCTCAATACAATGGCGTTTGACTACAACATAGATCCCTTATAAAGGATAAACTAATCATCATCATCATCAGTTTTAATACCTACCTACCTACTGCGGGGCATGAGCCTCCTCCCTTTTACTCCAATAATTCCTGTCTTGCATTTTTCTTGCCCAGATATTTCTTTCTAACTTTCTAATATCGCCCAGCCACCGTTGCACAGGTCTTCCGACAGTTCGCTTACCAAGACGTAAAGTTAATACCTTATTAATAAACATATCTTCAATATGTAATATAAGTAAATGTTTTCCAGTCGCAAGTAAATGGCTGCACGAAGGAGGCCAAGAGTTCATCAGGCCCTGCTCGCTGGAGTACCAACCTGAAGGATTCTTCGGGAAGAAACCGAAACTTGCGAGGAAAACTAGTAAGAGAAGATAATCGTTTAGATGTGAAGACGAACCAGTAACCAGTGAAAAGTAGCATTCCACTTTGGACGTTTCCATGGGTCGAATGTAACGTTAAATATAGTTCCCAGCTGTTTGCCATAGTAAAGCAGGCGATATGCTACGTCAGAGGCCCTTACGGCGGTTTGAAAACTCTGACCTAGTCCATACGTACGTATAATTTCATTTATCTTGAATAGTTAAATTAATTAATGAAACACTGTTTATAAAAAGGGACTATACAATTACATACCACCCACCGTCTCTAAAGACCGTTTCACGAAAGAGTTCCCTCAGTTAAGGCGCCATAACCGCATGTTTATATCTTCTAAAAACTATAAAATGTTACCTAGTTCCAAACTTTTCCGTGGGCCTTATTTCGTGAAACAGTCTCTACATATAGGTTGTTAAAGAATAAAATAATAATAATTAAACGTTGTTTTATTACCCAAATAGAGTATGAAACGATGCAGTAAAACAAATTAGAATGTTCATGCAGCATATAAGTAATAAAATCTATAATGGCCAAGTATGTAAAGATTTGTGTTTAATTTAATACTAGTTACGGTTTTTTTTATTATATAGTGTATGCAATGACCATCATTTATGTTTGTTACGATTTAAGTATTTTTTCTCGTTAGAACCAAATTTTCCCAATATTGATATTAGCTTATTTTTTTATATACAAACGATGGTTCTTAATTCAATCACTCTTGTGTCGTTACTATTAGCTATGGAATTAATCATTTGTAGCAATACAAATAAAATAAGTCTTCTAATACCAGTGAACTCAACGAGCAAAGAGCTATATTCTGCCCTAACTAATTTGAAACCTCTGTTTGTAACTCAAAAACGGATTAAAGACTATCTGGAGAAATATATTAATGAAGAAGAGGAAAGATTGGACACAATAAAAAGGTAAGAAAAGCTTAAATATTATCGTAATGTATTTAAGAATTAATGTAGCTTATGAAGAACCTGGTTCTTTCAACGTGATTTTTATAAAGAGCGGTGACAATCATTCCAAACTTTTCACTCAGTAACTTTTCCATGAGTGAAGGATGGTATGATTTTTTGGATTACATTTTTTTTTACTTGATATAGGCTTACGCTTGACTACAACTTGCCTGATGTTATGCAACGTTATAATCTACGATCTAGCGCACTTGCCTAGAAGAAACCGGTTTACTCTCGACTTGAAGACCGACAAATTATACTTAGTTATCGCATGAAAGTGGTCAACTCTAATGTCAAGTTTTCGAAGTGCGCTAGATATCAAACAAGCAGCTCAAGATCCATTAGTGATCACAGTTTTTTTTCAGATTTGTTAGCATATGCAAACAAGAACATGAGAAATCCATGCAAGATAGATCTGCCTACATGGGACATCCCCTTAACGTCTTCAAACTTGTTAAAAGACAAACCACTGATTTGGCTTGGATTGAAGGTACATAAGTGTTCTTGCTTGTGATAGAGTGGCGAGTCATAATTATTTGACTGCTCTGTTAGCTTAGTTAGTGGTGTCTCTGCCTTCTAATCTAGGGGTGCGGGTTCGATTCCCGCGTGACACAAGTAATTATGCATATTAAAATTTGTAATTACTTGTGTTAAGTCTGGTCGTTTCTATGTATTTAATTTACCAATAAAATATTATATATCTATGTATTATATCCGTTATCTAGTACCCATGATACAAGCGTAAGCTTAGTATGGGGCTAGATGACGCTGTGTGATATGTCCTGAAATATTTATTTATTTTATTTATTTATAAGTTATGACGAACAGTACTCATATTTTATGTATCATAACATCATGATTATCATTCTAACCACGGAAACGTTTAGATGTTAATGCTACCTTTCGGTCAACCATCCAAGATATATCGAAGCCATTTGTTGCATCGCCGAACCGTTTGGTAATCACAAGATGATCCCAGTCAGTCGATCTAACCACTTCAATTTTGTTCTCATTTACTAAGAAAATTCAAAATACATGGCTCTTTACGATAAAGATATTTTAAAACTAGAGCATAAGATTGACCTATAAGTGTGTTATAACATCATTACAGAAAATAATGTTGCTCATTGCATATTTTAGAAAGTTTAAAAAACACGACGGTTTACGATAAAGATGTGAAGTACCCTGGACATGAAGACCTAACAGTGGCTGCGCGAG
The DNA here is from genome assembly GCA_964023185.1 of Macaria liturata. Taxonomy (NCBI): domain Eukaryota; kingdom Metazoa; phylum Arthropoda; class Insecta; order Lepidoptera; family Geometridae; genus Macaria; species Macaria liturata. Next base: position 5,152,421 of record OZ026814.1, on the reverse strand, counting down.
CGATCACTCGCATTCAGAAAGTATACAACCTTACAGTACAAGACATATCTCAAGGGATTATCTTTGGAAAAAATAACAGGTACCTAATTAATACTTACCTAATCATATCAATACAAAACGATGTTTGTTGACAAGGACGTTATACTGATTTAAAAAGAAATAGCAATAACAGATGCAACAACTTGATTAATTCAAGTAAAAATAATTTCCTGTAAAAAATACTTGCAGTTTAGGGATTTTGTTTAACAGTCACATGTAGCAACATCCGCACAAGCTACTCATTAGATTGGAACTGAAGGCTACATACATTTTCCAAAGAATTTCACTTCAATTACGTTGCGCTATGCTGATCATCATCCACAGTCCTTGAGATCCCACTGCTAGTACCTAGGCCTCCTTTTGTATTTGCTATCTGCATCGATCCTGTGCAGACCATAAATGCTATGCTAATATTAATATACATATTTTTTATTTTACAGCATCATAATGTCCACAGACGATTGCTATGAGTTAGGTCGAGTTCTGTACCTCGACAAGGATCTTACAAACGGACTTGCGTGGTTGCAAGCAGCGTACACCAAATATAAAGATTTGACACCGGCGGAGAGAGAGATGCTTCCATACAATGGGGTTAAGATCAAGGAGTTTATAGGCAAACTATAATTTATTGTATCAGTTAATAGCAACACTTACCAACTTTAATAGGAGACAAAGTTACACATTCACTTTTGAATCGTAAATAAATTGTATACAAAAGTTAAAAGAGAATTAACGTCCTTTGCTTTGCATTGCAAAAGGTTTTAATTTTATATTATACACAACTTTGAAACGATTATGATATGCTTGAATTACTAGTATGCCATTCATACACTGTTAACTTAAAACAAAATGAGGAATAGGTACATAATTAGGTAAGTATGACCGATTTCAAAAATCAAATGCTGTTTTCAGGTAAAATAAAAATAGAAATTGAAGATGATAAGTTGCTTGTAAAACTGTATCCGGTTCGAAAAGGACCTGATTGGGAATTCAAACAAGACAAGAAGAGAATGAATGATAGATACGAAGCATTGTGCCGAGGGGAGCCGAAAATTCCTGATAATTTTAGCAAAAAGTAAGGAAAGCTTTGTAAGATTTAACAAAGAATACACTCATCAAATACGTAAACCTTTCCAAAGTTTCATTTAAATATTCATAACACAACCATTAGTAATCATCCACGGACGCGGTCGGTTCTTATAAGGAGCAAAAACGCATATAAGACTATTTTGCTGTCCGTATTAAATTGAACATATATACATATAGTTTATTGTGTTTACATATTATATACAGTTTCCTGTGACCCAATGTCATATCTGTAATTGATTGAATCGGGTTCACAAATGAGCCTGCCGTAATACATCGAAATTAAATTCAAGTTATTATCCTTGCATATCCTACATAACATAAAATACCTAGGTATGTTTTATACATTTGTATTTTTAACCAATAAACTGTTTATTTATTTGTTTCTTTATCGGTATCTTTCAGATTGAAATGCTGGTATTTGACCAAACACCATCCGTTTCTAAAGTACGCGCCTATAAAAGTGGAGCAACTGTTCATACAACCAGATATTTTGCTCTTTCATCAAGTTCTGTTTGATACAGAAATAGACGACTTGAAATATATGTACAAACGACGGGTATGTAATACATACCTACTTTGCTACATAATACATAGCTTAGTTACTTAAAAAGGAGCCTATAAGCCTATGCCCTTTAACCAGCCTAAGTTATACTGAATACGATCTAGTTTTTTAAATGAAATAGCACTGATTAATTTCAACCTTTGATTCAATTCATCAGATCAGTTTTTATTTAATTAAGTACTTACATTAATTTAACATGTTCAATTCAATTATTAAAATTAGCTCAATATCTTTTATTTAAATGAACTCTAAGTATTAAAAAAACAACTGGTACTCACTGACTAAGATTTTTTAACTTTTAAGTTATTATGTAGGTAGGTACTTATATTTTTATTTATAGTTACGTCGCTCCCGAGAAATAAATTTCATCCCAATAACGAAAAACATGACCATCTCCGGGAAAAAGTCCCCAACAGTGGGCAAGATAATAAGAAGAATCATGTGTATGACAGGTCTCAGTGCAGATTGTGATAAGGATTTACTGGTCGTCAAGTATGGGATGGTAGGCCAGGTATCTTCTTACATTATAGCTTTGAGAGTAAACCCTTAGATTGTATAATCATAAGGATTTTGGAGTCAGTATAGGTACTTAAATGGCTAGACGACATTGAGAAATGGAAGAAGCATATGAACCCGCATCTAAAAGAAGCATAGGATCGCAAAAAGTTTTGCCAACTGACCTCCGAACGTCAATATGAACATGGCATCAGCACCATCGGGATGATGATAGGTACTTCATTACAACAAAACATGGGTCATGACATAGAAAGCGGTTGATGCAATCTCTTCCAAACAGAACCATCGATTTATCCGTCACTTTCATAATTATACACTTTCATATCATATATGTAAATACCTACTAAAAGTCTTCTTTTATTACAGTTGGAGGAAAAGGAAGACGATTATGGGGAAAAGCGATTCGCAACTGTTCTATTTCATGTGAGAACCATTTAATTATACATCATCATGAAGCTTAATGAGAGCTACTGCAGGGCATAAAGCCTCCTCCCTCTTGCGCCAATAATCCCTTATCTTACAATTTGATTGTATTTATAAAATTCTTATTAGGTAGGTAAGTACGTATATAATTTTAGAAAATTCACTATGAAATTCGTGCGAAATATGTTTGTAAACTTCGAAAATTACGAGTGAAATGAGCGATCGCGATTTTTTGTATGGAAGTAGTAAAGAGCCCCAAGAGTGAACAAGTCAACTTTTCGGATTAGCGTAGACCACACTGCTTGGAAAATTATTTATAGAAATAACAGTAAATATCTTATTTCAGCTATCCAATGTAGAGCAAGGTGGAGCGACAGTTTTCACAGACATTGGCGTCACAGTGTCACCTATCAGAGGATCTGCTTTATTCTGGTGGGACCTGCTTCCTTCAAGAGCAGTCGATATGACTACTCGATACGCCACCTGTCCAGTTGTCAGAGGAACTAAGTGGAGTAAGTTGAGATTTTAATTGGCTGTCAGCAAACTCGCAGTACAGGGTAACATTATTTAAGCGCACAAACATTTAGGATTTTGCAAAAAAACTGCTGTCCCAATTCAATAAGTTCAACGCCTCTAAAGAAGTTATTTTTATGTAAGACGAAGAGAAACGCCTAAAAATTATGCTCCCACTTATAGTCTTTTACTATTCATCTAAAAAAGGCTTTTTTATCATTCTACTTATCGATGTCTTTACAGTAGCCAAGAAATGCTTCCACGAAAATGAAAACGAGAGAGAACAAAGAAGACACGACAGAGTAAAGGATCCAAGAAAACGCTGAAACTCAGAAAATCTTGGTAAAGATATGTTTAAGAGATTGCTCTGTGTGATAAGGGTATAATGAAATAAAACAATATGAGAAATCATTAAAATTAATTTATTGGACTGGAAACAATGTTCATATAAAAACACAACCAATTTACTTACAAAATTAAAATAATATCACAGTGGAAGAATTTGAATACATAATAGAGGCAATTATGTAATTAGATGGATTATGATGGCCCATTACTTGGTGGATAATAAAATTGTAGTTACAATAGCAATCTAATGTTGACAATCACACGATGATTGTGACATATCATTAATGAAATTGTAACAATACAAGTACACAGTGAACCAAAACAATGAATTTATATTATACTAGCAAACCCCGCGTACTCCGTTTCGCCACCAGATCGTTTTTTTATAATTTTTTCACGGAGCCCGTGACTTTTCCAACGAATGCAAAACCGTGGAAATCGGTTCGTGCGTTCTGGATTTATAGCGTCAGGAAGAAAAACCCGACTTATTTTTATATACTTAGTAGATTTTAATATTAAAACTTTCGTGAGACATTTTATCAATATATTAACTAAACGGTTTTCACTCACGTGTAAATCGCGTAAGTTGTTTACGCGTTTACGCGGGACCGCGGCAGCACGCAAACCTGCGTGCTGCCGCGGTCCCAGAACATACGTTCTGAAGATGGATGTCATAACATCCGAAACGCGTAAACAACTTACGCGATTTACACGTGAGTGAAAACCGTTTAGTTAATATACTTAGTAGATTTCAATCTAAATATTCAGGGTGTGAAGTGAGCAATAAAGTATGTAATAAATAATATGAATAAAATATAATAAAAGTTAGTACATCAGAATCATATTCATATCAATCACATATAAAGATCTTTGGTGTTTAGATTGGATAAAAACATATTATCATTATTCATGTTACAAAAATTCTTTGATACACGTAAGTTTTATTTTCTTAAAATCCTTCAAACATACAAACTTTGTCATTTGAGTATCTATAATTGAGATTCACATATCGTTTTGGAAACCTTTCAACATACAAAAGTATTACTATTGAACACTACAGATTGTGAGCAAGTGATAAGTATCTATTAATTTATCCACTATTTATTTTTATCATTCTGACTGATCAAACTAACAATCAGCTGCTGAAGAGCGACCAACGTTCTAAACCTATCTTCACCACTCAAACAAGACTTTAACAGAGCATCAAGAGTCTTATTAACAGTCTGTGGTATTGGATACAATAAAGGATGTTTCTCACCAGCCAAAACATAGCAAGCCGCCCAAATATTATGATCACTCAAATGGTGTCGGCATATATTGTCTACGGAGAAAGAGAATCCGGAGTGGTTTTCCCTCAAATATCTCTTGTACCAGTTTGGTAAGTCATTGCCCGGGGATATTTGTTTGTCTAGGATGATGATGTCTTCTAAGTCCACAAATGTTATGATGTCTTCGTTGCTGGCCACTATGTTGTCTGGTGACCAGTCCATTAAGTAGAAACGGAATCTGAAAAATAATATAAGAGCTGGTTAATTTAGTTATTTTGCTGATTTCATTTGACAAAAGTTTAATTGGTGGTCGTCAAATGTAGAGTTAATAGGTATCTTCTAGGTAAGTGTGTTACACCCTAGGCTGCAACAATGCTTAACATCAGGCAGGCTGAAGTCATATGTAAACTTATCCCACATAGAAAAAAAAATCTTCTTAAACTTTATGAGCTGCACAGAATAATAATTCAGAATACAGAGAAATTTGTAGCATTAATGCTGAGGTATGACTTTTTAAACACACAAGACACAGCAATATACTTACTTTTATTCAAAATTTCCATGGAAATATTGTTGTTTTCTCTATGCTCAGGTAAAAGTTTTTTACAAGTCTTCTCATTTGAAAGACATTGTTTTCAATTAAATTACTGAGAATGAGGTTTTGAAAAACATTATTTTTGATGAAATTACTGGAAATCAAAAGGCATGCCTTCTGTAGTCACTGTTTGATAAAAAAACTTCCAGTAGTTCTCACCTATCATGTTTAAAAGTAAAGTCCATGGCAGCTTTGAGTATTCCGTTAGCAAACTTGAGTCTCCGGAACCAGTCCACATGCATGAGTGAGGAGATTGGTTCACCAGCATAGGCCACCAGCTCCAACCTGCCACAGACACCTCCGTAGGCTGGCACTGGCCATCTTTGGGACTTGGGTAACAGCTGGAAATAGCAAATGTTTGTATGAGAGTCAATCAATATACTTTTCTAAATATCTTGTGACATGATTTAACCATTGCTGTGCTGTGAAGAACAACCAGGACCTTTTATAAATGAGGTGACACCCTCAAGTTTTAATGCTATAGAAACAACCATTTTGTATGCTAGACAGGCTCACACTTGACTACAACTTATCTGAAGGTAAGTAGAGCTTGTAATGTAAGCCAATCTAGTACACTTGTCTTGAAGAAACCAGTTCACTTTTAACTAGACAATGAACTTACAATTTGGAGAGTCAACTATGTAAAGATTTAATATGACTACAGAAGTTTTGCTTCTGTAAATAAGTTCATATTTTTACTGATTTACAGGTAGTTCAAATACTATGAGTTTATATTGTGTTGTATTGGGATCAGAAGCTAGGCAAAAATAACTAGCTTTAATTTATATAAATCTACAAAAATTACCTGTATGATAATAGGTTCAGGGTTGATCATAAGCATTGTCCATATGTACATTAATTCAGTGCCATAACTGGGTGTACTTTGTTTCAGCAGCGGTTTGAGAAGCTCTTGAATACTGTATGAATATGGACACATCACCAACCCTTTCCTTGGATCTAAGTCTGTATGAGTCAAGTTATATGTAACAAGTTTTTCAATCTTCTGCAGCAGTTTAACTGAGTTCACCGCCTCAGATGGCAAGCAATTATTCTTTAGATTGAACATCGTACAAAAATCGGCATCAAATCTTCGTAGCTCTTCATTATGAGCTAGTTTTTTGAGCACAGCTCGCCGATTGTAGCGAGTGTATGCGTAATAAATATTTTTGGCGTTTAGCACACTGGTCCAGCCAATGTTCTCCATTATAATCTGGTTGGAATACAGTTCGGGGCACATAGAAACACCGTAGCAAGCCGGGCATCGGTCCAAACTTGTAAGCTTCATAACATTGGGAACTTTCAGATCACCGAAGAGTAAAACAGACCCGTAGAAAGATATGGCGAATACTAAACCAAATATAAGCACCCGTTTGTAGAATTTTCGGCGTATCATTTTCATTTTGTATAATTTGTCGGTCATTTTCAATTAATTCAATATCTTCCCTCCGCGCTCTTTTGCAATAGAATTGACTGCGACCCAGCGAATAGAATTCACACAGGCATAGTAATTATAGATTCTGTAAATTTATTTATGAACACTCGTTATTCATTTCATTTAAATCCATTATTTCAATGTTTACTTATTTACTCTAAAAATCCATTTCAAAATCAATCCAAAACTATCCAAAACAAAAGACCACAGCAAAGTCAGCAAAAGATTAAGGCAAGATATAGGGAAATATTACTGCTGATCTTCATGCTGCTGATCCGATATGAGCAGAGCGAGGCGAAGTATGACAGGCAGTTGTCTTTTTCTAACTAGGGTGACAATAAATTATATAATAGGATATATACCAATTCATCTTGTTACCAAATCTGGAGCAGTCTCTTTTGGGGTCCTATTTTACCTGCAGCTTGCCAGTCATGATCCCTAGCTCTATTGACGCGTTAAGTAACAAACACCAACAAACTTACTTACAAATAATGCTTACTTTAGTTTGTAACTTATAATAGTATGGATTCGGTTAATTGACAGGGAGGCAATGTAATCAAAATCATTAACATTTTGCAGTAAATACAATATTTATTTACAAGTTCATATTTGAATTGCATAGACTTAGGTAGTTGCCTATATCCTATATTTTTTTACACTATCATGTGATGGTTTAAACTATGTACACCAATATAATCCTTTTCTTTGTGTTTCATGTACTAACCTAAACGAGTAACGTGTTATATTTAAGTTCTTTTGCCATTTTATTTTGATGTTTTAATTTTTAGGTAAACTGAAAAAATATCATATTGCACAAATTATTTCAAGCACGAGAAAATATGGTCACCTTAGTCCCAATAATGTAATCTTACTTAAACTTTAGCATACCTGTAGAAAGATATATTGCAGCCACTATAAAATTCACTTCTGCAGCCCGGAACACTACAAGTTCTTACCATTTTGTTATTTTTACAATAAAATACATTTAAATTAGTTACAAATAAAATTATTTTTTTCCCGCCACCTTTTGTCATATAATGTCATCATAATTTAATGTTGCGTGTGTGAAAAATAATATAATATTAATTTGTTACTTATTTTGTTTTGTGTTAATTTCACAAATTAATTCAGATTTCTTTGTGTCGAGTAAAATTTATAATAAATAAAATTAAATAATATTATTTATTGCTAAATATTTCAAAACTTAAGTTGACAGTGACATTTATCACACATTATTTTTTAAACTGGCAAGCTGTTGAAGCAAGACAACAGCCTGCTCCTCGGAGGAAGGACAAGCCTGGAGACATAGTAATAAGTTGAAGTGTGGCGCACTATCGGAACCTCTCTTTTTAATGAATGTTTTTAGTGTGCTAAAAAGAGACAACTATATACAATCTGTTCGGCCCTTTACGTTAGTGAAGCCGGTTTTTCTAGCTCGAGTAACCAATTTGGATACTAGCTGTGTTTGAGAAGTGTTTTCTACTGAAGAACAAATGGCGTGCGTTGCCTATGGCTGTAAGAGCCATGCTTCGAAGAAAAGTGACGAAATCCAGAGCTTGTCATTTCACAGGTTAGAGTTTTTTATCATTTTCCACAAAACAATACAAAACTGAATCAAAATATTAAAATATAACAAATTTCTACTCTTTTAGAACCTCATTTTGGAGGAAAACATTTAAATTTTGCCATTATATGTTAAAAATACGCAAAAGTTTGGTTTATAGTGTTGTGCCCAATTGTTCTGAATTCGGTTAAAATCGGGTCTCAAAATCGAACTTATATTTCGAAACCAGTCAATCCAGCATGTTTATGTCCGTCATAAATATATTTATTCGTAGATCTATCGTTATACAGGACCTACCTACCTACATAATTTATAGGAATATATCTACCTTTAATTTACCTGCGAGCGTGGCGCACTGTGAAGATAAAGTACGTAATTTTTTAAATAAAACTGTATTGTTTAAGGGTCAGTAAATAAAAACCTACAAAAGTTATCTGAGTTATTTTATTTATTTCGAACTACACAATCTTTTTCCAGGTTTTCTCACCTAGTTCTAACTATGCCTAAAAGATCGATTTTGAAAACATGTTACAATTACGTCACTTTAATATGGTTTAGTTAGCGAAACTACTAGAATAATCGTTAACGTGACAGAACAGAATGTATGTTTCGGTTCGGTTTCGGTTTTTTATTTCGTACGTCGTAGGCACATCACTAAATTGAGGTATTAAAAAACGGCTACACTGTCATTTGAAGGTGATCTATATAGTAACTAGTTATCTCTTTCTTCCGCGTTGGTGCGCACATAAGTCGAAAGAGTGCAGACATACAGAACACGTTCAATTTATTACTATGACTCCAGGCTTGTCCTTCCTCCGAGGCCTGCTCTATATGCCTTTCATTTTTGACCGATCTCACCCCCGATTTACCATTTATAGAAAATAAACTTTAAGTGTAAGAACATAAGGTTTCTATTCGTATAAAATCTATTTCACAAAACAAAAGAGAGAACAATCCAGAGGGAAAGAGAGGGATGATATAAAAAATCCTTGGGCAAGTGCTATTCGTACAACCCGGAAGTGGGGATACCATATTTAAAAAATACTATTTTTATACCCGACAACACCAAATATATGAATTTTTTTATGAAATGAAATGAAATGAAATGAAATGAAATGAAATAAAATTTATTGTCAGGCAACTAGGTTTAACAGGTGGTCATAAAAACTTATAGCATAATCTAGGGACTAGACATATTATAAGGCAGGATAGTACTCTAGCCGCTGCCCATATGGGCTTACAGACATTGTTATAATTAAAAATACAAACACGTTATTTAAATATGGCTATGATACATTGAAAAAGAAATTCCTTGTCACATAAATGTCAAGAGAATAAATGTTAATCAAATTATCATTATATGTCATCATTATCTTCTAGATACAATTTAACTGAGTAGTATGCCTTTTTTAATAGATAATCATTTAACATCTTTTTAAATTTTGGTAACTGATCGATACATCTGATTGTTTTAGGCAATCGATTAAATAATGTAGTGGCCATACAAAATACACTTTTTGACAAGAATGCTGTATTCGATTGTTTTACATATAACTCCCTTTCATGTCTGCTTCCTTCAGGCTTCATTCTGAACTGTTGTAGATTACATTTCACGAACATTATGACTTCGCTTATATAGAGGCAGGGCAAAGTTAAAATTTTAAGTTTAATAAAATGTTTTTTACAAGAAACTCTTTTTCTTAATCCACAAATAGATCTTATGCAACGTTTCTGGGCTCGAAACACTTTCATTCGGTCAGTAGAGTTGCCCCAAAACATGATCCCGTAACGTAGTACAGATGCAACGTGGCCATGATAGGCTGTTAACATTGTCATATCGTTTGCAACTTTTCGTAGTTGGAAGAGTGCATAAGCAAACTTGTGTACTCTTTTACAAACATTGTCTACGTGCTGTTTCCAGTTGAGCTTATTGTCTATACTTATACCTAAAAATCGTGCTACATCCACTTCGTCAATTTTATTGTTGTCATGATATATGTCAAAATTAATACTGTCATTGTGCTTATTTCTGAAGAACATGAGATTAGTTTTGCAGATATTGATTTTAAGATTATTGGTGCACAACCAGTTAATTACTTCAGTCAATGTTGAGCTAATGTCTGATTTCAAATTACATAGTTTGTCATTGTTGAATAAGATTGTACAATCGTCAGCGAAAAGAGTTATATCATGTTTTGTTATGTTTGGCATGTCATTAATATATATTAGAAAGAGTAGTGGACCAAGTACACTGCCTTGAGGTACACCGTGCACCACCGGGCGCGTTTCTGACTCATATGATTTCAATGTCAAAGTTTTTGTACAAAGACTATTCAATTGTGTTATTTGAGATCTGTCACTTAAATAAGATCGTATCAATTTATTCGCATTACCTCTAATTCCATATTTATCTAATTTTTCTAGTAGTATCTCATGGTGTACATTGTCAAAAGCTTTCGACATGTCCATAAACATAGCAATTACTTTTTTTTTCTTGTCAACCTGTGTCATAACCTTTTGGAGAAAATCGTAAATAGCCATGTTAATTGTCTTTTCTTTCCTAAACCCGTATTGCTGTTTTGAAAATAAGCCATGACATTCAAAATATGTATATATTTTATTATATATTACCTTTTCTATTACTTTTGATAGAATTGGTATTAAAGCCACCGGTCGATAATTACTTACATTTGTTTTGTCCCCTTTTTTATGTAGTGGTTTTACTATAGAGACTTTAAGTGCCTCAGGATATTTGCCATGTTCTATACACAAGTTAATTATGTGGCTGAATGGACCCGCTATATACTCTGACACATGTTTTAGTATGTCTGTGCGAATGCCATCGTACCCAACACTTGTTGTGTTCTTTAGTTTACTAATTATTTTATGTATGTCTGCAGGTATTGTAGGGGTCAAAAACACCGATTTAGAGGAAACATGGTTCTTCTGTGTTATTTCACAACTTTTTTTGCTAACATGATTTTGTCCCACACTAAGGAAAAAATCATTAATATAGTTCGCCATATCCGTAGGATTTTTAATTGTACTACCGTCAGCTGTTACGATATGTGAAATTGTTTCGTTAGGATAGCAAGATTTTTGCTTGTTTATTATATCCCAAGTCGCCTTTGATTTATTGTTAGAATTTTGGATGTAAAAATTGTTCTGAGCCTTTTGTGTTAAATTTATTATTTTCTTAAATCTTTTTGTATATGTCTTTAGTGCATTCTTGGCAATTTTGGATCTGGTAGCCCTGTAATTCCAAAGGAGACTGATCTTTTTACGTGCACATGCTTTGATACCTTTTGATACCCACGCTTGCTTTCTTACATGTGTACATTTGACTGTAACTTTCGGAAAGCACATATTATAGAAGAGGACCAAAATTTCATGAAAATTATTAAAAGCCACATTGGGATCTTCACTTTCAAATATGTCATGAAAAGTGAGACTTGAGATGGCGTCTAAAAATTTATGTTTATTTTCGGGACTGTAGTCTGTCTTAGTTATGTACCATGCTTTAACCCGACAGCTTTTTTTCACAGGACATCTGTAGTATTGTGCACTGTGATCAGACAAACCTAACTCAATGACTTCACTTGAACCTCCTCTAACATTGTGAATTATATTGTCTATGCACGTTATATAGCAATAATTATTTTTTGAATTTTTGTTCATGGTAATACGTAAATGTATACCATATAAACATTCAAAAAACCGTACTACGTTCATTATTTTTGAAGACATGAAATTGTGAATAGATGGTTTTAAAAAAATAGGTATGTGTCATTATCATATGTGATTTAAAAAAAAATTATGGCAACGCATTTCTCATTTCACCGTTGGATTATTCACTAATTTAAAGACTGAACCCCAACTGGCGTAGAATTTGTTTCCAAATTTGGTTGAAAATAAATAAGTATCTTTATATATTGCTACTTACAACATTTCAGAATAGTTTTTCAAAAAAATTCTACTCGTTTCACTGGTTCATCAACTATACGACACTATGGCCTCTGCTGCTCATAACTTCTTATGGAAAATTAGTTCTAACCTAATCATATTATTCATCATCCTAATCGCTATTTTGTACCTCAGGATCCCATAAACCTAAAGGTTATATCTATACCATCTAACAAACATTTTACCTTGCCAAACAGTACCTAAGCATTTTTCGCATTTCATGTTCAGTAATTAGAAAGTACAGGTAAATATTAAAATCTTTCGAGATGGCTGGATTCTGGAATGATAGTGAAAGCTCAATCCACATCTGCTTGAAGTGACCCCCACACAACCTTATTCCTGTATAAACCAATAGTTATATTTTTAGATGTCTAGGTACATTATGTGATTAAATCTCAATAAATAATATGTTACTACACTATTTATCATAGATTGTTGAGAGGAACCAGGTATGTATGTGTAATTAATAAACATACCTACCTGGTTCCCCATAGGGTGATTTGCTTAAGTATGTGTTGGTGTGTGTACCTACACTCATATTCCAGTAATTTAAATAAGATATTTAATGAAATCAGAAGTAATAGAACAGTTAGAGTAACTGTGTTAAGATATTTATTAATAGTTTCAGCTGCTTTCATGCCAATAATTATTCAAGTGTTATTTTATTACAGGTTGGCGTAACTCCTGAAACAGCGTGTGGTATGTTAATAATAATTGACCATTATAGTTTCACTCTGACCATCTATTTATCTGTTCAACTACAGCTAACTTCTACATTTATAAATTATTTATGAAATTTGGTACCATGTATATGAAAAAGGCATACATGTGAAGTAAATGTTTTGATAAAATCTATACGAGTTTATTAATTCCTTATGTGTGGAGTGTCTGGGAATATGGAGCTGGTGCATAAGTGAGAGTGTATTTGACTTGTTAATAATGCACTAATCTACTAAACAATCATCTGTGGTAAAATTAACCAGCTTTTTGTGTTATGGGGTCTAATAATTTTTAATAATAATATACTTAAATGCATGTGAAGTTTATAGCATGTGTGTATTTTTATAGATCCCAGCACAGCACTGCTTGAGAAAGGTATGAAGTTTAGCTCCTGGAATGACTTAGCTGAATCATTTGAAAATTATTTAAGATCTAATAATAGCACAATATTAAGTCATTAGTTCCTCTCCAACCATATTATCTGCATACAACAGACTTAACAAAACCAATTTACCACTTGAGTTAGGTTATCAGTCTGTCCGTTTTTCTTGTGCACATGCCGGTTCTCACCAAAGTGTATCCACTGGAGCTCGCCCTTTACAAAGAAGTGCAAAGATAGGTTGCCCAGCTCATGTAAATATTGCTTACTATTCAAGATTAAAATCATTTGTAGTAACAGATTTATCAGATAATCATTTTGAACATCCTGTTGATCAAAACACTTTTGATCAATATGCAATCAATAGAGGTGTACACAGTGTAGACCATCTTGTACCCCGCATTCAAATAGTTGACTCTAAAATTCTGATTAATAAACACAAACAGTCAGCTCAGCCAATTAAAGACAACATTTCTACTTTTGTGAAATACAATACTGAGGCCAATAAAAGATTGAAATTGCATGACAGTGTGAGAAACTAATTGGTCAACTCGTTCAGCATTTTCTTCGGGTATCGGTCAGAAACGGCGAAACATTTAAGTTGGGTTGCTCGTGTCTGCTTTTCGAGTTATTGCTTTACTGCTACTCATCCTTTCTAAGTGTGTATTGCATTATGTAATTTTCAGTTAGATTCATGAGTGTGACGGCATGGCATGATGATTTTCTAACAGACGAATGTGTGGTTGTATACATAGCTGAAAGGATGAATGTTTGTGTAACTCCGCCTCAATTTATGTTAATACACGAAAGTTTTTTTTACTAATATTTTAAACCTTTATTACTTTTATTCATTATAAAAATGGCAAAATTAATTCTAGATGATAGATAATCTATGTATAAAAATCATCTAGTATTAATTATATATAATATTAATTTAAAAAAACTTTTCGTGAATCTTAGCATTAATGATGCCGGTCCTAAGCCCGGATAAAGGAGGAAGGCACAAAGCTCGTGAAAATATTTTCTAGATAATTGCCATTTCGATAACAGACACTATCAATTCTATTTGTTTGTGTTTTTATGTAATATTGTCAAAATTGTACACATACTATAAATGGTATGTACCTCTAAGTCTCTCCGTTGTCATTCCTGAATCGGCGCGCCGGTCCAGTAATTACTAACGGGACCGCCTAACGAATAGTAATGGTGAATTCAAGGTCTAGTAATCCCCCTAAGCAGTACCTACCATATAACTGTCACGTGGTCACAAACAAAAGGAATTTCCTATTTCCTACCTATTCGTTAGGAGGTCAGCCCCTTAGTATTTATGTATATGTTACAGCGAAAGTAATAAATCCAGATATTATATATACTATCCAGCTATTATAAATAATATCATATCAATTTAGACAAAGTGACAATTGAGACAGAATTAATCACATTAACTAGCTATTTTATAAAATATCTTGGAAAACTTGGATAATGTAATAAAAAAGTAAGTTAAAGGTGAAAATTATATTTTTTTATTTAAATTTTCCTGAAGCATAAATATGTAGTAACAATTTAGTCTCATTTTAAATAGTTATTGTAATATTATATTTTATTAATTTTAAAATAATATATTCACGTTAATTAACATTGTTTATAAAAATTAACATTGATTATTGGATTTAAATTGTATGTTAAAAAATAAATTCCTTGTTCAATAGCCATAAGACAAAACTAATAAAACACAGAGATCAATACGAGTAATTAATTTAACATTGCTTAGTAAAATTAAAATTGTTTACAAATCAATACGAGATGTATTTGGTATCACTCCTTTACAACTACAATATTAATATATTTAAAAACAACTGGCATGAAAATACAAAAAAATGATTATTATTTATTCTTACAAGTAAGGCTTTTATGACATTTTGAGTTACACATGAGGCTTGACTTTTTACATTTGCATCTATTAAAAACGCATTCCCCAGTACAGTTGCAATGCTGAAATCCTTGGCCACCAAGATGCGACTCTTTCTTTGCACATTCTCGGATAGTAAATTCAATATCAACTGTAATAAACGTATTCTTCACATGAGGAGCGCACGCAGCAGCGCACCTGGAGTGTGCGCAACAGCACACGAGGAGCGCGCGCAGCAGCGCTCCTGGAGTGCGCGCAGTAGCGCACCAGGAGTGCGCGCAGTAGCGCACCAGGCGGGCGCGCAACAGCACACGAAGAGTGCGCGTAAGCCCCTGGTCTTGGATCTAAACATTCAGTGCCTTCACCATCATTACCGTTTTCTGAGGACAAAGGCAAAAATTATTCAAAAAACCCACTGTATGTAACCGTAACCAAGTACCGTTAATTTGTTAGTTTTTGTTAATCAAACAAGACTACTCGTCCTTCTCAAACATCCAATCCACGAGCTGGCCAATGCTCACGGATTAAAAGTTCAAAATAGAATATGTTACAAACATGCAATAAACCTCGGTATGGGCCCCTACCGAGGGAAAACTACACACAACAAATCTAGGTCACGATCAGAATCTCATTAACAAAAACGAAATGAGGGTAGCGGCAACTCGGGAGTCGAAATAAAAATGGACAGATCTTACTTTGGAAATATGTCTTTGTCCGTAGCAGGCTCACTGAACCGCTCGGATCTCCAACCCGACGCGCTGGGGGAAGTTCACGAGCTGATGTCGTCAGCACCGAGCAGGAAACATGGAACACCCTGCGGCGTCTGGTCTCGTACCCGAAGTCTGCGGGCTCGAATCCCGGGGTGTGGGCAGAGACGCGGCTTTCGATGACCCTGGAATTCATCATACACCAACGTTAAGAACCGCCGTAGATTTGGGAGATAGATTTATAAAATCCTCCCGCACCTACCTGATATATAACCCTTTTAATAACACCAGGAGTGCGCGCAATAGCGCACCAGGAGTGCGCGCAGCAGCGCACCAGGAGTGCGCGCAACAGCATACGAGGAGCGCGCGCAGCAGCATACGAGGAGCGCGCGCAGCAGCATACGAGGAGCGCGCGCAGCAGCGCACCAGGAGTGCGCGCAGCAGCACACGAAGAGAGCGCGCAGCAGCGCACCTGAAGTGCTTGCAGTAGCGCACCAGGCGGGCGCGCAACAGCACACGAAGAGTGCGCGTAAGCCCCTGGTCTTGGATCTAAACATTCAGTGCCTTCACAATCATTACAGTTTTCTGAGGACAAAGGCAAAAATTATTCAAAAAACCCACTGTATGTAACCGTAACCAAGTACCGTTAATTTGTTAGTTTTTGTTAATCAAACAAGACTACTCGTCCATTTTAAACATCCAATCCACGAGCTGGCCAATGCTCACGGATTAAAAGTTCAAAATGGAATATGTTCCAAACATGCAATAAACCTCGGTATGGGCCCCTACCGAGGGAAAACTACACACAACAAATCTAGGTCACGATCAGAATCTCATTAACAAAAACGAAATGAGGGTAGCGTCAACTCGGGAGTCGAAATAAAAATGGACAGATCTTACTTTGGAAATATGTCTTTGTCCGTAGCAGGCTCACTGAACCGCTCGGATTTCCAACCCGACGCGCTGGGGGAAGTTTACGAGCTGATGTCGTCAGCACCGAGCAGGAAACATGGAACACCCTGCGGCGTCTGGTCTCGTACCCGAAGTCTGCGGGATCGAATCCCGGGGTGTGGGCGGAGACGCGGCTTTCGATGACCCTGGAATTCATCATACACAAACGTTAAGAACCGCCGTAGATTTGGGAGATAGATTTATAAAATCCTCCCGCACCTACCTGATATATAACCCTTTTAATAACACCAGGAGTGCGCGCAATAGCGCACGAGGAGTGCGTGCAGCAGCACACGAGGAGAGTAACAATTTAGTCTCATTTTAAATAGTTATTGTAATATTATATTTTATTAATTTTAAAATAATTTATTCACGTTAATTAACATTGTTTATAAAAATTAACATTGATTATTGGATTTAAATTGTATGTTAAAAAATAAATTCCTTGTTCAATAGCCATAAGACAAAACTAATAAAACACAGAGATCAATACGAGTAATTAATTTAACATTGCTTAGTAAAATTAAAATTGTTTACAAATCAATACGAGATGTATTTGGTATCACTCCTTAACAACTACAATATTAATATATTTAAAAACAACTGGCATGAAAATACAAAAAAATGATTATTATTTATTCTTACAAGTAAGGCTTTTATAACATTTTGAGTTACACATGAGGCTTGACTTTTTACATTTGCATCTATTAAAAACGCATTCCCCAGTACAGTTGCAATGCTGAAATCCTTGGCCACCAAGATGCGACTCTTTCTTTGCACATTCTCGGATAGTAAATTCAATATCAACTGTAATAAACGTATTCTTCACATGAGGAGCGCACGCAGCAGCGCACCTGGAGTGTGCGCAACAGCACACGAGGAGCGCGCGCAGCAGCGCTCCTGGAGTGCGCGCAGTAGCGCACCAGGAGTGCGCGCAGTAGCGCACCAGGCGGGCGCGCAACAGCACACGAAGAGTGCGCGTAAGCACCTGGTCTTGGATCTAAACATTCAGTGCCTTCACCATCATTACCGTTTTCTGAGGACAAAGGCAAAAATTATTCAAAAAACCCACTGTATGTAACCGTAACCAAGTACCGTTAATTTGTTAGTTTTTGTTAATCAAACAAGACTACTCGTCCTTCTCAAACATCCAATCCACGAGCTGGCCAATGCTCACGGATTAAAAGTTCAAAATAGAATATGTTACAAACATGCAATAAACCTCGGTATGGGCCCCTACCGAGGGAAAACTACACACAACAAATCTAGGTCACGATCAGAATCTCATTAACAAAAACGAAATGAGGGTAGCGGCAACTCGGGAGTCGAAATAAAAATGGACAGATCTTACTTTGGAAATATGTCTTTGTCCGTAGCAGGCTCACTGAACCGCTCGGATCTCCAACCCGACGCGCTGGGGGAAGTTCACGAGCTGATGTCGTCAGCACCGAGCAGGAAACATGGAACACCCTGCGGCGTCTGGTCTCGTACCCGAAGTCTGCGGGCTCGAATCCCGGGGTGTGGGCAGAGACGCGGCTTTCGATGACCCTGGAATTCATCATACACCAACGTTAAGAACCGCCGTAGATTTGGGAGATAGATTTATAAAATCCTCCCGCACCTACCTGATATATAACCCTTTTAATAACACCAGGAGTGCGCGCAATAGCGCACCAGGAGTGCGCGCAGCAGCGCACCAGGAGTGCGCGCAACAGCATACGAGGAGCGCGCGCAGCAGCATACGAGGAGCGCGCGCAGCAGCATACGAGGAGCGCGCGCAGCAGCGCACCAGGAGTGCGCGCAGCAGCACACGAAGAGAGCGCGCAGCAGCGCACCTGAAGTGCTTGCAGTAGCGCACCAGGCGGGCGCGCAACAGCACACGAAGAGTGCGCGTAAGCCCCTGGTCTTGGATCTAAACATTCAGTGCCTTCACAATCATTACAGTTTTCTGAGGACAAAGGCAAAAATTATTCAAAAAACCCACTGTATGTAACCGTAACCAAGTACCGTTAATTTGTTAGTTTTTGTTAATCAAACAAGACTACTCGTCCATTTTAAACATCCAATCCACGAGCTGGCCAATGCTCACGGATTAAAAGTTCAAAATGGAATATGTTCCAAACATGCAATAAACCTCGGTATGGGCCCCTACCGAGGGAAAACTACACACAACAAATCTAGGTCACGATCAGAATCTCATTAACAAAAACGAAATGAGGGTAGCGTCAACTCGGGAGTCGAAATAAAAATGGACTGATCTTACTTTGGAAATATGTCTTTGTCCGTAGCAGGCTCACTGAACCGCTCGGATTTCCAACCCGACGCGCTGGGGGAAGTTTACGAGCTGATGTCGTCAGCACCGAGCAGGAAACATGGAACACCCTGCGGCGTCTGGTCTCGTACCCGAAGTCTGCGGGATCGAATCCCGGGGTGTGGGCGGAGACGCGGCTTTCGATGACCCTGGAATTCATCATACACAAACGTTAAGAACCGCCGTAGATTTGGGAGATAGATTTATAAAATCCTCCCGCACCTACCTGATATATAACCCTTTTAATAACACCAGGAGTGCGCGCAATAGCGCACGAGGAGTGCGTGCAGCAGCACACGAGGAGAGTAACAATTTAGTCTCATTTTAAATAGTTATTGTAATATTATATTTTATTAATTTTAAAATAATATATTCACGTTAATTAACATTGTTTATAAAAATTAACATTGATTATTGGATTTAAATTGTATGTTAAAAAATAAATTCCTTGTTCAATAGCCATAAGACAAAACTAATAAAACACAGAGATCAATACGAGTAATTAATTTAACATTGCTTAGTAAAATTAAAATTGTTTACAAATCAATACGAGATGTATTTGGTATCACTCCTTAACAACTACAATATTAATATTATTTAAAAACAACTGGCATGAAAATACAAAAAAATGATTATTATTTATTCTTACAAGTAAGGCTTTTATAACATTTTGAGTTACACATGAGGCTTGACTTTTTACATTTGCATCTATTAAAAACGCATTCCCCAGTACAGTTGCAATGCTGAAATCCTTGGCCACCAAGATGCGACTCTTTCTTTGCACATTCTCGGATAGTAAATTCAATATCAACTGTAATAAACGTATTCTTCACATGAGGAGCGCACGCAGCAGCGCACCTGGAGTGTGCGCAACAGCACACGAGGAGCGCGCGCAGCAGCGCTCCTGGAGTGCGCGCAGTAGCGCACCAGGAGTGCGCGCAGTAGCGCACCAGGCGGGCGCGCAACAGCACACGAAGAGTGCGCGTAAGCCCCTGGTCTTGGATCTAAACATTCAGTGCCTTCACCATCATTACCGTTTTCTGAGGACAAAGGCAAAAATTATTCAAAAAACCCACTGTATGTAACCGTAACCAAGTACCGTTAATTTGTTAGTTTTTGTTAATCAAACAAGACTACTCGTCCTTCTCAAACATCCAATCCACGAGCTGGCCAATGCTCACGGATTAAAAGTTCAAAATAGAATATGTTACAAACATGCAATAAACCTCGGTATGGGCCCCTACCGAGGGAAAACTACACACAACAAATCTAGGTCACGATCAGAATCTCATTAACAAAAACGAAATGAGGGAAGCGGCAACTCGGGAGTCGAAATAAAAATGGACAGATCTTACTTTGGAAATATGTCTTTGTCCGTAGCAGGCTCACTGAACCGCTCGGATCTCCAACCCGACGCGCTGGGGGAAGTTCACGAGCTGATGTCGTCAGCACCGAGCAGGAAACATGGAACACCCTGCGGCGTCTGGTCTCGTACCCGAAGTCTGCGGGCTCGAATCCCGGGGTGTGGGCAGAGACGCGGCTTTCGATGACCCTGGAATTCATCATACACCAACGTTAAGAACCGCCGTAGATTTGGGAGATAGATTTATAAAATCCTCCCGCACCTACCTGATATATAACCCTTTTAATAACACCAGGAGTGCGCGCAATAGCGCACCAGGAGTGCGCGCAGCAGCGCACCAGGAGTGCGCGCAACAGCATACGAGGAGCGCGCGCAGCAGCATACGAGGAGCGCGCGCAGCAGCATACGAGGAGCGCGCGCAGCAGCGCACCAGGAGTGCGCGCAGCAGCACACGAAGAGAGCGCGCAGCAGCGCACCTGAAGTGCTTGCAGTAGCGCACCAGGCGGGCGCGCAACAGCACACGAAGAGTGCGCGTAAGCCCCTGGTCTTGGATCTAAACATTCAGTGCCTTCACAATCATTACAGTTTTCTGAGGACAAAGGCAAAAATTATTCAAAAAACCCACTGTATGTAACCGTAACCAAGTACCGTTAATTTGTTAGTTTTTGTTAATCAAACAAGACTACTCGTCCATTTTAAACATCCAATCCACGAGCTGGCCAATGCTCACGGATTAAAAGTTCAAAATGGAATATGTTCCAAACATGCAATAAACCTCGGTATGGGCCCCTACCGAGGGAAAACTACACACAACAAATCTAGGTCACGATCAGAATCTCATTAACAAAAACGAAATGAGGGTAGCGTCAACTCGGGAGTCGAAATAAAAATGGACAGATCTTACTTTGGAAATATGTCATTGTCCGTAGCAGGCTCACTGAACCGCTCGGATTTCCAACTCGACGCGCTGGGGGAAGTTTACGAGCTGATGTCGTCAGCACCGAGCAGGAAACATGGAACACCCTGCGGCGTCTGGTCTCGTACCCGAAGTCTGCGGGCTCGAATCCCGGGGTGTGGGCGGAGACGCGGCTTTCGATGACCCTGGAATTCATCATACACAAACGTTAAGAACCGCCGTAGATTTGGGAGATAGATTTATAAAATCCTCCCGCACCTACCTGATATATAACCCTTTTAATAACACCAGGAGTGCGCGCAATAGCGCACGAGGAGTGCGCGCAATAGCGCACGAGGAGTGCGCGCAATAGCGCACGAGGAGTGCGTGCAGCAGCACACGAGGAGTGCGCGCAGCAGCGCACCAGGAGTGCGCGCAGCAGCACACCAGGAGTGCGCGCAACAGCGCACGGGGAGTGCGCGCAACAGCGCACGGGGAGTGCGCGCAACAGCGCACGGGGAGTGCGCGCAACAGTGCACGAGGAGTGCGCGTAGCAGCGCACCAGGAGTGCGCGCAGTGGCGCACCAGGAGTGCGCGCAACGGCGCACCAGGAATGCGCGCAACAGCATACGAGAAGCGCGCGCAGCAGCATACGAAGAGCGCGCGCAGCAGCATACGAAGAGCGCGCGCAGCAGCGCACCAGGAGTGCGCGCAACAGTGCACGAGGAGTGCGCGTAGCAGCGCACCAGGAGTGCGTGCAGTGGCGCACCAGGCGGGCGCGCAACAGCACACGAAGAGTGCGCGTAAGCCCCTGGTCTTGGATCTCAATATTCAGTGCCTTCACCATCATTACCGTTTTCTGAGGACAAAGGCAAAAATTATTTAAAAAACCCACTGTATGTAACCGTAACCAAGTACCGTTAATTTGTTAGTTTTTGTTAATCAAACAAGACTACTCGTCCTTCTCAAACATCCAATCCACGAGCTGGCCAATGCTCACGGATTAAAAGTTCAAAATGGAATATGTTACAAACATGCAATAAACCTCGGTATGGGCCCCTACCGAGGGAAAACTACACACAACAAATCTAGGTCACGATCAGAATCTCATTAACAAAAACGAAATGAGGGTAGCGTCAACTCGGGACTCGAAATAAAAATGGACAGATCTTACTTTGGAAATATGTCTTTGTCCGTAGCAGGCTCACTGAACCGCTCGGATCTCCAACCCGACGCGCTGGGGGAAGTTCACGAGCTGATGTCGTCAGCACCGAGCAGGAAACATGGAACACCCTGCGGCGTCTGGTCTCGTACCCGAAGTCTGCGGGCTCGAATCCCGGGGTGTGGGCGGAGACGCGGCTTTCGATGACCCTGGAATTCATCATACACCAACGTTAGGAACCGCCGTAGATTTGGGAGACAGATTTATAAAATCCTCCCGCACCTACCTGATATATAACCCTTTTAATAACACCAGGAGTGCGCGCAATAGCGCACGAGGAGTGCGTGCAGCAGCGCACAAGGAGTGCGCGCAGCAGCGCACC
This sequence comes from Macaria liturata, assembly GCA_964023185.1. Classification (NCBI taxonomy): domain Eukaryota; kingdom Metazoa; phylum Arthropoda; class Insecta; order Lepidoptera; family Geometridae; genus Macaria; species Macaria liturata. Next base: position 5,129,330 of record OZ026814.1, on the reverse strand, counting down.
AGGAGTGCGCGCAGCAGCGCACCAGGAGTGCGCGCAGCAGCGCACCAGGAGTGCGCGCATCAGCACACCAGGAGTGCGCGCAGCAGCGCACCAGGAGTGCGCGCAACAGCACACGAGGAGCGCGCGCAGCAGCGCACCTGGAGTGCGCGCAGTAGCGCACCAGGCGGGCGCGCAACAGCACACGAAGAGTGCGCGTAAGCCCCTGGTCTTGGATCTAAACATTCAGTGCCTTCACCATCATTACCGTTTTCTGAGGACAAAGGCAAAAATTATTCAAAAAACCCACTGTATGTAACCGTAACCCAGTACCTACCGTTAATTTGTTAGTTTTTATTAATCAAACAAGACTACTCGTCCTTCTCAAACATCCAATCCACGAGCTGGCCAATGCTCACGGATTAAAAGTTCAAAATGGAATATATTACAAACATGCAATAAACCTCGGTATGGGGCCCTACCGAGGGTAAACTACACACAACAAATCTAGGTCACGATCAGAATCTCATTAACAAAAACGAAATGAGGGTAGCGTCAACTCGGGACTCGAAATAAACATGGACAGATCTTACTTTGGAAATATGTCTTTGTCCGTAGCAGGCTCACTGAACCGCTCGGATCTCCAACCCGACGCGCTGGGGGAAGTTCACGAGCTGATGTCGTCAGCACCGAGCAGGAAACATGGAACACCCTGCGGCGTCTGGTCTCGTACCCGAAGTCTGCGGGCTCGAATCCCGGGGTGTGGGCGGAGACGCGGCTTTCGATGACCCTGGAATTCATCATACACCAACGTTAGGAACCGCCGTAGATTTGGGAAGATAGATTTATAAAATCCTCCCGCACCTACCTGATATATAACCCTTTTAATAACACCAGGAGTGCGTGCAGCAGCACACGAGGAGTGTGCGCAGCAGCGCACCAGAAGTGCGCGCAGCAGCGCACCAGGAGTGCGCGCAGCAGCGCACCAGGAGTGCGCGCAGCAGCACACCAGGAGTGCGCGCAGCAGCGCACCAGGAGTGCGCGCAGCAGCGCACCAGGAGTGCGCGTAACAGCGCATGGGGAGTGCGCGCAACAGTGCACGAGGAGTGCGCGTAGCAGCGCACCAGGAGTGCGCACAGCGGCGCACCAGGAGTGCGCGCAGCAGCGCACCAGGAGTGCGCGCAACAGCATACGAGGAGCGCGCGCAGTATCATACGAGGAGCGCGCGCAGCAGCGCACCAGGAGTGCGCGCAGTAGCACACGAAGAGTGCGCGCAGCAGCGCACCTGGAGTTCGCGCAGTAGCGCACCAGGTGGGCGCGCAACAGCACACGAAGAGTGCGCGTAAGCCCCTGGTCTTGGATCTAAACATTCAGTGCCTTCACCATCATTACCGTTTTCTGAGGACAAAGGCAAAAATTATTCAAAAAACCCACTGTATGTAACCGTAACCAAGTACCGTTAATTTGTTAGTTTTTGTTAATCAAACAAGACTACTCGTCCTTCTCAAACATCCAATCCACGAGCTGGCCAATAATCATTTTTTATTTACACTTAAATAACTAGTTACAGATCTTAATGCTATGTACTTGTAAATGTAGGTACCTGCTTATAGTAGAATGCTCACGGATTAAAAGTTCAAAATGGAATATGTTACAAACATGCAATAAACCTCGGTATGGGCCCCTACCGAGGGAAAACTACACACAACAAATCTAGGTCACGATCAGAATCTCATTAACAAAAACGAAATGAGGGTAGCGTCAACTCGGGACTCGAAATAAAAATGGACAGATCTTACTTTGGAAATATGTCTTAGTCCGTAGCAGGCTCCCTGAACCGCTCGGATTTCCAACCCGACGCGCTGGGGGAAGTTCACGAGCTGATGTCGTCAGCACCGAGCAGGAAACATGGAACACCCTGCGGCGTCTGGTCTTGTACCCGAAGTCTGCGGGCTCGAATCCCGGGGTGTGGGCGGAGACGCGGCTTTCGATGACCCTGGAATTCATCATACACCAACGTTAGGAACCGCCGTAGATTTGGGAGATAGATTTATAAAATCCTCCCGCACCTACCTGATATATAACCCTTTTAATAACACCAGGAGTGCGTGCAGCAGCACACGAGGAGTGTGCGCAGCAGCGCACCCGGAGTGCGCGCAGCAGCGCACCCGGAGTGCGCGCAGCAGCGCACCAGGAGTGCGCGGAGCAGCACACCAGGAGTGCGCGCAGCAGCGCACCAGGAGTGCGCGCAACAGCACACGAGGAGCGCGCGCAGCAGCGCACCTGGAGTGCGCGCAGTAGCGCACCAGGCGGGCGCGCAACAGCACACGAAGAGTGCGCGTAAGCCCCTGGTCTTGGATCTAAACATTCAGTGCCTTCACCATCATTACCGTTTTCTGAGGACAAAGGCAAAAATTATTCAAAAAACCCACTGTATGTAACCGTAACCAAGTACCGTTAATTTGTTAGTTTTTATTAATCAAACAAGACTACTCGTCCTTCTCAAACATCCAATCCACGAGCTGGCCAATGCTCACGGATTAAAAGTTCAAAATGGAATATGTTACAAACATGCAATAAACCTCGGTATGGGGCCCTATCGAGGGTAAACTACACACAACAAATCTAGGTCACGATCAGAATCTCATTAACAAAAACGAAATGAGGGTAGCGTCAACTCGGGACTCGAAATAAACATGGACAGATCTTACTTTGGAAATATGTCTTTGTCCGTAGCAGGCTCACTGAACCGCTCGGATCTCCAACCCGACGCGCTGGGGGAAGTTCACGAGCTGATGACGTCAGCACCGAGCAGGAAACATGGAACACCCTGCGGCGTCTGGTCTCGTACCCGAAGTCTGCGGGCTCGAATCCCGGGGTGTGGGCGGAGACGCGGCTTTCGATGACCCTGGAATTCATCATACACCAACGTTAGGAACCGCCGTAGATTTGGGAAGATAGATTTATAAAATCCTCCCGCACCTACCTGATATATAACCCTTTTAATAACACCAGGAGTGCGCGCAATAGCGCACCAGGAGTGCGCGCAGCAGCGCACCAGGAGTGCGCGCAACAGCATACGAGGAGCGCGCGCAGCAGCATACGAGGAGCGCGCGCAGCAGCATACGATGAGCGCGCGCAGCAGCGCACCAGGAGTGCGCGCAGCAGCACACGAAGAGAGCGCGCAGCAGCGCACCTGAAGTGCTTGCAGTAGCGCACCAGGCGGGCGCGCAACAGCACACGAAGAGTGCGCGTAAGGCCCTGGTCTTGGATCTAAACATTCAGTGCCTTCACAATCATTACAGTTTTCTGAGGACAAAGGCAAAAATTATTCAAAAAACCCACTGTATGTAACCGTAACCAAGTACCGTTAATTTGTTAGTTTTTGTTAATCAAACAAGACTACTCGTCCATTTTAAACATCCAATCCACGAGCTGGCCAATGCTCACGGATTAAAAGTTCAAAATGGAATATGTTCCAAACATGCAATAAACCTCGGTATGGGCCCCTACCGAGGGAAAACTACACACAACAAATCTAGGTCACGATCAGAATCTCATTAACAAAAACGAAATGAGGGTAGCGTCAACTCGGGAGTCGAAATAAAAATGGACAGATCTTACTTTGGAAATATGTCATTGTCCGTAGCAGGCTCACTGAACCGCTCGGATTTCCAACTCGACGCGCTGGGGGAAGTTTACGAGCTGATGTCGTCAGCACCGAGCAGGAAACATGGAACACCCTGCGGCGTCTGGTCTCGTACCCGAAGTCTGCGGGCTCGAATCCCGGGGTGTGGGCGGAGACGCGGCTTTCGATGACCCTGGAATTCATCATACACAAACGTTAAGAACCGCCGTAGATTTGGGAGATAGATTTATAAAATCCTCCCGCACCTACCTGATATATGACCCTTTTAATAACACCAGGAGTGCGCGCAATAGCGCACGAGGAGTGCGCGCAATAGCGCACGAGGAGTGCGCGTAGCAGCGCACCAGGAGTGCGTGCAGTGGCGCACCAGGCGGGCGCGCAACAGCACACGAAGAGTGCGCGTAAGCCCCTGGTCTTGGATCTCAATATTCAGTGCCTTCACCATCATTACCGTTTTCTGAGGACAAAGGCAAAAATTATTTAAAAAACCCACTGTATGTAACCGTAACCAAGTACCGTTAATTTGTTAGTTTTTGTTAATCAAACAAGACTACTCGTCCTTCTCAAACATCCAATCCACGAGCTGGCCAATGCTCACGGATTAAAAGTTCAAAATGGAATATGTTACAAACATGTGTAGCGGCATACATGTTGTCATGCGATGCGCGAGCGCCGACGTCCGTCCACTGCGCCGACCCTGCGCGAATGCTGCCAGATGGAACGAACGTCGGGTCGTCTTCCAGCCCCGGAAGGGGACTGGTAAGGACCTCCTCGAGTAGATACTCTTTGGAGGGACTGGGCGCCGGGGCACGCAGGCCCCGGGGAATTTCGGAGGAGGTTTCCAAGCCGGCTTGCATTTTTTGCGGCTCGACCTTGCTAGGCCCGGCTGTGCTCTTTTGGCCGGGCCGCTTTTTTAATTTCTGGGAGCGTGCTGGTTTTTTAGGAAACCTCCCCCTTTGGCTAATGCCCGGTAAGAAAAATTCATGATTCTATACAACCATAGTGGAGGGTAAGGGGAGCACTAATTTTGTGAAGTTGAGATTGCCGACGCGAGTATGTGAGTGAGTGAGGCTAAGCTTCTCTTCTCTTTTCTCTCTTCGTCGGCGTCCCGGATTCCGGCGCCAGCCGTACGGCCTCACAGAACCCGGGGGTGGCTCTGGCTTGATTGATGCCCTGTCGAACAGGCGTCGTGTGGTCGTCTGCTTCGCCCTGGGCTCCGGCGCCAGCCGAACGACCTCACAAAGCCCAGGGTAGGGCCCAATGGTGTGCGTGATTAGCTTCTAAGGACAGAGGGTCCGGATTTGCAAAACTTCTGAGGACAGAGGGTCCAGCTTTTCAAACAGTCAATCTGTCAATCTGAATACAGAGGGTCCAGTTTTGTTGGTCGTGATACAATATTTAGCTTCGGCGCGAGGTGAGGCCTACAGCGCGCGAAACGAGGAGAAAAAAAAAAAAAAAAAAAAAAAAAAAAAAAAAAGGGGGATGGTGTGTGGAAAAACAAAAATATCCACGAAAAAATCATCACCACACCACCCCTAAACCTCATGTGGGTAAACAAAATAAATGAAAAAATTATACCCACATGTCAACACACAACACAAACATAAAATGGTAGGGGCTGAGCGGGAAGGTGATTAATCTATCCACGCGAAGAAAGGGGGGGGGGGTAGAGACAGCGGGAAGATTGGTCTCTAGACACCGCTCTGGGCTCCTGACCTTACGGTACCAGGCTAGGTCGTGTTGGAGCCCAGGGGAAAGTAAGTAGGGAAAGGGGAAAGTAGAGTTGAAGACGTGCGCGAAGACTTTCAGCAGCACGCTCTTCGTTCTAGGCTCTGGACCAGCCATTGGCTATGGTCATTACACAGAGCCCAGAGGTCCAGCTTGGCAGGTCATTCAGGTTGGGCCCCGGCGTTGGCCGAGTGGCCGCACGGAGCTCAATAGTGACCTGTAACATTAAACTGGGGGGAAAAGAAAATAAGGAAAGAAAGGTATAGGAGGTGGTAGTTGAAGTAGGTAGTGAAGGGGGGGGAGATTATTAGTTCTCCTTGTCTGTGCCCTGGCGCCAGCCAGGCGGCCGCTCAGGGTCCAGTTGGTCCGGTGCTAGGGCCCGGCGCTACCCTTGACTCGTCTTCCTCCTCGGAGCTTGCGAGGAGTTCCCGCTGCAGGGTGCGCCAGGTCTGTGGAACGTCGGGAGGGCGGGCATGCAGGGGCGCAATGCCACGCAGGTGTGGGTGCGGTCCGTTGTCGGCGCGGTCAAACATGACGCGCGACAAACGGACCACAAACTGCTCGATGGTCTCTATTCTGGTGTCACGGGCGATAACGTCATTTCGGACATATCTTCCAGCTCCCGTTATCGCCCGGAGTGCTATATTTTGGACTCGCTGCATCTGCTCCTTCCCGGTTTTGGGCAGCAGCGAGTACCAAGCAGGGGCGGCGTACGTCAGCCGGGTTCTGACGTACATTTTGTACACTCCGATCTTCGTCTTCAATGGCATGGATGAACGTAGTACAGGTCTCAGGAGAGCGCATGCCGCCTTGGCTTGACCAATGGCGTTCTTGGTGTGCGCTCTCATATTCACTCCGTGGTCTATCGTCACGCCGAGGAATTTCACCTGCTTCTGCCATTGGACGGGCTGAGCTCGGAGTGTGAGTGGCGGTGGTATCTTCCTACAATTCCGGCCTGTGACGATTGCTGTTGTTTTCGCCACATTAACAGCAATCTTCCACCTGTCCAGCCACGGGGGAAGAAGGTCTAGTGCTCTCTGTACCCGACGACGTGCTATCAGTGCACTCTTCGTTGTCGCGAAATACGCACAATCGTCCGCGAACAACGAGAGCTTCGCAGGGTGGGCGTTGAAGTGATGCGAAGTTGGCACTGGGATGTCGTCCGTGTATTTGGCGTAAAGAGTTGGCGAGAGACAGCTGCCCTGGGGCACTCCTGCTGCGATGGTTCTTCGTCCGGAGTCTGCTTGCTCGACGGTCACGAAGAAGTCGCGATTTGCGAGGAAGGAGGCCACCAGGTGTACCAACATTTTCGGCAAGTCCGAGGCAATAAGTTTGTGGAGGAGGCCCTCGTGCCAGACCCTATCGAAGGCCTTCTCCACGTCAAGGAATACGGCAACAGTACGCTGCCCGAGGTTCAGTCCATGGCCCATCTCGTGCAGCACCCGCGTTAGCTGGAGCGTCGTCGAGTGACCAGCTCGGAATCCGTACTGCTCCTCCCTCACCGGCAAAAGGGGCCTCATCCTGGTGAGGAGCAGTCGCTCACACAGCTTGGCCATATGCGGGAGCAGCGTGATGGGCCTATAACTGGCAGGTGATCGTCGGTCCTTTCCAGGTTTGTGCAGGACGATCACCTTGCCAGTCTTCCAGGTTTGTGGGAAGTGTCCGGTCCGCAGCACGCCATTGAAGAGCCGAGTCAGACACACGAGCGCACGCTTAGGCATCCTCTTGTAAGCGGCGCTCGGTATACCGTCATAACCCGGCGCCTTCTTGGGATTCAAACGCATGGCTGCCCGGATCACTTCCGCTGGAGAGAAGAAGAAGTCTCCCTCCAGGGGCGGGGGTGGTGTGTTCAGGTAGGCCGTCACCTCCTGCTCTACCTGGGTATGATGCTCTCGAACTCCTCGGCCCGCCTCAGCGGGAACTGGATGCGGCTGGAATTGTTCCGCGAGGTGGTCTGCCAGGAGTTCGGCTCTGGCTTGCGGAGTGTAGTGACGCTGACCATTCTTATCTGTCAGCGGACACACTGTAACTTTGGCCTTGGTAAGGTGCCTGTTTAGGGAGTAGAGAGAGGTCTTGTCCTCCTCGCAGTGGGACAAGTGGTCCTCCCACACGGACCCTCTCCACTCGCGCACCTTTTCGGCTAGCTCCGTGGTGGTCTTGTTCAGCCGCGTCTTGGTCCTCGGGCAGCGGGAAGTGGCCCACAACTTTATCAGCGCAGCCTTTTCTTTCTTCAGGGCTTGGAGATGGGGCGGCAACGGGTCCCGGATGGCGGTGGCTGGTTCTACCGTTGTCGCTCTGTCTTTGGCTTGCTTGATGGCTGAGGTGAGCTCCTGCGCACAGTGGTCCACGTCTTCTGGCGTTGTCAGTGGGCCCACCTCAAGCTTCTCCAGTTCCCCTAAAAACTGGGTCCAGTCCACCTTTCTTCTTGGTCTTCCGGGTACTGCGCTGATCGACCCCCCCACGGTAATCAGGATGGGGCAGTGATTTTCATTTAGGGCGTAAATTGTCTCGACGAATGTTGGCACATCTATTCCCTTGTGGATGGCGATGTCCAGCACATCCGCTCTTTGTCCAACATTCGTCGGTATATGCGTGGGAGAGTCGGGACCCAACACTGTCGCGTCTAACGCCTGGGCCGCTTTTGACAGCTCTTCACCGCTTCTTTGCGTGCTGTGCGATCCCCAGGCGATGTGCTTGCAGTTTAGATCGGCTGCAAGCAGTGTTGGGTGTGGGCCTTGAAAAATGGTCTGTATGTCCTTCGCGCAAAATTTGGTATTGGATTGCGGGGGTCTATAGCCGGCGTATACATTTGTTTCCCGTCCGGCTATTTGTAGACGGACCCCCAGAGTGCGTGTCTGTTCGTAGTTCAGGAGGGGCAGAGTGTCGTGGACAACATCTCTTCTCACCAGGACCGCCACTCCTCTATAGGCGATCCCTTTGGGTGACATTTCGTCCCTCCTGTAGCACTCGTAATTCTTGATGCGGAAGGATAGGCTGGGCTTAAGTTTGGTCTCGCCCAGGAGTATGACGTGAACGTCCTGGTCCCGGGCGAGCTGCTCCAGGGAGGTGTTCTTCTCACGTACCCCCCCTGCGTTCCAGTATAGTATCCTTGTGGGCCTACTATTCATACTGGAACGCTTGGAGGGCGGCCATTGCGCGCACCGCCTGTTGCTGCAGCTCCTGGGCTGCGCCGGCGATGGCTTGAAGGGACTCCAGCAGGGTGCGCACCAACTCTGCGTTGGGCCTTGCTGAAGTCGAAGCTTGTTCAGGCAGCTGCTGTTGCTGCTCGGGCTGGAGTTGAGGGTGGGCGATGCGGCGGCGAGCTAGTTGCTCCGCTGGTCGCTGTGGCTGGGGCTGGGTCTGGGCTTCCGAGATACTGCGGGGAACCGGCATGGGCATGGCCCTCCGGAAGAAGGCGGGCATGAGATCTGCTGGTTCCTGCGTTGGCTGGAGTGGCGTGGGAGTGATCTCCTCTGTTCCTTCGACTTGGGCCCCCCTCCTGCGGGGGTCTCTCGGGTGAAGTTGTTGTAGCGCCACGGGTCTGGGCAGGAAAACCTGTGCTGCTACACCACCTCGCCGCCCCTGTTGTTGCGCATGTTGTGTATCTGCGTGGGCGGCGAGTGGTTGGATCTGGCCTTGGTTGTGGGAGCCGCGGGCGCCACGCGAGCGTCCCCTGCCTTGGGAGCGACCACGCGAGCTTCCGCGGGAGCGTCCGCGTAAACCCCCTCTGGGAGGCCCGCTGGACGCGGTTGCCTGTTGGGCTCTAGCAGGCTGTTGTCTGGATGGAGGGCCCCGCGTCGAGGACGGGAACGGCTCAAACACGGGGGGGCCCCCCATCGTGGGGACCGGAGTTGAGGCGGGCACCACTTGGCGTCCCCTCCTGGCTCTGCCCCTTCCACGGCGGCGAGGGTATTCACCAGCATTGTTGGCTGGTGGGCGTAGAGTCGTTGGTGGTGGTGCGGCGCGCTGCGGTGGCGGTGCCGCCCTGGCTCCTGCCCGGGCGGGCGGTGACGGTGGGCGCAGTTGCTGCACTGCAGGTGCTCTTGGCTGAGGCTGGGGGGGGCGCTGGTCACCAGGTATCCTGATGTTGCGCTTCCTCGCCTCTCGCCTGAACACCGGGCACGTCCGGCTGTTGCTCGTGTGGGCCCCCTGGCAGTTGGCACACTTTAGGGGGGCCTCTGCAGGTCGGGGACATTCGCTGCCAAAGTGCGGCCCCGCGCACTTGACGCATCTCTGAGGCCGATGGCAGTTTGCTGAAGAGTGGCCAAACTGCTGGCATCGGTGGCATTGGGGGACCACTGTCTTTCCTCTCCATGCTTCAATGACCACCCTCGGCATGTTGAGGAGGTCGGTGGTCCTGTATAGCCTGTCCAACTCAGCCGCTGGCATGTGGTCCAGTTGTAAGTGGTAAACACATTTTTGGGCCCCTCTGCGCGTCGGCAAGGCACGCGCGAACCTTGCCGGAAAGCCTCTCTCAATGAGTGCCTCCACTATCAGCCCTCCTTCTGTTCCTTGAGGGAGGCCCCACAGAGCCACTTTGTGGGGCTTCTCAACTTCGAGGGCGTAACAGTACCAAGCTAGTGTTGGTATAGTTGTCTGTAGTTCAGTCAGGTATCTCTGTATTATGCGGTATTCATCTGCAGATCTGGGCCGGAATCGTATTCCCCTGTTAAGGGGGCGCGCGTTCGGTATGTGCCCAAGACGTGTTCTAAGAATACCCAGATGGGTAGGCCAGTTTTGCAACTCCTCGACAATAATCGGGGGATAATTTCTCTCCCCCTCCCCACTTGGCCCTGGGTACGCCCCTGTCTGGGCGTTGGGCGGGCGGGCGGATCCGGTCGCACTAGGCGGGCGGGCCTCTGCACTCTGTATGGCGGGGGAAGTAGCCCCGCTGCGGGGGGGGTTGGGGGGGGTGGTAGTCCCCGGGCTGCGGGTGGGTGGTACCGGCAGTATGGTACTTGTTGGGGGCGGCGTGCGCTGCCGCTCCTGCGGAGCTGTTAATAAGGTAGCCGCGTAGCTCCTAGGGGACGCGGGTTGCGAGCGGGTCAGTGGGGCAGCTGACTCCTCTGACATGATGTCATTATATGAGGTCTGATCCGTTAAAGAGCTTAGTGTAGGGGCATGCACTTGAGCTACAGTGATAATATTTGTCTCTGGATTAAAAGAGCGCGTTGATGACGCGCGGGACTGATTTTGGGAGGAGGCCGAGTGTTCGTCCTCCTCCGAAGAGGTATCGGAGTCACCCGATACCCTCCTGGCTAATAATGCCCTAGCGGGGCTCTCGCCTCCCCCCCGAGCGGGGGTTGACGGTGGTGAGTTTGAGGGATAAGAACTAACCTTGTATTTCTTATCCTCATTGGAGGGGGACACCTCCTCGTCGTCCTCCTCCGCTCGTCTGTCATCACGGGTGCGCCTCCTTGCGCCCGCCGCGGGTTGCGGGGCTGATGCCTCCTCCTCCTGGCTCACAGTCCTGGTGAGGTGCATCCTTCCCGCCGCCCCGGCGGCGCGCGAGTGAGGCGCCCTGCTTGACTCCCCAGAGATGGCCCTCCCGGTTTCCGGAAGGGACGCCCTCCAACTCTCGGTGACGCGTTGTCTCGCGCTGCGCGGCTGGGTCTCCTCGGACCCATCGCGGCTTGCGCTGGTTCCAGGTTGGTCCTGGCTGGACATCCTTGACTATGGATGAAGCGGGGTACACCACAACACTGCACGTTTGCTCAGCAAACTGCTAGGTTGTAGGCTTGAGCCGCTTATTATGTGTTAACACTGAGTTTAAAATTACAATATATAATAATAAAAACAACACTAACACTAATTACTAATTTAATTAGTAATGGGTTTAAAATGTGTCACTATCACTATGATTCACTGTGATCCAAGGCGCGGAGTACACGGCCGAGCGGTCGGCGTACGGCGACGGACGCGACGCGGCGGGGCGGTGACTCACCACGCGAACGAAAAAAAAAAAACCCGATAAAAATCCGAACTATTTCGACTTGGAATGACGGTGAAAGATGGCAATGTGCTGTTAAAAATGTTTCCGCGAGGGCGAAAAGATATTAACAGCTGTAGTCAACGTGGATGCGCGACGGAGTACTTCGACGACACGGAGAGGGCGAGCCTACTACGACGGGACGGAATTGACTGCGCGGCGCGACGATCCAGCGTGACTTGCCAGATGGGAGTCCGCCGCGTATATTTATAGTGTGCGAGCGGTGCGAGCGGTGCAACCGAGAGTGAGATAGCAATAGTGCATTCGCTATATAAGTATGAGCTACTAGAATAAAGATCATTGATTTCACCGAGAACGCTTTTCACTTACAAGACTAAGTCTCCTAAAGTGGTGACCCTCCTGCATTTTTGAAGAACATCGCACCAAGTCAGATGCAAGATCACGCAAGTTAAGATGCAAGACCAATCGTCCGAGTCTGCGCCTACATCTTCAAGACTACATCATGAAATGGCTGGGATTGCGCTGTCAATGCGCATTCCGCCCTTTTGGCGCGACAAGCCACGGCTCTGGTTTGTTAGTTTCGAAGCCGCTACGAGCGAGTTGAAGAGGAATCAATCACAACTGGCGCAGATGGTAATTGCCCAGCTGGACAAGATTGACGTCGAGCAGATCAGCGATCTCCTTCTCCAGCCACCTCACACCGACATGTACAAAACCATCAAGCAAAGGCTAATTGCTTCGTACGAGGAGTCAGACAGCCAACAATTCCAGAAACTTCTGACGGATATGGAGCTCGGTGACCAGAAGCCTTCCCAGCTTTTACGTCGAATGAAGATCCTAGCACGTGACAAACTTCCGGATTCAACGCTTCGGCTCATGTGGTCCAGCCACCTGCCCGCCCATGTCAGATCCGTGCTCGCTGTCAGTGAAACATTACAAACACAGACTTCCCTCGATGAAGTTGCTCAACTGGCAGACAAAATGATTGAGTCTTCAGCCGCCCCTCACGTCTCGGTTGTGTCCAGTTCGTCATCGTCTCAGCATCAAGATACAGCGTATCTCGTCGAGGAAATTCGCAAGCTTTCCGCCGAAGTTGCCGAAATGAAACAGCAAGATCGACGTCCTTATTACCCGCGTAACCGCTCCCCTGGTCGAAGAAACTTCAACAGAAGTCCGCGCGGAGGATCGCCAATCCCATACTGCTACTATCACCAAAGATTCGGGAACCAGGCTCGCCGCTGCACTACGCCGTGTTCCTTCAAGAAGTCGGAAAACTAGAAAGCACGCTGGCTGAGGCGGGACCCGGCGTTCATGAGCACTCTTACCGCCTTTTCGTAACCGATAGGAAGACCAACACCAAGTTTCTCGTCGACTCTGGTGCACACGTTTCTGCTTTACCCCGTAAGAAAGGACCGAAACCACCGCCTACCGATTTCAAGTTGTACGCCGCTAACAACACTACAATTGACACATACGGAGAGAAGAATCTCGAGCTCGACCTGAATTTACGTCGACCATTTAAGTGGAATTTCATCGTCGCCGACGTGAGCAGGCCCATCATCGGAGCTGATTTTCTCAGGCACCATGGTATCATAATTGACCTGAGGAACAGAAGACTTATTGATGGAAAAACCAACCTTTCAACTATAGCCTCGGTGTGTACAACCAGCACTCCAACAGTTTTGAGTTTCGACGTGCAGCTGCCCTACCACGACATACTCGCCGAGTTTCCAGGGACCACCAGACTGTCCTCCATGAAACTGAGTCCGAAGCTGAGTGTAGAACATTTCATCGAGACCACCGGACCCCCGATACATTCTCGTGCACGACCGATCGCTCCGCATCGTTACGACCAAGTCAAACGAGAATTCGAGAAAATGATTGAGCAGGGATTATGCCGTCCAAGCAAAAGCCCCTGGTCATCGCCACTTCACATCGTTCCAAAGAAAAACGGAGACCTCCGTGTGTGCGGGGACTACCGACGTCTCAACGCTGTAACGACCCCTGACCGCTATCCAATACCAAGGATCAAAGACTTTACGTTCCAGCTTTCTGACAAGCACGTGTTCAGCACCATCGACTTAAACCGCGCATACCAGCAAGTCAGCGTCAGAGAAGGAGACATACAGAAGACTGCCATCATAACGCCAATGGGACTTTTCGAATTTCCAAGAATGTGCCCTGGCTTGAAGAATGCTGGTCAAACATTCCAGCGGTTTATCCATGAGGTATTGCGAGGTCTGGATTTTGCATACGTGTTCATCGACGACGTACTCATAGGAAGCGAAGACGAAGCACAGCATCGAGATCATATACGAGCAGTATTAACAAGATTAGAGGAGCACGGGATCACGATAAACCCATCAAAATGCGTCTTCGGACAGCCAGAAGTAACCTTTCTCGGATATTCAGTGAGCAACGAAGGAATCAAGCCACCTACCGAAAAAGTGGCTGCAATATGCAACTATCCCATGCCTACCACAATCGAAGAGCTAAGAAGGTTCCTAGGAATGCTGAATTTCTACCGCGAGCATATTCCCAGAGCAGCGGAAATTCAAGCACCGCTTAACGCATACCTTCACAACGCAAAGAAGAAGGACAGATCAAAGATTGAGTGGAATGAAGAAGCTAAGCAAGCATTTGAATCTTCCAAGATCGCATTGAAAAACGCAGCGCTGCTTACTCACCCAGTTCATGACGCACCATTGGCATTATTCACAGATGCTTCCGATGTTTGTGCTGGGGCAGTTCTTCAACAATTTACCGCCGGGAAATGGCACCCACTTGGTTACTTCTCGAAGAAATTTTCAGCAGCGCAGTGCAACTACAGCACTTTTGATCGCGAGCTCCTCGCGATTTACATGGCAATACAGCATTTCAGGAAGCTGTTCGAAGGGAAGCCTCTGGTTATCTATACGGACCACAAGCCGCTGACGTACGTTTTCCAGAAGCCACCGTCATCTACCGAGACCCCGCGCCGTGCTCGCCAGCTCTTATTTATCAGCGAGTTCAGCACAGATGTTCGGCATGTTAGTGCAAGCTCAAATACCGTTGCCGATGCTCTCAGTCGCATTCAGATCGACGAAATTCAATTAGCACTGGATTATCGCAAGATTGCAGAAGCTCAAGAAAATGACAGAGCTATACTTCAAGAACTCGCAAAGCAGACAAACCTGTCCATTAAACCGATACGATTTCCAAATGAAGGTGCAACTATATTCTGCGAGACCTCTACGCCGCAAATTCGACCGTACATTCCAGAAGAGTATCGGAAAGCAGCATTTCATTCAGTACACGACCTGAGCCATCCAGGAGTGAGGACGTCACGCAAACTTATGTCTCAACGATTTTTTTGGCCATCTATGAACGTTGACGTCGGAAATTGGGCAAAACATTGTTTGGAATGCCAGAGAAGTAAAACACATCGACACACAACAAGTCCAGTCGGAACATTTCCGGATAGTTCGGAGCGATTTCAACATGTGCACATCGACATCGTAGGCCCTCTCCCAACTTCGCCTCAAGGGCATCGATATCTCGTGACTATGATCGATCGCATTACGAGATGGCCCGAAGCAATCCCAACAGACGACATATCTGCAGCTTCAATAGCGAAGATAGTCTACGATCACTGGATTACTCGCTACGGACTCCCGGAGTTTTTAACTTCAGATCAAGGCCGATCGTTTACATCAAGACTATTTTCAAGACTGATGAATCTCATGGGCATCAAGAAGACGCAAACTTCGCCCTACCACCCGCAGTCAAACGGAATGGTCGAGAGGTGGCACAGGTCACTGAAAGCAGCATTGAAAGCTCGTCTATCTGAACAGACCAAGTGGACCGACGAGCTGTCTACCGTTCTCATGGGACTTCGCGCTGCTACTCGTACAGATACCGGCGTCAGTGCTGCCGAGCTTGTATATGGGCGCAGCTTACGGCTACCTAGCGATTTTCTTAGCATCACTTCGTCCGAAGACCAAGACATGGATTATGACTTTGTCACACAACTTCGCGCTACGATACAGTCAGTAAAACCACGCCTACCTACTGCATTGCATGGGAATTCAAGACCGATATTCATACACCCAGATTTACAAACATGCACCCATGTGTTTGTGAGGAACGACGCCGTCAAGAAACCTTTGCAAGCCCCGTACGAAGGCCCATTCAAAATTCTCGAACGGTGTGAGAAGACTTTTAAACTGCAATTGCCAGACAGACGCTCTTCGGTCATATCCATTGATCGTCTAAAGCCAGCGTATATTCTCAACGAAGATTCATCGACCAGCTTATCAGCGGATACTTCATCACAACCGCATCAGCAGAAAACACCGAAGCCGTCAGAGACATTCCCTAAGTCGATATTGAAAACGACCAGAAGCGGTCGCACCGTGACCGCACCGGTACGCTTTCGCTAGGGGAAGAATCCTGTAGCGGCATACATGTTGTCATGCGATGCGCGAGCGCCGACGTCCGTCCACTGCGCCGACCCTGCGCGAATGCTGCCAGATGGTCGTATGTTCTTCCTCTACTCCTTGTGGGAGAGGTAGGGACCTCCTCGGGGATTTCCCCTATGGAGGGACAGGGCTCCGGGACACGCAGGTCCCGGGGAATTTAAGGGAGAGAGTTTCCTTGCACGGCTATTTCTTTTGCGTGCTTCCTTATTTATTTTATTTTGAATGCTGCGCCAGTTCAGCTCTTTTCCTGGCGCTGCTTTTTAAAATTTTAGGAGCTTGCTGATTTTTTAAGGAAACTCCCCCCCCAGATGACAATGTCATGGTGGAATTGTACTAATGGTGTGAGCTGATGATGATGCGGTTGAGTGACTCTGGCTCCAGTTGAACGGCCGCTCAGAGTTCTATGGTCCAGTTTTGGGGCCGGCTCGTCGTCTTTTGTGGTCCTCATCTTCCTCTTCCCCAACCCTTGACCCCGGCGCCAGCCAAACGGCCTTCACGGGATCCAGGGTCGGGGACGGCGACGGCGTCGTGTGGTCATCTTCTTGGTCCCCTTGTGTGTGTTCCGGCGCCAGCCAGGCTGCCGCACGGAGCTCAGGTTGGCTTGTGTGGTGTCACAGTGCTGGATGAGGTCGCAACTGTAATACTAATGAATTATCTGGGAGTGGGGAAAGGAATTTTAAGTTGATCGGGAAAG
This sequence comes from Macaria liturata, assembly GCA_964023185.1. Taxonomy (NCBI): domain Eukaryota; kingdom Metazoa; phylum Arthropoda; class Insecta; order Lepidoptera; family Geometridae; genus Macaria; species Macaria liturata. Next base: position 5,112,873 of record OZ026814.1, on the reverse strand, counting down.
GATGAGAAGGGAGATGGAATAGTGGTGGGGGGGGGGGGGGGATATGGGTGGCATCATGCCTTTTCCATCTTCATCCTTGTGCTACGGTTGGTCCAGTGTTGGGTTCTGGCGCTTCTCTCGTCTCTTCCTCTGTATCAGAACAGATGATTAGCTCTCTCTGGAGTGTGCGCCAGTTTTTGGGTGTGTCTGGGGGCCTGGCGTGAAGCGGTGCTATGCCGCGTAGGTGAGGGTGTGGTCCGTTGTCGGCGCGGTCGAACATGCCGCGCGACAGACGGACCACAAACTGGTAAATGGTCTCGACTTTTGTATCCCGGGCGATGATGTCGTTTTTAACGTATCTTCCTGCTTGGGTTATAGTCCGGAGGGCTTGGTTTTGTACCCGCTGCATCTGCACCTTCCCGTATTCGGGCAGCAGCGAGTACCATGCTGGGGCGGCGTACGTCAACCGGGTCCTGACGTACGTTTTGTAGATGTTTACTTTTGTCTTGAGTGGGAGAGACGACTTCAATACCGGGTATAGCTGAGAGCTCGCCGCTTTAGCCTGGCCAATGGTGTTCTCTGCGTGCTTCATCATCTTCAGCTTTGAGTCTATGGTGACTCCCAGAAATTTGACCGTCTTTTCCCATTCTATGGGTTGGTTCCTGAGTTTTAGTGGTTCTTGTGGTTTTCGGAGTGTTTTCCCCGTGATCATCGCCGTCGTTTTCCCCACATTGACGGCGATTCTCCATTTGTCTAACCAGGTGGGCAGTTCGTCTAATGCTCTTTGGACTCTTCGGTGTCCTGTGCGCGCGTTTATCGTTGTCGCGAAATAAGCACAGTCGTCCGCGAACAACGATAACTTCACGGGCTCTGTGCCTTCGAACTCGGGATGTGGGACCGGAATATCGTTTGTGAAGTGCGCGTAAAGGAGTGGTGATAGGCAGCTCCCCTGGGGGACTCCTGCCGCGATGCGTCTTCGTCCGGAGTTTACTCGCTCGACGGTCACGAAGAACTCGCGGTTAGCGAGGAAGGAGGCCACCAGGTGTACGAGCTTTTTCGGCAGAGGGGAGGCCATGAGCTTACTGAGGAGGCCCTCATGCCAAACGCGGTCGAAGGCCTTTTCGACGTCTAAGAACACTGCAACGGTTCTTCTCTTGGTGTTCATACCGTTAGCCATCTCATGTAAGACCCTCGTCAGTTGTAGTGTGGTTGAGTGGTGTGCACGGAATCCGAACTGTTCGTCGCGTGCTTGTAAGTGTGGTCGCATCCTTGTCAGGACCAGTCTCTCACACAGCTTTGCCATGTGGGGCAAGAGAGTTATCGGGCGGTAGCTGGCGGGTGATCGTCTATCCTTGCCTGGCTTGTGGAGAACGATCACCTTGCCCGTTTTCCATGTCTGGGGGAAGTGTCCGGTCCGCAGCACTCCATTGAAGAGCCGGGTCAGACACACGAGCGCGCGCTTGGGCATCCTCTTGTAGGCGGCGCTCGGGATTCCGTCGTGACCCGGTGCCTTCTTGGCATTGAGGCGTGTGGCTGCCCGGATCACTTCCACCGGCGAGATGAACTGGTCTCCATCTAGTGGTGGTGCTGGCGTTTTGAGGTACTCTTCCACTTCTTGGGTTACCTTCTCATGGTGTTGTCGAACTCCTTGGCCCGCCTCGGCTGGAATTGGATGTAGCTGGAATTGATCCGCGAGGTGGTCTGCCAGGAGTTCGGCTCGTTCTAGGGGTGAGTAGTGGTTACGGCCGTTTTTGTCGACCAATGGGCACACTGTCAGCTTAGCCTTTGTGAGGTGGCGGTTTAGGGCATGTAGAGAAGTCCTGTCCTCCTCGCATTTAGACAGGTGTTCGTCCCAGGTGACTCCCCTCCATGCGCTCACTTTCTCGGCAAGTTGTTCCGTTACTCTGTTGAGTTTGGTTTTTACTCTGGGGCACCTGGATCTGGCCCATAGTTTCATCAGGTCTGTCTTTTCCTTCTTTAGGGCTCTCAGTGAGGGCGGCAATGGGTCTCTGACAGCGGTGAATGGTTCCTCCGTAGTTGACCTATTCTTGGCATCTTGGATGGCCGTAGTCAGCTCCAACGCACAACGGTCTACGTCTTCCGGTGTTGTCAGTGGGCCCACTTCTAACTTTTCAATCTCGTTCAAGAATTGGTCCCAGTTTGTCTTGATCTTGAATCGTCGAGGCACCGCACTGATGTCTCCTCCTACCGTGATCAAGATCGGGCAGTGTGGTTCATTCAAGGCGTATATTGTTTCTACAAGTATTGGTACTTTGATTCCCTTCTGCACCACGATGTCCAGCACATCGGCTTTGTGCAGTGGATGTACGGGGATGTGGGTGGGCGAGTCTGGACCCAACACTGCTGCATCCAGGGCCTGGGTCGCTTTCAGTAGCTCCTCGCCGTTTTTCTGCGTACTGTGCGATCCCCAGACTGTGTGTTTGCAGTTCAAGTCTGCAGCAAGCAGTGTTGGGTTAGGACCTTTCAGGATCGTTTGAAAGTCCTTCGTGGCTGTTTTGTCTAATTTTATTGGGGGTCTATAGCCTGCGTAGATGTTCGTTTCGATCCCTGCTATTTGAGTTCTGATCCCCACTGTACGGGTTTGTTCAAATTCCAGGAGTGGGAGTGGATCGTGGATTATGTCCCGTCTCACCAGTGCGGCGACTCCTCTGTACGCCTGTCCTTTTGGTGATACCTCGTCCTTCCTGTAGCATTCATAGTTGCGGATTTTAAATTTGGTGTTCTGGGTAAGTTTTGTTTCTCCTAGTAGTATGATGTGGATGTCTTGGTCTCTTGCAAGTTCTTCTAGTGGGGTCTTTTTGTCGCGTACTCCCCCTGCGTTCCAGTACAAAATTCGTGTTGGTTTATTGTTCATGTTGGAATGCTTGGAGGGCGGACATTGCTCGCATCGCCTGCTGCTGGAGCTCTTGGGCTGCGCTGGCGATGGCTTGTAGTGACTCCAGCAGTATGCCCACCAGTTCTGTGGTGGGGCCTGATGAGGTCGATGTGGGTCCAGGCAGTGTCTGTTGCTCGGGCCGGGGCTGATTCGGGGTGTGGCGGCGTTCGTGACGCGCTGTTTCTGCGTTGGTAGTTGGCCAGTTGGTACTTCTACGCAGAGTTGGTATGGGCATTACTTCTTGGAAGAAGGTAGGCATTGATCGAGCCGGTTCTTGGGTTGGTTCGATGGGTGTAGGTGGGAGGGCGACTTCATCGTTGGCCTCCATGGCTAGGGCCCCTTCTCTGCGAGGGTCTCTGGGGTGTAGTTGCTGAAGAGCAACTGGTCTGGGCAACAGTGCTGGTCTTGTGGTCGGTTGACTCCGCCACTCTTGTGGGTGCACACGACGTTGAGTGGGGTGGGCGACAGCTGGCTGTGCTTGGGTGGTTTGTTGGCGGTTTATCGGTTGCCCTCGGCTTTGTCCGCGCGAGCGCCCGCGAGAGGAGCCGCGGGAGCGCCCGCGGGAGCTGCCACGAGAACGGCCACGGGAGTGGCCTCTTGTGCCTCCTCTGGCTTGGTTATTTGATCCTGTATTTCGCCAGGTCTGTTGAGCTGGTGGTGGGAAGGGCTCAAATGGGGCTCCTCTTTGGGTCGGTAGTGGCGTTGAGACCGCCATTTCCAGTCGGCGTCCTCTTCTTCCTCGGCCTCTGTCCCTACAACTCTGTTGTTGACCGGGGTAGTTTGCCGGCGGCTGGAGCGTGGTAGGCATTGCTTGTTCGCGTTGGGCTGGTGGTGGGGCCGCCCTGGCTCCTGTCCGGGCGGGTGGTGATGGTGGGCGCAGGTGTGGCACCGCAGCTGCCTGTGGTCGTGGCGGGCGGTGGTCACCTGGTATCTTGATATTCCGTCGTCGGGCCTCGCGGCGGAAAACTGGGCAGGTGCGGCTGTTAGCTGCGTGAGCCCCTTCGCAGTTTGCGCATTTAAGAGGTGCCGTTTCGGGGCGTGGGCACTGTGTACCAAAGTGTGGGCCTGCGCACTTTACACATTTTTGGGGGCGGTGGCAGTTCGTAGAGGAGTGTCCGAACTGTTGACACCTGTGGCATTGTGGTACGATCGTTTTCCCCCTCCATGCCTCTATGACCACTCTTGGCATGTTTAGGAGGTCTTCTGTGCTGTAAAGCCGGTCTAATTCGGCTGCAGACATGTGGTCAAGTTGCACATGGTAGACGCATTTCTGGGCCCCTCTTCTTTGCGGCAAGGCGCGCGCGAACCTTGCCTGGAATCCTCTCTCATTTAGTGCGTCTACTATTAGTTCCCCCTCTGTGCCTTGGGGGAGGCCCCACAGTGCCACCTTGTGGGGCCTTTCTGTCTCGAGAGCGTAGCAATACCACGCTAACGAGGGCAATGTTTCTTGCAGTTCTAGCAGATAACGTTGGATGATCCTGTACTCGCTGGCCGATTTGGGGCGGAATCTTATCCCTTTGTTGAGGGGGCGCGCGTTGGGGATATGCCCCAATTTTGTCCTCAATATCCCCAAATGCTTGGGCCAGTCCTGCAGCTCTTCTACGACTATTGGTGGGTAACTTTTGTCCCCCCCCTCTTCTCTCGTACCTGAGTTAGCCCCTGTCTCTCTGTTGGGCGGGCGGGCGCGTTCGGTGGTGCTGCGCGGGTGGTCTTGCGCTACTTGAATATCAGGTGAGATTGCTCTGCTGCGGGGGGAGGTGGGTGGCGTGATTGTCCTTGGACTGCGGCTGGGTGGTATGGGCAAGATGGTGCTCGTCGATGTTGTAGTCGGCAGGCGTCTTGGTTGCGGCGCTGATGACAGGGTGGCTGCATAGCTCCTCGGAGCTGTGGGTTGAGCTGTCTGCGCGGCAGGGGTGGGCAGTGGGGCAGTGGATCCCATGGATACGATCTCATTGTATGATGTGCTATGAGTTGTGTTGGGTTCGGATCTGTCTAAGTTGGCGTGAATTTGGGCTACTGTCTCTATGTATCTGTTTGGGTTAGTGGAGGAGGGCCTATCCTCCTCCTCTTCTGAGGATTCTGTGTCTGACTCTTCTGTCGAGTTAAGTGGTATCATAGCCCTAACGGGACTTTCGCCTCCTCCATATGCGGATGTAGGCGGGGGCATTGTGGACATTGAGTTAGAGTCACTTGATATATTAGAGGTATTTACCTTATATCTCTTCTCGTCGTTTGTGGGTGACTCCTCCTCTTCATCCTCCTCGGCTCGTCTTGCTGCACGCGTGCGTCGCTGACGGCTCGCCGTGGGTGGCGGGGCTGATGGTTCCTCCTCCGGGCCCTCAGTCCTGGGGAAGAGTATCCTCCCCACTGCCCCGGCGCTGCGCGATCGCGGCGCTCTGCGTGCTCCCTCAGATATATTTCTAACTGAGTCTGGTACCGATGCCAGCCATCTCTCGTATAATTTGTCCTTAGCGCTGCGCGGTCGAGTCTCTCCCGACCCGTCGCGGCTTGCGCTGGATCCTGGCTGGCTGTTATCTTGGGACATCTTGCGTGTGGTAAGCGGGTTCGGCTACTGTACTGCAGTTTGCTCCAACAAACTGCTAGTGAGTTAGCTTGGGCCGCTTAGTTAGCACTAACACTTTTGCACTAACACTTTATTGCTAAGTTAATTAGCAATGATGGTATATTTAGACACTGTTGTATCACTGCACTTATTGTTTAAAGCGCGGTTGATATATTGGCGCGCGGCGGCGCGCGGTGACGAACTGGGTATGCTGGACGCGGCTGAGCTTGTTGCGCGTATGCGGTGTCAAGCTGGGCCAAGCTGTGGCGAGCGGCGTCGAACTGTGTCAAGCTTGTGACGAGCTGCAGCTAGTTGTGGTTAGCGGTGGCTTTCAGCGGCTTGGGAATGACGAAAATGCGGTGTTGTGCTGCTATGATGCTACGCTGGTGCAGTAGGATGATGGCAGCTGTAGTCTTCGTGGTGCGCGACGCGGTACTTCTACGAACACGGAGTGAGAAGATCGAACTCGACGGGGACGGAATTGACTGCGCGGCGCGACGATCCAACGGAGACTCCTGCCAGATGGGAGTCCGCCGCGTATATTTATAGTGTGCGAGCGGTGCAACCGAGAGTGAGATAGCAATAGTGCATTCGCTATATAAGTATGAGCTACTAGAATAAAGATCATTGATTTCACCGAGAACGCTTTTCACTTACAAGACTAAGTCTCCTAAACATGCAATAAACCTCGGTATGGGCCCCTACCGAGGGAAAACTACACACAACAAATCTAGGTCACGATCAGAATCTCATTAACAAAAACGAAATGAGGGTAGCGTCAACTCGGGACTCGAAATAAAAATGGACAGATCTTACTTTGGAAATATGTCTTTGTCCGTAGCAGGCTCACTGAACCGCTCGGATCTCCAACCCGACGCGCTGGGGGAAGTTCACGAGCTGATGTCGTCAGCACCGAGCAGGAAACATGGAACACCCTGCGGCGTCTGGTCTCGTACCCGAAGTCTGCGGGCTCGAATCCCGGGGTGTGGGCGGAGACGCGGCTTTCGATGACCCTGGAATTCATCATACACCAACGTTAGGAACCGCCGTAGATTTGGGAGACAGATTAATAAAATCCTCCCGCACCTACCTGATATATAACCCTTTTAATAACACCAGGAGTGCGCGCAATAGCGCACGAGGAGTGCGTGCAGCAGCGCACAAGGAGTGCGCGCAGCAGCGCACCAGGAGTGCGCGCAGCAGCGCACCAGGAGTGCGCGCAGCAGCGCACCAGGAGTGCGCGCATCAGCACACCAGGAGTGCGCGCAGCAGCGCACCAGGAGTGCGCGCAACAGCACACGAGGAGCGCGCGCAGCAGCGCACCTGGAGTGCGCGCAGTAGCGCACCAGGCGGGCGCGCAACAGCACACGAAGAGTGCGCGTAAGCCCCTGGTCTTGGATCTAAACATTCAGTGCCTTCACCATCATTACCGTTTTCTGAGGACAAAGGCAAAAATTATTCAAAAAACCCACTGTATGTAACCGTAACCCAGTACCTACCGTTAATTTGTTAGTTTTTATTAATCAAACAAGACTACTCGTCCTTCTCAAACATCCAATCCACGAGCTGGCCAATGCTCACGGATTAAAAGTTCAAAATGGAATATATTACAAACATGCAATAAACCTCGGTATGGGGCCCTACCGAGGGTAAACTACACACAACAAATCTAGGTCACGATCAGAATCTCATTAACAAAAACGAAATGAGGGTAGCGTCAACTCGGGACTCGAAATAAACATGGACAGATCTTACTTTGGAAATATGTCTTTGTCCGTAGCAGGCTCACTGAACCGCTCGGATCTCCAACCCGACGCGCTGGGGGAAGTTCACGAGCTGATGTCGTCAGCACCGAGCAGGAAACATGGAACACCCTGCGGCGTCTGGTCTCGTACCCGAAGTCTGCGGGCTCGAATCCCGGGGTGTGGGCGGAGACGCGGCTTTCGATGACCCTGGAATTCATCATACACCAACGTTAGGAACCGCCGTAGATTTGGGAAGATAGATTTATAAAATCCTCCCGCACCTACCTGATATATAACCCTTTTAATAACACCAGGAGTGCGTGCAGCAGCACACGAGGAGTGTGCGCAGCAGCGCACCAGAAGTGCGCGCAGCAGCGCACCAGGAGTGCGCGCAGCAGCGCACCAGGAGTGCGCGCAGCAGCACACCAGGAGTGCGCGCAGCAGCGCACCAGGAGTGCGCGCAGCAGCGCACCAGGAGTGCGCGTAACAGCGCATGGGGAGTGCGCGCAACAGTGCACGAGGAGTGCGCGTAGCAGCGCACCAGGAGTGCGCACAGCGGCGCACCAGGAGTGCGCGCAGCAGCGCACCAGGAGTGCGCGCAACAGCATACGAGGAGCGCGCGCAGTATCATACGAGGAGCGCGCGCAGCAGCGCACCAGGAGTGCGCGCAGTAGCACACGAAGAGTGCGCGCAGCAGCGCACCTGGAGTTCGCGCAGTAGCGCACCAGGCGGGCGCGCAACAGCACACGAAGAGTGCGCGTAAGCCCCTGGTCTTGGATCTAAACATTCAGTGCCTTCACCATCATTACCGTTTTCTGAGGACAAAGGCAAAAATTATTCAAAAAACCCACTGTATGTAACCGTAACCCAGTACCTACCGTTAATTTGTTAGTTTTTATTAATCAAACAAGACTACTCGTCCTTCTCAAACATCCAATCCACGAGCTGGCCAATGCTCACGGATTAAAAGTTCAAAATGGAATATATTACAAACATGCAATAAACCTCGGTATGGGGCCCTACCGAGGGTAAACTACACACAACAAATCTAGGTCACGATCAGAATCTCATTAACAAAAACGAAATGAGGGTAGCGTCAACTCGGGACTCGAAATAAACATGGACAGATCTTACTTTGGAAATATGTCTTTGTCCGTAGCAGGCTCACTGAACCGCTCGGATCTCCAACCCGACGCGCTGGGGGAAGTTCACGAGCTGATGTCGTCAGCACCGAGCAGGAAACATGGAACACCCTGCGGCGTCTGGTCTCGTACCCGAAGTCTGCGGGCTCGAATCCCGGGGTGTGGGCGGAGACGCGGCTTTCGATGACCCTGGAATTCATCATACACCAACGTTAGGAACCGCCGTAGATTTGGGAAGATAGATTTATAAAATCCTCCCGCACCTACCTGATATATAACCCTTTTAATAACACCAGGAGTGCGTGCAGCAGCACACGAGGAGTGTGCGCAGCAGCGCACCAGAAGTGCGCGCAGCAGCGCACCAGGAGTGCGCGCAGCAGCGCACCAGGAGTGCGCGCAGCAGCACACCAGGAGTGCGCGCAGCAGCGCACCAGGAGTGCGCGCAGCAGCGCACCAGGAGTGCGCGTAACAGCGCATGGGGAGTGCGCGCAACAGTGCACGAGGAGTGCGCGTAGCAGCGCACCAGGAGTGCGCACAGCGGCGCACCAGGAGTGCGCGCAGCAGCGCACCAGGAGTGCGCGCAACAGCATACGAGGAGCGCGCGCAGTATCATACGAGGAGCGCGCGCAGCAGCGCACCAGGAGTGCGCGCAGTAGCACACGAAGAGTGCGCGCAGCAGCGCACCTGGAGTTCGCGCAGTAGCGCACCAGGTGGGCGCGCAACAGCACACGAAGAGTGCGCGTAAGCCCCTGGTCTTGGATCTAAACATTCAGTGCCTTCACCATCATTACCGTTTTCTGAGGACAAAGGCAAAAATTATTCAAAAAACCCACTGTATGTAACCGTAACCAAGTACCGTTAATTTGTTAGTGTTTGTTAATCAAACAAGACTACTCGTCCTTCTCAAACATCCAATCCACGAGCTGGCCAATAATCATTTTTTATTTACACTTAAATAACTAGTTACAGATCTTAATGCTATGTACTTGTAAATGTAGGTACCTGCTTATAGTAGAATGCTCACGGATTAAAAGTTCAAAATGGAATATGTTACAAACATGCAATAAACCTCGGTATGGGCCCCTACCGAGGGAAAACTACACACAACAAATCTAGGTCACGATCAGAATCTCATTAACAAAAACGAAATGAGGGTAGCGTCAACTCGGGACTCGAAATAAAAATGGACAGATCTTACTTTGGAAATATGTCTTAGTCCGTAGCAGGCTCACTGAACCGCTCGGATTTCCAACCCGACGCGCTGGGGGAAGTTCACGAGCTGATGTCGTCAGCACCGAGCAGGAAACATGGAACACCCTGCGGCGTCTGGTCTTGTACCCGAAGTCTGCGGGCTCGAATCCCGGGGTGTGGGCGGAGACGCGGCTTTCGATGACCCTGGAATTCATCATACACCAACGTTAGGAACCGCCGTAGATTTGGGAGATAGATTTATAAAATCCTCCCGCACCTACCTGATATATAACCCTTTTAATAACACCAGGAGTGCGTGCAGCAGCACACGAGGAGTGTGCGCAGCAGCGCACCCGGAGTGCGCGCAGCAGCGCACCCGGAGTGCGCGCAGCAGCGCACCCGGAGTGCGCGCAGCAGCGCACCAGGAGTGCGCGGAGCAGCACACCAGGAGTGCGCGTAGCAGCGCACCAGGAGTGCGCGCAACAGCACACGAGGAGCGCGCGCAGCAGCGCACCTGGAGTGCGCGCAGTAGCGCACCAGGCGGGCGCGCAACAGCACACGAAGAGTGCGCGTAAGCCCCTGGTCTTGGATCTAAACATTCAGTGCCTTCACCATCATTACCGTTTTCTGAGGACAAAGGCAAAAATTATTCAAAAAACCCACTGTATGTAACCGTAACCAAGTACCGTTAATTTGTTAGTTTTTATTAATCAAACAAGACTACTCGTCCTTCTCAAACATCCAATCCACGAGCTGGCCAATGCTCACGGATTAAAAGTTCAAAATGGAATATGTTACAAACATGCAATAAACCTCGGTATGGGCCCCTACCGAGGGAAAACTACACACAACAAATCTAGGTCACGATCAGAATCTCATTAACAAAACCGAAATGAGGGTAGCGTCAACTCGGGACTCGAAATAAAAATGGACAGATCTTACTTTGGAAATATGTCTTAGTCCGTAGCAGGCTCACTGAACCGCTCGGATCTCCAACCCGACGCGCTGGGGGAAGTTCACGAGCTGATGTCGTCAGCACCGAGCAGGAAACATGGAACACCCTGCGGCGTCTGGTCTCGTACCTGAAGTCTGCGGGCTCGAATCCCGGGGTGTGGGCGGAGACGCGGCTTTCGATGACCCTGGAATTCATCATACACCAACGTTAGGAACCGCCGTAGATTTGGGAGATAGATTTATAAAATCCTCCCGCACCTACCTGATATATAACCCTTTTAATAACACCAGGAGTGCGCGCAATAGCGCACGAGGAGTGCTTGCAGCAGCGCACCAGGAGTGCGCGCAGCAGCGCACCAGGAGTGCGCGCAGCAGCGCACCAGGAGTGCGCGCAGCAGCGCACCAGGAGTGCGCGCATCAGCACACCAGGAATGCGCGCAGCAGCGCACCAGGAGTGCGCGCAACAGCACACGAGGAGCGCGCGCAGCAGCGCACCTGGAGTGCGCGCAGTAGCGCACCAGGCGGGCGCGCAACAGCACACGAAGAGTGCGCGTAAGCCCCTGGTCTTGGATCTAAACATTCAGTGCCTTCACCATCATTACCGTTTTCTGAGGACAAAGGCAAAAATTATTCAAAAAACCCACTGTATGTAACCGTAACCCAGTACCTACCGTTAATTTGTTAGTTTTTATTAATCAAACAAGACTACTCGTCCTTCTCAAACATCCAATCCACGAGCTGGCCAATGCTCACGGATTAAAAGTTCAAAATGGAATATGTTACAAACATGCAATAAACCTCGGTATGGGGCCCTACCGAGGGTAAACTACACACAACAAATCTAGGTCACGATCAGAATCTCATTAACAAAAACGAAATGAGGGTAGCGTCAACTCGGGAGTCGAAATAAAAATGGACAGATCTTACTTTGGAAATATGTCTTAGTCCGTAGCAGGCTCCCTGAACCGCTCGGATTTCCAACCCGACGCGCTGGGGGAAGTTCACGAGCTGATGTCGTCAGCACCGAGCAGGAAACATGGAACACCCTGCGGCGTCTGGTCTTGTACCCGAAGTCTGCGGGCTCGAATCCCGGGGTGTGGGCGGAGACGCGGCTTTCGATGACCCTGGAATTCATCATACACCAACGTTAGGAACCGCCGTAGATTTGGGAGATAGATTTATAAAATCCTCCCGCACCTACCTGATATATAACCCTTTTAATAACACCAGGAGTTCGTGCAGCAGCACACGAGGAGTGTGAGCGCAGCAGTGCACCAGGAGTGCGCGCAGCAGGGCACCAGAAGTTCGCGCAGCAGCACACCAGGAGTGCGCGCAGCAGCGCACCAGGAGTGCGCGCAACAGCGCACCAGGAGTGCGCGCAACAGCGCACGGGGAGTGCGCGCAACAGCGCACGGGGAGTGCGCGCAACAGTGCACGAGGAGTGCGCGTAGCAGCGCACCAGGAGTGCGCGCAGCAGCGCACCAGGAGTGCGCGCAGTGGCGCACCAGGAGTGCGCGCAGTGGCGCACCAGAAGTGCGCGCAGCGGCGCACCAGGAGTGCGCGCAGCAGCGCACCAGGAGTGCGCGCAGCAGCGCACCAGGAGCGCGCGCAGCAGCATACGAGGAGCGCGCGCAGCAGCATACGAGGAGCGCACGCAGCAGCGCACCAGGAGTGCGCGCAGCAGCACACGAAGAGTGCGCGCAGCAGCACACGAAGAGTGCGCGCAGCAGCACACGAAGAGTGCGCGCAGCAGCACACGAAGAGTGCGCGCAGCAGCACACGAAGAGTGCGCGCAGCAGCACACGAAGAGTGCGCGCAGCAGCACACAAAGAGTGCGCGCAGCAGCACACGAAGAGTGCGCGCAGCAGCACACGAAGAGTGCGCGCAGCAGCGCACCTGGAGTGCGCGCAGTAGCGCACCAGGTGGGCGCGCAACAGCACACGAAGAGTGCGCGTAAGCCCCTGGTCTTGGATCTAAACATTCAGTGCCTTCACCATCATTACCGTTTTCTGAGGACAAAGGCAAAAATTATTCAAAAAACCCACTGTATGTAACCGTAACCAGGTACCGTTAATTTGTAAGTTTTTGTTAATCAAACAAGACTACTCGTCCTTCTCAAACATCCAATCCACGAGCTGGCCAATGCTCACAGATTAAAAGTTCAAAATGGAATATGTTACAAACATGCAATAAACCTCGGTATGGGCCCCTACCGAGGGAAAACTACACACAACAAATCTAGGTCACGATCAGAATCTCATTAACAAAAACGAAATGAGGGTAGCGTCAACTCGGGACTCGAAATAAAAATGGACAGATCTTACTTTGGAAATATGTCTTAGTCCGTAGCAGGCTCACTGAACCGCTCGGATTTCCAACCCGACGCGCTGGGGGAAGTTCACGAGCTGATGTCGTCAGCACCGAGCAGGAAACATGGAACACCCTGCGGCGTCTGGTCTTGTACCCGAAGTCTGCGGGCTCGAATCCCGGGGTGTGGGCGGAGACGCGGCTTTCGATGACCCTGGAATTCATCATACACCAACGTTAGGAACCGCCGTAGATTTGGGAGATAGATTTATAAAATCCTCCCGCACCTACCTGATATATAACCCTTTTAATAACACCAGGAGTGCGTGCAGCAGCACACGAGGAGTGTGCGCAGCAGCGCACCCGGAGTGCGCGCAGCAGCGCACCCGGAGTGCGCGCAGCAGCGCACCCGGAGTGCGCGCAGCAGCGCACCAGGAGTGCGCGGAGCAGCACACCAGGAGTGCGCGTAGCAGCGCACCAGGAGTGCGCGCAACAGCACACGAGGAGCGCGCGCAGCAGCGCACCTGGAGTGCGCGCAGTAGCGCACCAGGCGGGCGCGCAACAGCACACGAAGAGTGCGCGTAAGCCCCTGGTCTTGGATCTAAACATTCAGTGCCTTCACCATCATTACCGTTTTCTGAGGACAAAGGCAAAAATTATTCAAAAAACCCACTGTATGTAACCGTAACCAAGTACCGTTAATTTGTTAGTTTTTATTAATCAAACAAGACTACTCGTCCTTCTCAAACATCCAATCCACGAGCTGGCCAATGCTCACGGATTAAAAGTTCAAAATGGAATATGTTACAAACATGCAATAAACCTCGGTATGGGGCCCTACCGAGGGTAAACTACACACAACAAATCTAGGTCACGATCAGAATCTCATTAACAAAAACGAAATGAGGGTAGCGTCAACTCGGGAGTCGAAATAAAAATGGACAGATCTTACTTTGGAAATATGTCTTAGTCCGTAGCAGGCTCCCTGAACCGCTCGGATTTCCAACCCGACGCGCTGGGGGAAGTTCACGAGCTGATGTCGTCAGCACCGAGCAGGAAACATGGAACACCCTGCGGCGTCTGGTCTTGTACCCGAAGTCTGCGGGCTCGAATCCCGGGGTGTGGGCGGAGACGCGGCTTTCGATGACCCTGGAATTCATCATACACCAACGTTAGGAACCGCCGTAGATTTGGGAGATAGATTTATAAAATCCTCCCGCACCTACCTGATATATAACCCTTTTAATAACACCAGGAGTTCGTGCAGCAGCACACGAGGAGTGTGAGCGCAGCAGTGCACCAGGAGTGCGCGCAGCAGGGCACCAGAAGTTCGCGCAGCAGCACACCAGGAGTGCGCGCAGCAGCGCACCAGGAGTGCGCGCAGTGGCGCACCAGGAGTGCGCGCAGTGGCGCACCAGAAGTGCGCGCAGCGGCGCACCAGGAGTGCGCGCAGCAGCGCACCAGGAGTGCGCGCAGCAGCGCACCAGGAGTGCGCGCAACAGCATACGAGGAGCGCGCGCAGCAGCATACGAGGAGCGCACGCAGCAGCGCACCAGGAGTGCGCGCAGCAGCACACGAAGAGTGCGCGCAGCAGCACACGAAGAGTGCGCGCAGCAGCACACGAAGAGTGCGCGCAGCAGCACACGAAGAGTGCGCGCAGCAGCACACGAAGAGTGCGCGCAGCAGCACACGAAGAGTGCGCGCAGCAGCACACAAAGAGTGCGCGCAGCAGCACACGAAGAGTGCGCGCAGCAGCACACGAAGAGTGCGCGCAGCAGCGCACCTGGAGTGCGCGCAGTAGCGCACCAGGTGGGCGCGCAACAGCACACGAAAAGTGCGCGTAAGCCCCTGGTCTTGGATCTAAACATTCAGTGCCTTCACCATCATTACCGTTTTCTGAGGACAAAGGCAAAAATTATTCAAAAAACCCACTGTATGTAACCGTAACCAGGTACCGTTAATTTGTAAGTTTTTGTTAATCAAACAAGACTACTCGTCCTTCTCAAACATCCAATCCACGAGCTGGCCAATGCTCACAGATTAAAAGTTCAAAATGGAATATGTTACAAACATGCAATAAACCTCGGTATGGGCCCCTACCGAGGGAAAACTACACACAACAAATCTAGGTCACGATCAGAATCTCATTAACAAAAACGAAATGAGGGTAGCGTCAACTCGGGACTCGAAATAAACATGGACAGATCTTACTTTGGAAATATGTCTTAGTCCGTAGCAGGCTCACTGAACCGCTCGGATTTCCAACCCGACGCGCTGGGGGAAGTTCACGAGCTGATGTCGTCAGCACCGAGCAGGAAACATGGAACACCCTGCGGCGTCTGGTCTTGTACCCGAAGTCTGCGGGCTCGAATCCCGGGGTGTGGGCGGAGACGCGGCTTTCGATGACCCTGGAATTCATCATACACCAACGTTAGGAACCGCCGTAGATTTGGGAGATAGATTTATAAAATCCTCCCGCACCTACCTGATATATAACCCTTTTAATAACACCAGGAGTGCGTGCAGCAGCACACGAGGAGTGTGCGCAGCAGCGCACCCGGAGTGCGCGCAGCAGCGCACCAGGAGTGCGCGGAGCAGCACACCAGGAGTGCGCGTAGCAGCGCACCAGGAGTGCGCGTAGCAGCGCACCAGGAGTGCGCGCAACAGCACACGAGGAGCGCGCGCAGCAGCGCACCTGGAGTGCGCGCAGTAGCGCACCAGGCGGGCGCGCAACAGCACACGAAGAGTGCGCGTAAGCCCCTGGTCTTGGATCTAAACATTCAGTGCCTTCACCATCATTACCGTTTTCTGAGGACAAAGGCAAAAATTATTCAAAAAACCCACTGTATGTAACCGTAACCAAGTACCGTTAATTTGTTAGTTTTTATTAATCAAACAAGACTACTCGTCCTTCTCAAACATCCAATCCACGAGCTGGCCAATGCTCACGGATTAAAAGTTCAAAATGGAATATGTTACAAACATGCAATAAACCTCGGTATGGGCCCCTACCGAGGGAAAACTACACACAACAAATCTAGGTCACGATCAGAATCTCATTAACAAAAACGAAATGAGGGTAGCGTCAACTCGGGACTCGAAATAAAAATGGACAGATCTTACTTTGGAAATATGTCTTAGTCCGTAGCAGGCTCACTGAACCGCTCGGATCTCCAACCCGACGCGCTGGGGGAAGTTCACGAGCTGATGTCGTCAGCACCGAGCAGGAAACATGGAACACCCTGCGGCGTCTGGTCTCGTACCTGAAGTCTGCGGGCTCGAATCCCGGGGTGTGGGCGGAGACGCGGCTTTCGATGACCCTGGAATTCATCATACACCAACGTTAGGAACCGCCGTAGATTTGGGAGATAGATTTATAAAATCCTCCCGCACCTACCTGATATATAACCCTTTTAATAACACCAGGAGTGCGCGCAATAGCGCACGAGGAGTGCTTGCAGCAGCGCACCAGGAGTGCGCGCAGCAGCGCACCAGGAGTGCGCGCAGCAGCGCACCAGGAGTGCGCGCAGCAGCGCACCAGGAGTGCGCGCATCAGCACACCAGGAATGCGCGCAGCAGCGCACCAGGAGTGCGCGCAACAGCACACGAGGAGCGCGCGCAGCAGCGCACCTGGAGTGCGCGCAGTAGCGCACCAGGCGGGCGCGCAACAGCACACGAAGAGTGCGCGTAAGCCCCTGGTCTTGGATCTAAACATTCAGTGCCTTCACCATCATTACCGTTTTCTGAGGACAAAGGCAAAAATTATTCAAAAAACCCACTGTATGTAACCGTAACCAAGTACCGTTAATTTGTTAGTTTTTATTAATCAAACAAGACTACTCGTCCTTCTCAAACATCCAATCCACGAGCTGGCCAATGCTCACGGATTAAAAGTTCAAAATGGAATATGTTACAAACATGCAATAAACCTCGGTATGGGGCCCTACCGAGGGTAAACTACACACAACAAATCTAGGTCACGATCAGAATCTCTTTAACAAAAACGAAATGAGGGTAGCGTCAACTCGGGAGTCGAAATAAAAATGGACAGATCTTACTTTGGAAATATGTCTTAGTCCGTAGCAGGCTCCCTGAACCGCTCGGATTTCCAACCCGACGCGCTGGGGGAAGTTCACGAGCTGATGTCGTCAGCACCGAGCAGGAAACATGGAACACCCTGCGGCGTCTGGTCTTGTACCCGAAGTCTGCGGGCTCGAATCCCGGGGTGTGGGCGGAGACGCGGCTTTCGATGACCCTGGAATTCATCATACACCAACGTTAGGAACCGCCGTAGATTTGGGAGATAGATTTATAAAATCCTCCCGCACCTATCTGATATATAACCCTTTTAATAACACCAGGAGTTCGTGCAGCAGCACACGAGGAGTGTGAGCGCAGCAGTGCACCAGGAGTGCGCGCAGCAGGGCACCAGAAGTTCGCGCAGCAGCACACCAGGAGTGCGCGCAGCAGCGCACCAGGAGTGCGCGCAACAGCGCACGGGGAGTGCGCGCAACAGTGCACGAGGAGTGCGCGTAGCAGCGCACCAGGAGTGCGCGCAGCAGCGCACCAGGAGTGCGCGCAGTGGCGCACCAGGAGTGCGCGCAGTGGCGCACCAGAAGTGCGCGCAGCGGCGCACCAGGAGTGCGCGCAGCGGCGCACCAGGAGTGCGCGCAGCAGCGCACCAGGAGTGCGCGCAACAGCATACGAGGAGCGCGCGCAGCAGCATACGAGGAGCGCACGCAGCAGCGCACCAGGAGTGCGCGCAGCAGCACACGAAGAGTGCGCGCAGCAGCACACGAAGAGTGCGCGCAGCAGCACACGAAGAGTGCGCGCAGCAGCACACGAAGAGTGCGCGCAGCAGCACACGAAGAGTGCGCGCAGCAGCACACGAAGAGTGCGCGCAGCAGCACACGAAGAGTGCGCGCAGCAGCACACGAAGAGTGCGCGCAGCAGCACACGAAGAGTGCGCGCAGCAGCGCACCTGGAGTGCGCGCAGTAGCGCACCAGGTGGGCGCGCAACAGCACACGAAGAGTGCGCGTAAGCCCCTGGTCTTGGATCTAAACATTCAGTGCCTTCACCATCATTACCGTTTTCTGAGGACAAAGGCAAAAATTATTCAAAAAACCCACTGTATGTAACCGTAACCAGGTACCGTTAATTTGTAAGTTTTTGTTAATCAAACAAGACTACTCTTCCTTCTCAAACATCCAATCCACGAGCTGGCCAATGCTCACAGATTAAAAGTTCAAAATGGAATATGTTACAAACATGCAATAAACCTCGGTATGGGCCTCTACCGAGGGAAAACTACACACAACAAATCTAGGTCACTATCAGAATCTCATTAACAAAAACGAAATGAGGGTAGCGTCAACTCGGGACTTGAAATAAAAATGGACAGATCTTACTTTGGAAATATGTCTTTGTCCGTAGCAGGCTCACTGAACCGCTCGGATCTCCAACCCGACGCGCTGGGGGAAGTTCACGAGCTGATGTCGTCAGCACCGAGCAGGAAACATGGAACACCCTGCGGCGTCTGGTCTCGTACCCGAAGTCTGCGGGCTCGAATCCCGGGGTGTGGGCGGAGACGCGGCTTTCGATGACCCTGGAATTCATCATACACCAACGGTAAGAACCGCCGTAGATTTGGGAGATAGATTTATAAAATCCTCCCGCACCTACCTGATATATAACCCTTTTAATAACACCAGGAGTGCGTGCAGCAGCACACGAGGAGTGTGCGCAGCAGTGCACCAGGAGTGCGCGCAGCAGCGCACCAGGAGTGCGCACAGCGGCGCACCAGGAGTGCGCGCAGCGGCGCACCAGGAGTGCGCGCAACAGCGCACCAGGAGTACGCGCAACAGCATACGAGGAGCGCGCGCAGCATCATACGAGGAGCGCGCGCAGCAGCGCACCAGGAGTGCGCGCAGTAGCACACGAAGAGTGCGCGCAGCAGCGCACCTGGAGTTCGCGCAGTAGCGCACCAGGTGGGCGCGCAACAGCACACGAAGAGTTCGCGTAAGCCCCTGGTCTTGGATCTAAACATTCAGTGCCTTCACCATCATTACCGTTTTCTGAGGACAAAGGCAAAAATTATTCAAAAAACCCACTGTATGTAACCGTAACCAAGTACCGTTAATTTCTTAGTTTTTGTTAATCAAACAAGACTACTCGTCCTTCTCAAACATCCAATCCACGAGCTGGCCAATAATCATTTTTTATTTACACTTAAATAACTAGTTACAGATCTTAATGCTATGTACTTGTAAATGTAGGTACCTGCTTATAGTAGAATGCTCACGGATTAAAAGTTCAAAATGGAATATGTTACAAACATGCAATAAACCTCGGTATGGGCCTCTACCGAGGGAAAACTGCACACAACAAATCTAGGTCACGATCAGAATCTCATTAACAAAAACGAAATGAGGGTAACGTCAACTCGGGACTCGAAATAAAAATGGACAGATCTTACTTTGGAAATATGTCTTTGTCCGTAGCAGGCTCACTGAACCGCTCGGATCTCCAACCCGACGCGCTGGGGGAAGTTCACGTGCTGATGTCGTCAGCACCGAGCAGGAAACATGGAACACCCTGCGGCGTCTGGTCTCGTACCCGAAGTCTGCGGGCTCGAATCCCGGGGTGTGGGCGGAGACGCGGCTTTCGATGTCCCTGGAATTCATCATACACCAACGTTAGGAACCGCCGTAGATTTGGGAGATAGATTTATAAAATCCTCCCGCACCTACCTGATATATAACCCTTTTAATAACACCAGGAGTGCGCGCAATAGCGCACAAGGTGTGCGTGCAGCAGCACACGAGTAGTGTGCGCAGCAGCGCACCAGGAGTGCGCGCAGCAGCGCACCAGGAGTGCGCGCAGCAGCACACCAGGAGTGCGCGAAGCAGCGCACCAGGAGTGCGCGCAGCAGCGCACCAGGAGTGCGCGCAACAGCACACGAGGAGCGCGCGCAGCAGCGCACCTGGAGTGCGCTCAGTAGCGCACCAGGCGGGCGCGCAACAGCACACGAAGAGTGCGCGTAAGCCCCTGGTCTTGGATCTAAACATTCAGTGCCTTCACCATCATTACCGTTTTCTGAGGACAAAGGCAAAAATTATTCAAAAAACCCACTGTATGTAACCGTAACCAAGTACCGTTAATTTGTTATTTTTTATTAATCAAACAAGACTACTCGTCCTTCTCAAACATCCAATCCACGAGCTGGCCAATGCTCACGGATTAAAAGTTCAAAATGGAATATGTTACAAACATGCAATAAACCTCGGTATGGGCCCCTACCGAGGGAAAACTACACACAACAAATCTAGGTCACGATCAGAATCTCATTAACAAAAACGAAATGAGGGTAGCGTCAACTCGGGACTCTAAATAAAAATGGACAGATCTTACTTTGGAAATATGTCTTTGTCCGTAGCAGGCTCACTGAACCGCTCGGATCTCCAACCCGACGCGCTGGGGGAAGTTCACGAGCTGATGTCGTCAGCACCGAGCAGGAAACATGGAACACCCTGCGGCGTCTGGTCTCGTACCCGAAGTCTGCGGGCTCGAATCCCGGGGTGTGGGCGGAGGCGCGGCTTTCGATGACCCTGGAATTCATCATACACCAACGTTAGGAACCGCCGTAGATTTGGGAGATAGATTTATAAAATCCTCCCGCACCTACCTGATATATAACCCTTTTAATAACACTAGGGGTGCGCGCAATAGCGCACGAGGAGTGCGTGCAGCAGCACACGAGGAGTGTGCGCAGCAGCGCACCAGGAGTAGGCGCAGCAGCGCACCAGGAGTGCGCGCAACAGCATACGAGGAGCGCGCGCAGCAGCATACGAGGAGCGCGCGCAGCAGCGCACCAGGAGTGCGCGCAGCAGCACACGAAGAGTGCGCGCAGCAGCGCACCTGGAGTGCGCGCAGTAGCGCACCAGGCGGGCGCGCAACAGCACACGAAGAGTGCGCGTAAGCCCCTGGTCTTGGATCTAAACATTCAGTGCCTTCACCATCATTACCGTTTTCTGAGGACAAAGGCAAAAATTATTCAAAAAACCCACTGTATGTAACCGTAACCAAGTACCGTTAATTTGTTATTTTTTATTAATCAAACAAGACTACTCGTCCTTCTCAAATATCCAATCCACGAGCTGGCCAATGCTCACGGATTAAAAGTTCAAAATGGAATATGTTACAAACATGCAATAAACCTCGGTATGGGCCCCTACCGAGGGAAAACTACACACAACAAATCTAGGTCACGATCAGAATCTCATTAACAAAAACGAAATGAGGGTAGCGTCAACTCGCAATATGTCTTTGTCCGTAGCAGGCTCACTGAACCGCTCGGATCTCCAACCCGACGCGCTGGGGGAAGTTCACGAGCTGATGTCGTCAGCACCGAGCAGGAAACATGGAACACCCTGCGGCGTCTGGTCTCGTACCCGAAGTCTGCGGGCTCGAATCCCGGGGTGTGGGCGGAGACGCGGCTTTCGATGACCCTGGAATTCATCATACACCAACGTTAGGAACCGCCGTAGATTTGGGAGATAGATTTATAAAATCCTCCCGCACCTACCTGATATATAACCCTTTTAATAACACCAGGAGTGCGCGCAATAGCGCACGAGGTGTGCGTGCAGCAGCACACGAGGAGTGTGCGCAGCAGCGCACCAGGAGTGCGCGCAGCAGCGCACCAGGAGTGCGCGCAGCAGCGCACCAGGAGTGCGCGCAGCAGCGCACCAGGAGTGCGCGCAGCAGCGCACCAGGAGTGCGCGCAACAGCACACGAGGAGCGCGCGCAGCAGCGCACCTGGAGTGCGCGCAGTAGCGCACCAGGCGGGCGCGCAACAGCACACGAAGAGTGCGCGTAAGCCCCTGGTCTTGGATCTAAACATTCAGTGCCTTCACCATCATTACCGTTTTCTGAGGACAAAGGCAAAAATTATTCAAAAAACCCACTGTATGTAACCGTAACCAAGTACCGTTAATTTGTTATTTTTTATTAATCAAACAAGACTACTCGTCCTTCTCAAACATCCAATCCACGAGCTGGCCAATGCTCACGGATTAAAAGTTCAAAATGGAATATGTTACAAACATGCAATAAACCTCGGTATGGGCCCCTACCGAGGGAAAACTACACACAACAAATCTAGGTCACGATCAGAATCTCATTAACAAAAACGAAATGAGGGTAGCGTCAACTCGGGACTCTAAATAAAAATGGACAGATCTTACTTTGGAAATATGTCTTTGTCCGTAGCAGGCTCACTGAACCGCTCGGATCTCCAACCCGACGCGCTGGGGGAAGTTCACGAGCTGATGTCGTCAGCACCGAGCAGGAAACATGGAACACCCTGCGGCGTCTGGTCTCGTACCCGAAGTCTGCGGGCTCGAATCCCGGGGTGTGGGCGGAGGCGCGGCTTTCGATGACCCTGGAATTCATCATACACCAACGTTAGGAACCGCCGTAGATTTGGGAGATAGATTTATAAAATCCTCCCGCACCTACCTGATATATAACCCTTTTAATAACACCAGGGGTGCGCGCAATAGCGCACGAGGAGTGCGAGCAGCAGCACACGAGGAGTGTGCGCAGCAGCGCACCAGGAGTAGGCGCAGCAGCGCACCAGGAGTGCGCGCAACAGCATACGAGGAGCGCGCGCAGCAGCATACGAGGAGCGCGCGCAGCAGCGCACCAGGAGTGCGCGCAGCAGCACACGAAGAGTGCGCGCAGCAGCGCACCTGGAGTGCGCGCAGTAGCGCACCAGGCGGGCGCGCAACAGCACACGAAGAGTGCGCGTAAGCCCCTGGTCTTGGATCTAAACATTCAGTGCCTTCACCATCATTACCGTTTTCTGAGGACAAAGGCAAAAATTATTCAAAAAACCCACTGTATGTAACCGTAACCAAGTACCGTTAATTTGTTATTTTTTATTAATCAAACAAGACTACTCGTCCTTCTCAAACATCCAATCCACGAGCTGGCCAATGCTCACGGATTAAAAGTTCAAAATGGAATATGTTACAAACATGCAATAAACCTCGGTATGGGCCCCTACCGAGGGAAAACTACACACAACAAATCTAGGTCACGATCAGAATCTCATTAACAAAAACGAAATGAGGGTAGCGTCAACTCGCAATATGTCTTTGTCCGTAGCAGGCTCACTGAACCGCTCGGATCTCCAACCCGACGCGCTGGGGGAAGTTCACGAGCTGATGTCGTCAGCACCGAGCAGGAAACATGGAACACCCTGCGGCGTCTGGTCTCGTACCCGAAGTCTGCGGGCTCGAATCCCGGGGTGTGGGCGGAGACGCGGCTTTCGATGACCCTGGAATTCATCATACACCAACGTTAGGAACCGCCGTAGATTTGGGAGATAGATTTATAAAATCCTCCCGCACCTACCTGATATATAACCCTTTTAATAACACCAGGAGTGCGCGCAATAGCGCACGAGGTGTGCGTGCAGCAGCACACGAGGAGTGTGCGCAGCAGCGCACCAGGAGTGCGCGCAGCAGCGCACCAGGAGTGCGCGCAGCAGCGCACCAGGAGTGCGCGCAGCAGCGCACCAGGAGTGCGCGCAGCAGCGCACCAGGAGTGCGCGCAGCAGCGCACCAGGAGTGCGCGCAGCAGCGCACCAGGAGTGCGCGCAGCAGCGCACCAGGAGTGCGCGCAGCAGCGCACCAGGAGTGCGCGCAGCAGCGCACCAGGAGTGCGCGCAACAGCACACGAGGAGCGCGCGCAGCAGCGCACCTGGAGTGCGCGCAGTAGCGCACCAGGCGGGCGCGCAACAGCACACGAAGAGTGCGCGTAAGCCCCTGGTCTTGGATCTAAACATTCAGTGCCTTCACCATCATTACCGTTTTCTGAGGACAAAGGCAAAAATTATTCAAAAAACCCACTGTATGTATCCGTAACCAAGTACCGTTAATTTGTTAGTTTTTATTAATCAAACAAGACTACTCGTCCTTCTCAAACATCCAATCCACGAGCTGGCCAATGCTCACGGATTAAAAGTTCAAAATGGAATATGTTACAAACATGCAATAAACCTCGGTATGGGCCCCTACCGAGGGAAAACTACACACAACAAATCTAGGTCACGATCAGAATCTCATTAACAAAAACGAAATGAGGGTAGCGTCAACTCGGGACTCTAAATAAAAATGGACAGATCTTACTTTGGAAATATGTCTTTGTCCGTAGCAGGCTCACTGAACCGCTCGGATCTCCAACCCGACGCGCTGGGGGAAGTTCACGAGCTGATGTCGTCAGCACCGAGCAGGAAACATGGAACACCCTGCGGCGTCTGGTCTCGTACCCGAAGTCTGCGGGCTCGAATCCCGGGGTGTGGGCGGAGGCGCGGCTTTCGATGACCCTGGAATTCATCATACACCAACGTTAGGAACCGCCGTAGATTTGGGAGATAGATTTATAAAATCCTCCCGCACCTACCTGATATATAACCCTTTTAATAACACCAGGAGTGCGCGCAATAGCGCACGAGGAGTGCGTGCAGCAGCACACGAGGAGTGTGCGCAGCAGTGCACCAGGAGTGCGCGCAGCAGGGCACCATAAGTTCGCGCAGCAGCGCACCAGGAGTGAGCGCAGCAGCACACCAGGAGTGCGCGCAGCAGCGCACCAGGAGTGCGCGCAACAGCGCACGGGGAGTGCGCGCAACAGTGCACGAGTAGTGCGCGTAGCAGCGCACCAGGAGTGCGCGCAGTGGCGCACCAGAAGTGCGCGCAGCGGCGCACCAGGAGTGCGCGCAGCAGCGCACCAGGAGTGCGCGCAACAGCATACGAGGAGCGCGCGCAGCAGCATACGAGGAGCGCGCGCAGCAGCATACGAGGAGCGCGCATAGCAGCGCACCAGGAGTGCGCGCAGCAGCGCACCAGGAGTGCGCGCAGCAGCGCACCAGGAGTGCGCGCAACAGCACACGAGGAGCGCGCGCAGCAGCGCACCTGGAGTGCGCGCAGTAGCGCACCAGGCGGGCGCGCAACAGCACACGAAGAGTGCGCGTAAGCCCCTGGTCTTGGATCTAAACATTCAGTGCCTTCACCATCATTACCGTTTTCTGAGGACAAAGGCAAAAATTATTCAAAAAACCCACTGTATGTATCCGTAACCAAGTACCGTTAATTTGTTAGTTTTTATTAATCAAACAAGACTACTCGTCCTTCTCAAACATCCAATCCACGAGCTGGCCAATGCTCACGGATTAAAAGTTCAAAATGGAATATGTTACAAACATGCAATAAACCTCGGTATGGGCCCCTACCGAGGGAAAACTACACACAACAAATCTAGGTCACGATCAGAATCTCATTAACAAAAACGAAATGAGGGTAGCGTCAACTCGGGACTCGAAATAAAAATGGACAGATTTTACTTTGGAAATATGTCTTTGTCCGTAGCAGGCTCACTGAACCGCTCGGATCTCCAACCCGACGCGCTGGGGGAAGTTCACGAGCTGATGTCGTCAGCACCGAGCAGGAAACATGGAACACCCTGCGGCGTCTGGTCTCGTACCCGAAGTCTGCGGGCTCGAATCCCGGGGTGTGGGCGGAGACGCGGCTTTCGATGACCCTGGAATTCATCATACACCAACGGTAAGAACCGCCGTAGATTTGGGAGATAGATTTATAAAATCCTCCCGCACCTACCTGATATATAACCCTTTTAATAACACCAGGAGTGCGCGCAATAGCGCACGAGGAGTGCGTGCAGCAGCACACGAGGAGTGTGCGCAGCAGCGCACCAGGAGTGAGCGCAGCAGCACACGAAGAGTGCGCGTAAGTCCCTGGTCTTGGATCTAAACATTCAGTGCCTTCCCCATCATTACCGTTTTCTGAGGACAAAGGCAAAAATTATTCAAAAAACCCACTGTATGTATCCGTAACCAAGTACCGTTAATTTGTTAGTTTTTATTAATCAAACAAGACTACTCGTCCTTCTCAAACATCCAATCCACAAGCTGGCCAATGCTCACGGATTAAAAGTTCAAAATGGAATATGTTACAAACATGCAATAAACCTCGGTATGGGCCCCTACCGAGGGAAAACTACACACAACAAATCTAGGTCACGATCAGAATCTCATTAACAAAAACGAAATGAGGGTAGCGTCAACTCGGGACTCGAAATAAAAATGGACAGATCTTACTTTGGAAATATGTCTTTGTCCGTAGCAGGCTCACTGAACCGCTCGGATCTCCAACCCAACGCGCTGGGGGAAGTTCACGAGCTGATGTCGTCAGCACCGAGCAGGAAACATGGAACACCCTGCGGCGTCTGGTCTCGTACCCGAAGTCTGCGGGCTCGAATCCCGGGGTGTGGGCGGAGAAGCGGCTTTCGATGACCCTGGAATTCATCATACACCAACGGTAAGAACCGCCGTAGATTTGGGAGATAGATTTATAAAATCCTCCCGCACCTACCTGATATATAACCCTTTTAATAACACCAGGAGTGCGCGCAATAGCGCACGAGGAGTGCGTGCAGCAGCACACGAGGAGTGTGCGCAGCAGTGCACCAGGAGTGCGCGCAGCAGGGCACCATAAGTTCGCGCAGCAGCGCACCAGGAGTGAGCGCAGCAGCACACCAGGAGTGCGCGCAGCAGCGCACCAGGAGTGCGCGCAACAGCGCACAGGGAGTGCGCGCAACAGCGCACGGGGAGTGCGCGCAACAGCGCACGAGTAGTGCGCGTAGCAGCGCACCAGGAGTGCGCGCAGTGGCGCACCAGAAGTGCGCGCAGCGGCGCACCAGGAGTGCGCGCAGCAGCGCACCAGGAGTGCGCGCAACAGCATACGAGGAGCGCGCGCAGCAGCATACGAGGAGCGCGCGCAGCAGCATACGAGGAGCGCGCATAGCAGCGCACCAGGAGTGCGCGCAGCAGCGCACCAGGAGTGCGCGCAGCAGCGCACCAGGAGTGCGCGCAACAGCACACGAGGAGCGCGCGCAGCAGCGCACCTGGAGTGCGCGCAGTAGCGCACCAGGCGGGCGCGCAACAGCACACGAAGAGTGCGCGTAAGCCCCTGGTCTTGGATCTAAACATTCAGTGCCTTCACCATCATTACCGTTTTCTGAGGACAAAGGCAAAAATTAATCAAAAAACCCACTGTATGTATCCGTAACCAAGTACCGTTAATTTGTTAGTTTTTATTAATCAAACAAGACTACTCGTCCTTCTCAAACATCCAATCCACGAGCTGGCCAATGCTCACGGATTAAAAGTTCAAAATGGAATATGTTACAAACATGCAATAAACCTCGGTATGGGCCCCTACCGAGGGAAAACTACACACAACAAATCTAGGTCACGATCAGAATCTCATTAACAAAAACGAAATGAGGGTAGCGTCAACTCGGGACTCGAAATAAAAATGGACAGATCTTACTTTGGAAATATGTCTTTGTCCGTAGCAGGCTCACTGAACCGCTCGGATCTCCAACCCGACGCGCTGGGGGAAGTTCACGAGCTGATGTCGTCAGCACCGAGCAGGAAACATGGAACACCCTGCGGCGTCTGGTCTCGTACCCGAAGTCTGCGGGCTCGAATCCCGGGGTGTGGGCGGAGACGCGGCTTTCGATGACCCTGGAATTCATCATACACCAACGGTAAGAACCGCCGTAGATTTGGGAGATAGATTTATAAAATCCTCCCGCACCTACCTGATATATAACCCTTTTAATAACACCAGGAGTGCGCGCAATAGCGCACGAGGAGTGCGTGCAGCAGCACACGAGGAGTGTGCGCAGCAGCGCACCAGGAGTGAGCGCAGCAGCACACGAAGAGTGCGCGTAAGTCCCTGGTCTTGGATCTAAACATTCAGTGCCTTCACCATCATTACCGTTTTCTGAGGACAAAGGCAAAAATTATTCAAAAAACCCACTGTATGTATCCGTAACCAAGTACCGTTAATTTGTTAGTTTTTATTAATCAAACAAGACTACTCGTCCTTCTCAAACATCCAATCCACGAGCTGGCCAATGCTCACGGATTAAAAGTTCAAAATGGAATATGTTACAAACATGCAATAAACCTCGGTATGGGCCCCTACCGAGGGAAAACTACACACAACAAATCTAGGTCACGATCAGAATCTCATTAACAAAAACGAAATGAGGGTAGCGTCAACTCGGGACTCGAAATAAAAATGGACAGATCTTACTTTGGAAATATGTCTTTGTCCGTAGCAGGCTCACTGAACCGCTCGGATCTCCAACCCGACGCGCTGGGGGAAGTTCACGAGCTGATGTCGTCAGCACCGAGCAGGAAACATGGCACACCCTGCGGCGTCTGGTCTCGTACCCGAAGTCTGCGGGCTCGAATCCCGGGGTGTGGGCGGATACGCGGCTTTCGATGACCCTGGAATTCATCATACACCAACGGTAAGAACCGCCGTAGTTTTGGGAGATAGATTTATAAAATCCTCCCGCACCTACCTGATATATAACCCTTTTAATAACATCAGGAGTGCGCGCAATAGCGCACGAGGAGTGCGTGCAGCAGCACACGAGGAGTGCGTGCAGCAGCACACGAGGAGTGTGCGCAGCACTGCACCAGGAGTGCGCGCAGCAGGGCACCATAAGTTCGCGCAGCAGCGCACCAGGAGTGAGCGCAGCAGCACACCAGGAGTGCGCGCAGCAGCGCACCAGGAGTGCGCGCAACAGCGCACGGGGAGTGCGCGCAACAGCGCACGGGGAGTGCGCGCAACAGTGCACGAGGAGTGCGCGTAGCAGCGCACCAGGAGTGCGCGCAGCGGCGCACCAGAAGTGCGCGCAGCGGCGCACCAGGAGTGCGCGCAGCAGCGCACCAGGAGTGCGCGCAACTGCATACGAGGAGCGCGCGCAGCAGCATACGAGGAGCGCGCGCAGCAGCGCACCAGGAGTGCGCGCAGCAGCGCACCAGGAGTGCGCGCAGCAGCGCACCAGGAGTGCGCGCAACAGCACACGAGGAGCGCGCGCAGCAGCGCACCTGGAGTGCGCGCAGTAGCGCACCAGGCGGGCGCGCAACAGCACACGAAGAGTGCGCGTAAGCCCCTGGTCTTGGATCTAAACATTCAGTGCCTTCACCATCATTACCGTTTTCTGAGGACAAAGGCAAAAATTATTCAAAAAACCCACTGTATGTATCCGTAACCAAGTACCGTTAATTTGTTAGTTTTTATTAATCAAACAAGACTACTCGTCCTTCTCAAACATCCAATCCACGAGCTGGCCAATGCTCACGGATTAAAAGTTCAAAATGGAATATGTTACAAACATGCAATAAACCTCGGTATGGGCCCCTGCCGAGGGAAAACTACACACAACAAATCTAGGTCACGATCAGAATCTCATTAACAAAAACGAAATGAGGGTAGCGTCAACTCGGGACTCGAAATAAAAATGGACAGATCTTACTTTGGAAATATGTCTTTGTCCGTAGCAGGCTCACTGAACCGCTCGGATCTCCAACCTGACGCGCTGGGGGAAGTTCACGAGCTGATGTCGTAAGCACCGAGCAGAAAACATGGAACACCCTGCGGCGTCTGGTCTCGTACCCGAAGTCTGCGGGCTCGAATCCCGGGGTGTGGGCGGAGACGCGGCTTTCGATGACCCTGGAATTCATCATACACCAACGTTAGGAACCGCCGTAGATTTGAGAGATAGATTTATAAAATCCTCCCGCACCTACCTGATATATAACCCTTTTAATAACACCAGGAGTGAGCGCAATAGCGCACGAGTGCGTGCAGCAGCGCACCAGGAGTGCGCGCAGCAGCGCACCAAGAGTGCGCGCAGCAGCGCACCAGGAGTGCGCGCATCAGCACACCAGGAGTGCGCGCAGCAGCGCACCAGGAGTGCGCGCAACAGCACACGAGGAGCGCGCGCAGCAGCGCACCTGGAGTGCGCGCAGTAGCGCACCAGGCGGGCGCGCAACAGCACACGAAGAGTGCGCGTAAGCCCCTGGTCTTGGATCTAAACATTCAGTGACTTCACCATCATTACCGTTTTCTGAGGACAAAGGCAAAAATTATTCAAAAAACCCACTGTATGTAACCGTAACCAAGTACCTACCGTTAATTTGTTAGTTTTTATTAATCAAACAAGACTACTCGTCCTTCTCAAACATCCAATCCACGAGCTGGCCAATGCTCACGGATTAAAAGTTCAAAATGGAATATGTTACAAACATGCAATAAACCTCGGTATGGGGCCCTACCGAGGGTAAACTACACACAACAAATCTAGGTCACGATCAGAATCTCATTAACAAAAACGAAATGAGGGTAGCGTCAACTCGGGACTCGAAATAAACATGGACAGATCTTACTTTGGAAATATGTCTTTGTCCGTAGCAGGCTCACTGAACCGCTCGGATCTCCAACCCGACGCGCTGGGGAGAGTTCACGAGCTGATGTCGTCAGCACCGAGCAGGAAACATGGAACACCCTGCGGCGTCTGGTCTCGTACCCGAAGTCTGCGGGCTCGAATCCCGGGGTGTGGGCGGAGACGCGGCTTTCGATGACCCTGGAATTCATCATACACCAACGTTAGGAACCGCCGTAGATTTGGGAAGATAGATTTATAAAATCCTCCCGCACCTACCTGATATATAACCCTTTTAATAACACCAGGAGTGCGTGCAGCAGCACACGAGGAGTGTGCGCAGCGGCGCACCAGGAGTGCGCGCAGCAGCGCACCAGGAGTGCGCGCAGCAGCGCACCAGGAGTGCGCGCAGCAGCGCACGAGGAGTGCGCGCAGCAGCGCACCAGGAGTGCGCGTAACAGCGCATGGGGAGTGCGCGCAACAGTGCACGAGGAGTGCGCGTAGCAGCGATCCAGGAGTGCGCACAGCGGCGCACCAGGAGTGCGCGCAGCAGCGCACCAGGAGTGCGCGCAACAGCATACGAGGAGCGCGCGCAGCATCATACGAGGAGCGCGCGCAGCAGCGCACCAGGAGTGCGCGCAGTAGCACACGAACAGTGCGCGCAGCAGCGCACCTGGAGTTCGCGCAGTAGCGCACCAGGTGGGCGCGCAACAGCACACGAAGAGTGCGCGTAAGCCCCTGGTCTTGGATCTAAACATTCAGTGCCTTCACCATCATTACCGTTTTCTGAGGACAAAGGCAAAAATTATTCAAAAAACCCACTGTATGTAACCGTAACCAAGTACCGTTAATTTGTTAGTTTTTGTTCATCAAACAAGACTACTCGTCATTCTCAAACATCCAATCCACGAGCTGGCCAATAATCATTTTTTATTTACACTTAAATAACGAGTTACAGATCTTAATGCTATGTACTTGTAAATGTAGGTACCTGCTTATAGTAGAATGCTCACGGATTAAAAGTTCAAAATGGAATATGTTACAAACATGCAATAAACCTCGGTATGGGCCCCTACCGAGGGAAAACTACACACAACAAATCTAGGTCTAGTGCGCGCAATAGCGCACGAGGAGTGCGTGCAGCAGCACACGAGGAGTGCGTGCAGCAGCACACGAGGAGTGTACGCAGCACTGCACCAGGAGTGCGCGCAGCAGGGCACCATAAGTTCGCGCAGCAGCGCACCAGGAGTGAGCGCAGCAGCACACCAGGAGTGCGCGCAGCAGCGCACCAGGAGTGCGCGCAACAGCGCACGGGGAGTGCGCGCAACAGCGCACGGGGAGTGCGCGCAACAGTGCACGAGGAGTGCGCGTAGCAGCGCACCAGGAGTGCGCGCAGTGGCGCACCAGAAGTGCGCGCAGCGGCGCACCAGGAGTGCGCGCAGCAGCGCACCAGGAGTGCGCGCAACAGCATACGAGGAGCGCGCGCAGCAGCATACGAGGAGCGCGCGCAGCAGCGCACCAGGAGTGCGCGCAGCAGCGCACCAGGAGTGCGCGCAGCAGCGCACCAGGAGTGCGCGCAACAGCACACGAGGAGCGCGCGCAGCAGCGCACCTGGAGTGCGCGCAGTAGCGCACCAGGCGGGCGCGCAACAGCACACGAAGAGTGCGCGTAAGCCCCTGGTCTTGGATCTAAACATTCAGTGCCTTCACCATCATTACCGTTTTCTGAGGACAAGGGCAAAAATTATTCAAAAAACCCACTGTATGTAACCGTAACCAAGTACCTACCGTTAATTTGTTAGTTTTTATTAATCAAACAAGACTACTCGTCCTTCTCAAACATCCAATCCACGAGCTGGCCAATGCTCACGGATTAAAAGTTCAAAATGGAATATGTTACAAACATGCAATAAACCTCGGTATGGGGCCCTACCGAGGGAAAACTACACACAACAAATCTAGGTCACGATCAGAATCTCATTAACAAAAACGAAATGAGGGTAGCGTCAACTCGGGACTCGAAATAAAAATGGACAGATCTTACTTTGGAAATATGTCTTTGTCCGTAGCAGGCTCACTGAACCGCTCGGATCTCCAACCCGACGCGCTGGGGGAAGTTCACGAGCTGATGTCGTCAGCACCGAGCAGGAAACATGGAACACCCTGCGGCGTCTGGTCTCGTACCCGAAGTCTGCGGGCTCGAATCCCGGGGTGTGGGCGGAGACGCGGCTTTCGATGACCCTGGAATTCATCATACACCAACGTTAGGAACCGCCGTAGATTTGGGAGATAGATTTATAAAATCCTCCCGCACCTACCTGATATATAACCCTTTTAATAACACCAGGAGTGCGCGCAATAGCGCACGAGGAGTGCGTGCAGCAGCACACGAGGAGTGTGCGCAGCAGCGCACCAGGAGTGCGCGCAGCAGCGCACCAGGAGTGCGCGCAACAGCATACGAGGAGCGCGCGCAGCAGCATACGAGGAGCGCGCGCAGCAGCGCACCAGGAGTGCGCGCAGCAGCACACGAAGAGTGCGCGCAGCAGCGCACCTGGAGTGCGCGCAGTAGCGCACCAGGCGGGCGCGCAACAGCACACGAAGAGTGCGCGTAAGCCCCTGGTCTTGGATCTAAACATTCAGTGCCTTCACCATCATTACCGTCTTCTGAGGACAAAGGCAAAAATTATTCAAAAAACCCACTGTATGTAACCGTAACCAAGTACCGTTAATTTGTTAGTTTTTATTAATCAAACAAGACTACTCGTCCTTCTCAAACATCCAATCCACGAGCTGGCCAATGCTCACGGATTAAAAGTTCAAAATGGAATATGTTACAAACATGCAATAAACCTCGGTATGGGCCCCTACCGAGGGAAAACTACACACAACAAATCTAGGTCACGATCAGAATCTCATTAACAAAAACGAAATGAGGGTAGCGTCAACTCGGGACTCTAAATAAAAATGGACAGATCTTACTTTGGAAATATGTCTTTGTCCGTAGCAGGCTCACTGAACCGCTCGGATCTCCAACCCGACGCGCTGGGGGAAGTTCACGAGCTGATGTCGTCAGCACCGAGCAGGAAACATGGAACACCCTGCGGCGTCTGGTCTCGTACCCGAAGTCTGCGGGCTCGAATCCCGGGGTGTGGGCGGAGACGCGGCTTTCGATGTCCCTGGAATTCATCATAAACCAACGTTAGGAACCGCCGTAGATTTGGGAGATAGATTTATAAAATCCTCCCGCACCTACCTGATATATAACTCTTTTAATAAAACCAGGAGTGCGCGCAATAGCGCACGAGGAGTGTGCGCAGCAGCGCACCAGAAGTGCGCGCAGCAGCGCACCAGGAGTGCGCGCAGCAGCACACCAGGAGTGCGCGCAGCAGCGCACCAGGAGTGCGCGCAGCAGCGCACCAGGAGTGCGCGTAACAGCGCATGGGGAGTGCGCGCAACAGTGCACGAGGAGTGCGCGTAGCAGCGCACCAGGAGTGCGCACAGCGGCGCACCAGGAGTGCGCGCAGCAGCGCACCAGGAGTGCGCGCAACAGCATACGAGGAGCGCGCGCAGCATCATACGAGGAGCGCGCGCAGCAGCACACCAGGAGTGCGCGCAGTAGCACACGAAGAGTGCGCGCAGCAGCGCACCTGGAGTTCGCGCAGTAGCGCACCAGGTGGGCGCGCAACAGCACACGAAGAGTTCGCGTAAGCCCCTGGTCTTGGATCTAAACATTCAGTGCCTTCACCATCATTACCGTTTTCTGAGGACAAAGGCAAAAATTATTCAAAAAACCCACTGTATGTAACCGTAACCAAGTACCGTTAATTTGTTAGTTTTTGTTAATCAAACAAGACTACTCGTTCTTCTCAAACATCCAATCCACGAGCTGGCCAATAATCATTTTTTATTTACACTTAAATAACTAGTTACAGATCTTAATGCTATGTACTTGTAAATGTAGGTACCTGCTTATAGTAGAATGCTCACGGAATAAAAGTTCAAAATGGAATATGTTACAAACATGCAATAAACCTCGGTATGGGCCTCTACCGAGGGAAAACTGCACACAACAAATCTAGGTCACGATCAGAATCTCATTAACAAAAACGAAATGAGGGTAACGTCAACTCGGGACTCGAAATAAAAATGGACAGATCTTACTTTGGAAATATGTCTTTGTCCGTAGCAGGCTCACTGAACCGCTCGGATCTCCAACCCGACGCGCTGGGGGAAGTTCAAGTGCTGATGTCGTCAGCACCGAGCAGGAAACATGGAACACCCTGCGGCGTCTGGTCTCGTACCCGAAGTCTGCGGGCTCGAATCCCGGGGTGTGGGCGGAGACGCGGCTTTCGATGTCCCTGGAATTCATCATACACCCACGTTAGGAACCGCCGTAGATTTGGGAGATAGATTTATAAAATCCTCCTGCACCTACCTGATATATATTATAACCCTTTTAATAACACCAGGAGTGCGTGCAGCAGCACACGAGGAGTGTGCGCAGCAGCGCACCAGGAGTGCGCGCAGCAGCGCACCAGGAGTGCGCGCAACAGCATACGAGGAGCGCGCGCAGCAGCATACGAGGAGCGCGCGCAGCAGCGCACCAGGAGTGCGCGCAGCAGCACACGAAGAGTGCGCGCGGCAGCGCACCTGGAGTGCGCGCAGTAGCGCACCAGGCGGGCGCGCAACAGCACACGAAGAGTGCGCGTAAGCCCCTGGTCTTGGATCTAAACATTCAGTGCCTTCACCATAATTACCGTTTTCTGAGGACAAAGGCAAAAATTATTCAAAAAACCCACTGTATGTAACCGTAACCAAGTACCGTTAATTTGTTAGTTTTTATTAATCAAACAAGACTACTCGTCCTTCTCAAACATCCAATCCACGAGCTGGCCAATGCTCACGGATTAAAAGTTCAAAATGGAATATGTTACAAACATGCAATAAACCTCGGTATGGGCCCCTACCGAGGGAAAACTACACACAACAAATCTAGGTCACGATCAGAATCTCATTAACAAAAACGAAATGAGGGTAGCGTCAACTCGGGACTCTAAATAAAAATGGACAGATCTTACTTTGGAAATATGTCTTTGTCCGTAGCAGGCTCACTGAACCGCTCGGATTTCCAACCCGACGCGCTGGGGGAAGTTCACGAGCTGATAGATGTCGTCAGCACCGAGCAGGAAACATGGAACACCCTGCGGCGTCTGGTCTCGTACCCGAAGTCTGCGGGCTCGAATCCCGGGGTGTGGGCGGAGACGCGGCTTTCGATGTCCCTGGAATTCATCATAAACCAACGTTAGGAACCGCCGTAGATTTGGGAGATAGATTTATAAAATCCTCCCGCACCTACCTGATATATATTATAACCCTTTTAATAACACCAGGAGTGCGCGCAATAGCGCACGAGGTGTGCGTGCAGCAGCACACGAGGAGTGTGCGCAGCAGCGCACCAGGAGTGCGCGCAGCAGCGCACCAGGAGTGCGCGCAGCAGCACACCAGGAGTGCGCGCAGCAGTGCACCAGGAGTGCGCACAGCAGCGCACCAGGAGTGCGCGCAATAGCGCACGAGGAGTGCGTGCAGCAGCACACGAGGAGTGTGCGCAGCAGCGCACCAGGAGTGCGCGCAGCAGCGCACCAGGAGTGCGCGCAACAGCATACGAGGAGCGCGCGCAGCAGCATACGAGGAGCGCGCGCAGCAGCGCACCAGGAGTGCGCGCAGCAGCACACGAAGAGTGCGCGCAGCAGCGCACCTGGAGTGCGCGCAGTAGCGCACCAGGCGGGCGCGCAACAGCACACGAAGAGTTTGCGTAAGCCCCTGGTCTTGGATCTAAACATTCAGTGCCTTCACCATAATTACCGTTTTCTGAGGACAAAGGCAAAAATTATTCAAAAAACCCACTGTATGTAACCGTAACCAAGTACCGTTAATTTGTTAGTTTTTATTAATCAAACAAGACTACTCGTCCTTCTCAAACATCCAATCCACGAGCTGGCCAATGCTCACGGATTAAAAGTTCAAAATGGAATATGTTACAAACATGCAATAAACCTCGGTATGGGCCCCTACCGAGGGAAAACTACACACAACAAATCTAGGTCACGATCAGAATCTCATTAACATAAACGAAATGAGGGTAGCGTCAACTCGGGACTCTAAATAAAAATGGACAGATCTTACTTTGGAAATATGTCTTTGTCCGTAGCAGGCTCACTGAACCGCTCGGATCTCCAACCCGACGCGCTGGGGGAAGTTCACGAGCTGATGTCGTCAGCACCGAGCAGGAAACATGGAACACCCTGCGGCGTCTGGTCTCGTACCCGAAGTCTGCGGGCTCGAATCCCGGGGTGTGGGCGGAGACGCGGCTTTCGATGACCCTGGAATTCATCATACACCAACGTTAGGAACCGCCGTAGATTTGGGAGATAGATTTATAAAATCCTCCCGCACCTACCTGATATATAACCCTTTTAATAACACCAGGAGTGCGCGCAATAGCGCACGAGGAGTGCGTGCAGCAGCACACGAGGAGTGTGCGCAGCAGCGCACCAGGAGTGCGCGCAGCAGCGCACCAGGAGTGCGCGCAACAGCATACGAGGAGCGCGCGCAGCAGCATACGAGGAGCGCGCGCAGCAGCGCACCAGGAGTGCGCGCAGCAGCACACGAAGAGTGCGCGCAGCAGCACACGAAGAGTGCGCGCAGCAGCGCACCTGGAGTGCGCGCAGTAGCGCACCAGGCGGGCGCGCAACAGCACACGAAGAGTGCGCGTAAGCCCCTGGTCTTGGATCTAAACATTCAGTGCCTTCACCATCATTACCGTTTTCTGAGGACAAAGGCAAAAATTATTCAAAAAACCCACTGTATGTAACCGTAACCAAGTACCGTTAATTTGTTAGTTTTTGTTAATCAAACAAGACTACTCGTCCTTCTCAAACATCCAATCCACGAGCTGGCCAATGCTCACGGATTAAAAGTTCAAAATGGAATATGTTACAAACATGCAATAAACCTCGGTATGGGCCCCTACCGAGGGAAAACTACACACAACAAATCTAGGTCACGATCAGAATCTCATTAACAAAAACGAAATGAGGGTAGCGTCAACTCGGGACTCGAAATAAAAATGGACAGATCTTACTTTGGAAATATGTCTTTGTCCGTAACAGGCTCACTGAACCGCTCGGATCTCCAACCCGACGCGCTGGAGGAAGTTCACGAGCTGATGTCGTCAGCACCGAGCAGGAAACATGGAACACCCTGCGGCGTCTGGTCTCGTACCCGAAGTCTGCGGGCTCGAATCCCGGGGTGTGGGCGGAGACGCGGCTTTCGATGACCCTGGAATTCATCATACACCCAACGTTAGGAACCGCCGTAGATTTGGGAGATAGATTTATAAAATCCTCCCGCACCTACCTGATATATAACCCTTTTAATAACACCAGGAGTGCGCGCAATAGCGCACGAGGAGTGCGTGCAGCAGCGCACCAGGAGTGCGCGCAGCAGCGCACCAGGAGTGCGCGCAGCAGCGCACCAGGAGTGCGCGCATCAGCACACCAGGAGTGCGCGCAGCAGCGCACCAGGAGTGCGCGCAACAGCACACGAGGAGCGCGCGCAGCAGCGCACCTGGAGTGCGCGCAGTAGCGCACCAGGCGGGCGCGCAACAGCACACGAAGAGTGCGCGTAAGCCCCTGGTCTTGGATCTAAACATTCAGTGCCTTCACCATCATTACCGTTTTCTGAGGACAAAGGCAAAAATTATTCAAAAGTTCAAAATGGAATATGTTACAAACATGCAATAAACCTCGGTATGGGCCTCTACCGAGGGAAAACTGCACACAACAAATCTAGGTCACGATCAGAATCTCATTAACAAAAACGAAATGAGGGTAACGTCAACTCGGGACTCGAAATAAAAATGGACAGATCTTACTTTGGAAATATGTCTTTGTCCGTAGCAGGCTCACTGAACCGCTCGGATCTCCAACCCGACGCGCTGGGGGAAGTTCACGTGCTGATGTCGTCAGCACCGAGCAGGAAACATGGAACACCCTGCGGCGTCTGGTCTCGTACCCGAAGTCTGCGGGCTCGAATCCCGGGGTGTGGGCGGAGACGCGGCTTTCGATGTCCCTGGAATTCATCATACACCAACGTTAGGAACCGCCGTAGATTTGGGAGATAGATTTATAAAATCCTCCCGCACCTACCTGATATATAACCCTTTTAATAACACCAGGAGTGCGCGCAATAGCGCACGAGGTGTGCGTGCAGCAGCACACGAGGAGTGTGCGCAGCAGCGCACCAGGAGTGCGCGCAGCAGCGCACGAGGTGTGCGTGCAGCAGCACACGAGGAGTGTGCGCAGCAGCGCACCAGGAGTGCGCGCAGCAGCGCACCAGGAGTGCGCGCAGCAGCACACCAGGAGTGCGCGCAGCAGCGCACCAGGAGTGCGCGCAGCAGCGCACCAGGAGTGCGCGCAACAGCACACGAGGAGCGCGCGCAGCAGCGCACCTGGAGTGCGCGCAGTAGCGCACCAGGCGGGCGCGCAACAGCACACGAAGAGTGCGCGTAAGCCCCTGGTCTTGGATCTAAACATTCAGTGCCTTCACCATCATTACCGTTTTCTGAGGACAAAGGCAAAAATTATTCAAAAGTTCAAAATGGAATATGTTACAAACATGCAATAAACCTCGGTATGGGCCTCTACCGAGGGAAAACTGCACACAACAAATCTAGGTCACGATCAGAATCTCATTAACAAAAACGAAATGAGGGTAACGTCAACTCGGGACTCGAAATAAAAATGGACAGATCTTACTTTGGAAATATGTCTTTGTCCGTAGCAGGCTCACTGAACCGCTCGGATCTCCAACCCGACGCGCTGGGGGAAGTTCACGTGCTGATGTCGTCAGCACCGAGCAGGAAACATGGAACACCCTGCGGCGTCTGGTCTCGTACCCGAAGTCTGCGGGCTCGAATCCCGGGGTGTGGGCGGAGACGCGGATTTCGATGTCCCTGGAATTCATCATACACAACGTTAGGAACCGCCGTAGATTTGGGAGATAGATTTATAAAATCCTCCCGCACCTACCTGATATATAACCCTTTTAATAACACCAGGAGTGCGCGCAATAGCGTACGAGGTGTGCGTGCAGCAGCACACGAGGAGTGTGCGCAGCAGCGCACCAGGAGTGCGCGCAGCAGCGCACCAGGAGTGCGCGCAGCAGCGCACCAGGAGTGCGCGCAGCAGCGCACCAGGAGTGCGCGCAACAGCACACGAGGAGCGCGCGCAGCAGCGCACCTGGAGTGCGCGCAGTAGCGCACCAGGCGGGCGCGCAACAGCACACGAAGAGTGCGCGTAAGCCCCTGGTCTTGGATCTAAACATTCAGTGCCTTCACCATCATTACCGTTTTCTGAGGACAAAGGCAAAAATTATTCAAAAGTTCAAAATGGAATATGTTACAAACATGCAATAAACCTCGGTATGGGCCTCTACCGAGGGAAAACTGCACACAACAAATCTAGGTCACGATCAGAATCTCATTAACAAAAACGAAATGAGGGTAGCGTCAACTCGGGACTCTAAATAAAAATGGACAGATCTTACTTTGGAAATATGTCTTTGTCCGTAGCAGGCTCACTGAACCGCTCGGATCTCCAACCCGACGCGCTGGGGAAAGTTCACGAGCTGATGTCGTCAGCACCGAGCAGGAAACATGGAACACCCTGCGGCGTCTGGTCTCGTACCCGAAGTCTGCGGGCTCGAATCCCGGGGTGTGGGCGGAGACGCGGCTTTCGATGACCCTGGAATTCATCATACACCAACGTTAGGAACCGCCGTAGATTTGGGAGATAGATTTATAAAATCCTCCCGCACCTACCTGATATATAACCCTTTTAATAACACCAGGAGTGCGCGCAATAGCGCACGAGGAGTGCGTGCAGCAGCACACGAGGAGTGTGCGCAGCAGCGCACCAGGAGTGCGCGCAGCAGCGCACCAGGAGTGCGCGCAACAGCATACGAGGAGCGCGCGCAGCAGCATACGAGGAGCGCGCGCAGCAGCGCACCAGGAGTGCGCGCAGCAGCACACGAAGAGTGCGCGCAGCAGCGCACCTGGAGTGCGCGCAGTAGCGCACCAGGCGGGCGCGCAACAGCACACGAAGAGTGCGCGTAAGCCCCTGGTCTTGGATCTAAACATTCAGTGCCTTCACCATCATTACCGTTTTCTGAGGACAAAGGCAAAAATTATTCAAAAAACCCACTGTATGTAACCGTAACCAAGTACCGATAATTTGTTAGTTTTTATTAATCAAACAAGACTACTCGTCCTTCTCAAACATCCAATCCACGAGCTGGCCAATGCTCACGGATTAAAAGTTCAAAATGGAATATGTTACAAACATGCAATAAACCTCGGTATGGGCCCCTACAGAGGGAAAACTACACACAACAAATCTAGGTCACGATCAGAATCTCATTAACAAAAACGAAATGAGGGTAGCGTCAACTCGGGACTCGAAATAAAAATGGACAGATCTTACTTTGGAAATATGTCTTTGTCCGTAACAGGCTCACTGAACCGCTCGGATTTCCAACCCGACGCGCTGGGGGAAGTTCACGAGCTGATAGATGTCGTCAGCACCGAGCAGGAAACATGGAACACCCTGCGGCGTCTGGTCTCGTACCCGAAGTCTGCGGGCTCGAATCCCGGGGTGTGGGCGGAGACGCGGCTTTCGATGACCCTGGAATTCATCATACACCAACGTTAGGAACCGCCGTAGATTTGGGAGATAGATTTATAAAATCCTCCCGCACCTACCTGATATATAACCCTTTTAATAACACTAGGAGTGCGCGCAATAGCGCACGAGGAGTGCGTGCAGCTGCACACGAGGAGTGTGCGCAGCAGCGCACCAGGAGTGCGCGCAGCAGCGCACCAGGAGTGCGCTCAGCAGCGCACCAGGAGTGCGCGTAACAGCGCATGGGGAGTGCGCGCTACAGTGCACGAGGAGTGCGCGTAGCAGCGCACCAGGAGTGCGCACAGCGGCGCACCAGGAGTGCGCGCAGCAGCGCACCAGGAGTGCGCGCAACAGCATACGAGGAGCGCGCGCAGCATCATACGAGGAGCGCGCGCAGCAGCGCACCAGGAGTGCGCGCAGTATCACACGAACAGTGCGCGCAGCAGCGCACCTGGAGTTCGCGCAGTAGCGCACCAGGTGGGCGCGCAACAGCACACGAAGAGTGCGCGTAAGCCCCTGGTCTTGGATCTAAACATTCAGTGCCTTCACCATCATTACCGTTTTCTGAGGACAAAGGCAAAAATTATTCAAAAAACCCACTGTATGTAACCGTAACCAAGTACCGTTAATTTGTTAGTTTTTGTTAATCAAACAAGACTACTCGTCCTTCTCAAACATCCAATCCACGAGCTGGCCAATAATCATTTTTTATTTACACTTAAATAACTAGTTACAGATCTTAATGCTATGTACTTGTAAATGTAGGTACCTGCTTATAGTAGAATGCTCACGGATTAAAAGTTCAAAATGGAATATGTTACAAACATGCAATAAACCTCGGTATGGGCCTCTACCGAGGGAAAACTGCACACAACAAATCTAGGTCACGATCAGAATCTCATTAACAAAAACGAAATGAGGGTAACGTCAACTCGGGACTCGAAATAAAAATGAACAGATCTTACTTACTTACTTACTTACTTACTTACTTTAAAAATTGCGAATTTTAAACTAGTTTCTATATCGTGTAGACCTAACAGGCACGGTGGAGCATGTATACTTATAAAAAATTATCTGGATTGTAAGAATATTAATGAAATCTCTGATCTTGCTATTCCTGGGGTGATTGAATGCTGTGCAATAGAGATACCTCAACACAAAATGTACTTATTATGTGTTTATAGGGCAGTTAAGAAAGATAAAATTATTGTAGACAGGTTCTTTACGCAGTTTAAAGCTATTTTAGATATTTTATGCTCCAAACCTGATTATAAAGTCGTAGCATGTGGAGACTACAACATAAATATACTAGAAAATGTTCCTCGAGTAAAAGAGTTTAAAGAGCTTATATATCAATATAATCTTAACTTTCATTTTGATATCCCGACTCGACTTCGCAGTGGTACCTGCATTGATAACGTTATCCACAATGCTAGAGGAAGCACTGGAGAAGTAATTGAATTAGC
The DNA here is from genome assembly GCA_964023185.1 of Macaria liturata. Lineage (NCBI taxonomy): Eukaryota > Metazoa > Arthropoda > Insecta > Lepidoptera > Geometridae > Macaria > Macaria liturata. The sequence continues at coordinate 5,070,560 of OZ026814.1, read as the reverse complement.
TCTATCAGACCATACCGCACAATATTTTAAATGCCCAGTAAAGAAAAGTTGCCGCATCAGGACTTGGTATATAATAAAAAGAGATTACAGTGCAGATAATAGACGCAAATTTCTAAGTGCAATTAGCAGTCTTACTTTCCAAGATGTGTACAATAGTGAAAATCCGAATGTAGCATTCAGTAATTTCCATGAAATTTTTGTCATGTTGTACAAAATGTGTTTCCCTGAAATTCGAATTAAATGTTCCCACACTAAAAAACAACCATGGGTATCGAAAGGTATAAAAGCGTGTGCGAGAAAAAAAATTAGTCTACTTTGGAAATATAGATCCAGTAAAACTGAAATCGATAGGAATTACTTGAAAACGTATACTAAGCGGTTTAAGAAAATTGTACATTTGACACAAAAAGTACAGAACAATTACCATATTCTTACTTCAAAAAGTAAGTCAAAGGCAACTTGGAACGTGATTAACAGGCAGAAAGCGTGCTATCCTGATGAAACGATATCTGAGCTAGTGACTGATGATGGAAATACAATATATGAACCTAAGGCAATGGCCGACTATTTCAATGATTATTTTATAAGTGTTGGCAAATGTAATAGAGATAAAACAGTTCAAAACAGTCAAAACAATCTGACCAATATTACTAGTAATAAATCATTGTTCTTGACCCCCACTATCCCTTCAGATATTGATAGAATCATACGAGGACTCAATAAAACTAATAGTGTAGGTTCTGATGGTGTTCGCACTGATATTATAAAAGACGTATCTCTGTATATAGCCCCAGTGCTTAGCCATATCATAAATGTATGTATGGAAAACGGAGTGTTTCCTGATGCTTTGAAAATATCTGTTGTGAAACCATTACATAAAAAAGGTGGAAAATCAAACGTGGGCAATTATCGGCCAGTGGCCCTAATTCCAATTTTCTCCAAAGTAATAGAAAAAGTCATATATTTACAAATATACAATTATTTCGAATCCAATAAACTATTTTCAAAGCACCAGTACGGATTTAGAAAAGAAAAAACGATCAATATGGCAATATACGATTTTCTAAAAAAAAGTTATGACTAATGTAGACAAAAGGAAAAAAGTTGTGGCACTGTATATGGACATGTCAAAGGCTTTTGATAATGTAAATCATGAAATACTATTGGAGAAGTTATGTAAATATGGAATAAGAGGGAATGTAAATTCGTTACTAAGAAGTTACTTAACTAATAGACGCCAAAATATAGAATTGAAACAGATGTGCTCAAAGACAATGACTTTAAAGGCCTATAAATCAGAAACGCGAAAAGTCCAGTTTGGAGTCCCTCAAGGCAGTGTACTAGGCCCATTATTGTTCCTAATTTACATAAATGACTTGCCCAATATAACGAAACACGATGTGACATTGTTTGCAGATGATTGTACAATATTATTTATACATGACAAGCTAAGCGCAATTCAAGCTGACATAAGTAGTACGTTGACATCAATAATAAATTGGCTACATAGTAATAATTTAAAAATTAACATAAGTAAAACAAACATGATGTATTTTAGAAATAGACATAACGATAATACTAATTTTGACATCTATCACAACACTGAGAAGATAAATGAAGTAATAGTAGCCCGTTTCTTAGGAGTAAATATAGACCATAAATTAGATTGGGAACAGCATGTTGATAATGTATGTAAACGGGTGCACAAATTTGCCTATGCACTATTTCAACTCCGGAAAGTAGCTAGTGACGCAACTCTATTAACAGCGTATCATGGCCATGTGGCATCAATATTACGATATGGAATCATGTTTTGGGGCAATTCCACAAAGCGAACTAGAGCTTTCATAGCCCAGAAGCGCTGTATAAGAGCAATATGTAGACTCAAAAAAAGAGACTCATGTAGAGAATATTTTACAAAACTGAAATTGCTTACAGTACCATGCTTGTATATACGAGAGGTAGCTATGTTTGTAAAAACAAATCCTGAAATGTTTAGAATACGGTCACATAATAAGAGGCATGAAGGAAGATTATATGTAGCTCCGTCGAGCACAGCGTACCTGAACAAAAGTGTGTTTTGTATGGCAATTCATATATATAATAAATTGCCTAAAACTATTACAAGCTTGGATGAAATACTAAGTTTTAAACATAAGTTGAATGAGTTTTTAATACAGAAAGCATATTATTCAGTGGATCTATTTTTAAAAGATTGATTTGAAAACTGATTTGACTAGTGCAATTTAATGTGTGTGTTTAGTGTTAAGTATGAATGTTCTCAAATGTGTATAAGTAGCTATGTATTTTTTATTTAATTATTATGTTTCAACAGTGAATAATAACATTTAATGACATGACTGCATATTATAATAGATCATATAACAAATACCTGTAAACCCTTTTCGGGTAGAAACTAGAGAGCCATACTAATTACATTACGATCTTAATAGTAATGTGAATGTACATCCTATACCACCTAGTTTCCAGGAAATAAATATTTCATTTCATTTCATTTCATTTCATTTCATTACTTTGGAAATATGTCTTTGTCCGTAGCAGGCTCACTGAACCGCTCGGATCTCCAACCCGACGCGCTGGGGGAAGTTCACGTGCTGATGTCGTCAGCACCGAGCAGGAAACATGGAACACCCTGCGGCGTCTGGTCTCGTACCCGAAGTCTGCGGGCTCGAATCCCGGGGTGTGGGCGGAGACGCGGCTTTCGATGTCCCTGGAATTCATCATACACCAACGTTAGGAACCGCCGTAGATTTGGGAGATAGATTTATAAAATCCTCCCGCACCTACCTGATATATAACCCTTTTAATAACACCAGGAGTGCGCGCAATAGCGTACGAGGTGTGCGTGCAGCAGCACACGAGGAGTGTGCGCAGCAGCGCACCAGGAGTGCGCGCAGCAGCGCACCAGGAGTGCGCGCAGCAGCGCACCAGGAGTGCGCGCAGCAGCGCAACAGGAGTGCGCGCAGCAGCGCACCAGGAGTGCGCGCAGCAGCGCACCAGGAGTGCGCGCAGCAGCGCACCAGGAGTGCGCGCAGCAGCGCACCAGGAGTGCGCGCAGCAGCGCACCAGGAGTGCGCGCAACAGCACACGAGGAGCGCGCGCAGCAGCGCACCTGGAGTGCGCTCAGTAGCGCACCAGGCGGGCGCACAACAGCACACGAAGAGTGCGCGTAAGCCCCTGGTCTTGGATCTAAACATTCAGTGCCTTCACCATCATTACCGTTTTCTGAGGACAAAGGCAAACATTATTCAAAAAACCCACTGTATGTGACCGTAACCAAGTACCGTTAATTTGTTAGTTTTTATTAATCAAACAAGACTACTCGTCCTTCTCAAACATCCAATCCACGAGCTGGCCAATGCTCACGGATTAAAAGTTCAAAATGGAATATGTTACAAACATGCAATAAACCTCGGTATGGGCCCCTACCGAGGGAAAACTACACACAACAAATCTAGGTCACGATCAGAATCTCATTAACAAAAACGAAATGAGGGTAGCGTCAACTCGGGACTCTAAATAAAAATGGACAGATCTTACTTTGGAAATATGTCTTTGTCCGTAGCAGGCTCACTGAACCGCTCGGATCTCCAACCCGACGCGCTGGGGAAAGTTCACGAGCTGATGTCGTCAGCACCGAGCAGGAAACATGGAACACCCTGCGGCGTCTGGTCCCGTACCCGAAGTCTGCGGGCTCGAATCCCGGGGTGTGGGCGGAGACGCGGCTTTCGATGACCCTGGAATTCATCATACACCAACGTTAGGAACCGCCGTAGATTTGGGAGATAGATTTATAAAATCCTCCCGCACCTACCTGATATATAACCCTTTTAATAACACCAGGAGTGCGTGCAGCAGCACACGAGGAGTGTGCGCAGCAGCGCACCAGGAGTGCGCGCAGCAGCGCACCAGGAGTGCGCGCAACAGCATACGAGGAGCGCGCGCAGCAGCATACGAGGAGCGCGCGCAGCAGCGCACCAGGAGTGCGCGCAGCAGCACACGAAGAGTGCGCGCAGCAGCGCACCTGGAGTGCGCGCAGTAGCGCACCAGGCGGGCGCGCAACAGCACACGAAGAGTGCGCGTAAGCCCCTGGTCTTGGATTTAAACATTCAGTGCCTTCACCATCATTACCGTTTTCTGAGGACAAAGGCAAAAATTATTCAAAAAACCCACTGTATGTAACCGTAACCAAGTACCGATAATTTGTTAGTTTTTATTAATCAAACAAGACTACTCGTCCTTCTCAAACATCCAATCCACGAGCTGGCCAATGCTCACGGATTAAAAGTTCAAAATGGAATATGTTACAAACATGCAATAAACCTCGGTATGGGCCCCTACAGAGGGAAAACTACACACAACAAATCTAGGTCACGATCAGAATCTCATTAACAAAAACGAAATGAGGGTAGCGTCAACTCGGGACTCGAAATAAAAATGGACAGATCTTACTTTGGAAATATGTCTTTGTCCGTAGCAGGCTCACTGAACCGCTCGGATTTCCAACCCGACGCGCTGGGGGAAGTTCACGAGCTGATAGATGTCGTCAGCACCGAGCAGGAAACATGGAACACCCTGCGGCGTCTGGTCTCGTACCCGAAGTCTGCGGGCTCGAATCCCGGGGTGTGGGCGGAGACGCGGCTTTCGATGACCCTGGAATTCATCATACACCAACGTTAGGAACCGCCGTAGATTTGGGAGATAGATTTATAAAATCCTCCCGCACCTACCTGATATATAACCCTTTTAATAACACTAGGAGTGCGCGCAATAGCGCACGAGGAGTGCGTGCAGCTGCACACGAGGAGTGTGCGCAGCAGCGCACCAGGAGTGCGCGCAGCAGCGCACCAGGAGTGCGCGTAACAGCGCATGGGGAGTGCGCGCAACAGTGCACGAGGAGTGCGCGTAGCAGCGCACCAGGAGTGCGCACAGCGGCGCACCAGGAGTGCGCGCAGCAGCGCACCAGGAGTGCGCGCAACAGCATACGAGGAGCGCGCGCAGCAGCGCACCAGGAGTGCGCGCAGTAGCGCACCAGGTGGGCGCGCAACAGCACACGAAGAGTGCGCGTAAGCCCCTGGTCTTGGATCTAAACATTCAGTGCCTTCACCATCATTACCGTTTTCTGAGGACAAAGGCAAAAATTATTCAAAAAACCCACTGTATGTAACCGTAACCAAGTACCGTTAATTTGTTAGTTTTTGTTAATCAAACAAGACTACTCGTCCTTCTCAAACATCCAATCCACGAGCTGGCCAATAATCATTTTTTATTTACACTTAAATAACTAGTTACAGATCTTAATGCTATGTACTTGTAAATGTAGGTACCTGCTTATAGTAGAATGCTCACGGATTAAAAGTTCAAAATGGAATATGTTACAAACATGCAATAAACCTCGGTATGGGCCTCTACCGAGGGAAAACTGCACACAACAAATCTAGGTCACGATCAGAATCTCATTAACAAAAACGAAATGAGGGTAACGTCAACTCGGGACTCGAAATAAAAATGGACAGATCTTACTTTGGAAATATGTCTTTGTCCGTAGCAGGCTCACTGAACCGCTCGGATCTCCAACCCGACGCGCTGGGGGAAGTTCACGTGCTGATATCGTCAGCACCGAGCAGGAAACATGGAACACCCTGCGGCGTCTGGTCTCGTACCCGAAGTCTGCGGGCTCGAATCCCGGGGTGTGGGCGGAGACGCGGCTTTCGATGTCCCTGGAATTCATCATACACCAACGTTAGGAACCGCCGTAGATTTGGGAGATAGATTTATAAAATCCTCCCGCACCTACCTGATATATAACCCTTTTAATAACACCAGGAGTGCGCGCAATAGCGTACGAGGTGTGCGTGCAGCAGTACACGAGGAGTGTGCGCAGCAGCGCACCAGGAGTGCGCGCAGCAGCGCACCAGGAGTGCGCGCAGCAGCGCACCAGGAGTGCGCGCAACAGCACACGAGGAGCGCGCGCAGCAGCGCACCTGGAGTGCGCTCAGTAGCGCACCAGGCGGGCGCACAACAGCACACGAAGAGTGCGCGTAAGCCCCTTTTCTTGGATCTAAACATTCAGTGCCTTCACCATCATTACCGTTTTCTGAGGACAAAGGCAAACATTATTCAAAAAACCCACTGTATGTGACCGTAACCAAGTACCGTTAATTTGTTAGTTTTTATTAATCAAACAAGACTACTCGTCCTTCTCAAACATCCAATCCACGAGCTGGCCAATGCTCACGGATTAAAAGTTCAAAATGGAATATGTTACAAACATGCAATAAACCTCGGTATGGGCCCCTACCGAGGGAAAACTACACACAACAAATCTAGGTCACGATCAGAATCTCATTAACAAAAACGAAATGAGGGTAGCGTCAACTCGGGACTCTAAATAAAAATGGACAGATCTTACTTTGGAAATATGTCTTTGTCCGTAGCAGGCTCACTGAACCGCTCGGATCTCCAACCCGACGCGCTGGGGAAAGTTCACGAGCTGATGTCGTCAGCACCGAGCAGGAAACATGGAACACCCTGCGGCGTCTGGTCCCGTACCCGAAGTCTGCGGGCTCGAATCCCGGGGTGTGGGCGGAGACGCGGCTTTCGATGACCCTGGAATTCATCATACACCAACGTTAGGAACCGCCGTAGATTTGGGAGATAGATTTATAAAATCCTCCCGCACCTACCTGATATATAACCCTTTTAATAACACCAGGAGTGCGCGCAATAGCGCACGAGGAGTGCGTGCAGCAGCACACGAGGAGTGTGCGCAGCAGCGCACCAGGAGTGCGCGCAGCAGCGCACCAGGAGTGCGCGCAACAGCATACGAGGAGCGCGCGCAGCAGCATACGAGGAGCGCGCGCAGCAGCGCACCAGGAGTGCGCGCAGCAGCACACGAAGAGTGCGCGCAGCAGCGCACCTGGAGTGCGCGCAGTAGCGCACCAGGCGGGCGCGCAACAGCACACGAAGAGTGCGCGTAAGCCCCTGGTCTTGGATCTAAACATTCAGTGCCTTCACCATCATTACCGTTTTCTGAGGACAAAGGCAAAAATTATTCAAAAAACCCACTGTATGTAACCGTAACCAAGTACCGATAATTTGTTAGTTTTTATTAATCAAACAAGACTACTCGTCCTTCTCAAACATCCAATCCACGAGCTGGCCAATGCTCACGGATTAAAAGTTCAAAATGGAATATGTTACAAACATGCAATAAACCTCGGTATGGGCCCCTACAGAGGGAAAACTACACACAACAAATCTAGGTCACGATCAGAATCTCATTAACAAAAACGAAATGAGGGTAGCGTCAACTCGGGACTCGAAATAAAAATGGACAGATCTTACTTTGGAAATATGTCTTTGTCCGTAGCAGGCTCACTGAACCGCTCGGATTTCCAACCCGACGCGCTGGGGGAAGTTCACGAGCTGATAGATGTCGTCAGCACCGAGCAGGAAACATGGAACACCCTGCGGCGTCTGGTCTCGTACCCGAAGTCTGCGGGCTCGAATCCCGGGGTGTGGGCGGAGACGCGGCTTTCGATGACCCTGGAATTCATCATACACCAACGTTAGGAACCGCCGTAGATTTGGGAGATAGATTTATAAAATCCTCCCGCACCTACCTGATATATAACCCTTTTAATAACACTAGGAGTGCGCGCAATAGCGCACGAGGAGTGCGTGCAGCTGCACACGAGGAGTGTGCGCAGCAGCGCACCAGGAGTGCGCGCAGCAGCGCACCAGGAGTGCGCGTAACAGCGCATGGGGAGTGCGCGCAACAGTGCACGAGGAGTGCGCGTAGCAGCGCACGAGGAGTGCGCGTAGCAGCGCACCAGGAGTGCGCACAGCGGCGCACCAGGAGTGCGCGCAGCAGCGCACCAGGAGTGCGCGCAACAGCATACGAGGAGCGCGCGCAGCATCATACGAGGAGCGCGCGCAGCAGCGCACCAGGAGTGCGCGCAGTAGCGCACCAGGTGGGCGCGCAACAGCACACGAAGAGTGCGCGTAAGCCCCTGGTCTTGGATCTAAACATTCAGTGCCTTCACCATCATTACCGTTTTCTGAGGACAAAGGCAAAAATTATTCAAAAAACCCACTGTATGTAACCGTAACCAAGTACCGTTAATTTGTTAGTTTTTGTTAATCAAACAAGACTACTCGTCCTTCTCAAACATCCAATCCACGAGCTGGCCAATAATCATTTTTTATTTACACTTAAATAACTAGTTACAGATCTTAATGCTATGTACTTGTAAATGTAGGTACCTGCTTATAGTAGAATGCTCACGGATTAAAAGTTCAAAATGGAATATGTTACAAACATGCAATAAACCTCGGTATGGGCCTCTACCGAGGGAAAACTGCACACAACAAATCTAGGTCACGATCAGAATCTCATTAACAAAAACGAAATGAGGGTAGCGTCAACTCGGGACTCGAAATAAAAATGGACAGATCTTACTTTGGAAATATGTCTTTGTCCGTAGCAGGCTCACTGAACCGCTCGGATCTCCAACCCGACGCGCTGGGGGAAGTTCACGTGCTGATGTCGTCAGCACCGAGCAGGAAACATGGAACACCCTGCGGCGTCTGGTCTCGTACCCGAAGTCTGCGGGCTCGAATCCCGGGGTGTGGGCGGAGACGCGGCTTTCGATGTCCCTGGAATTCATCATACACCAACGTTAGGAACCGCCGTAGATTTGGGAGATAGATTTATAAAATCCTCCCGCACCTACCTGATATATAACCCTTTTAATAACACCAGGAGTGCGCGCAATAGCGCACGAGGTGTGCGTGCAGCAGCACACGAGGTGTGCGTGCAGCAGCACACGAGGAGTGTGCGCAGCAGCGCACCAGGAGTGCGCGCAGCAGCGCACCAGGAGTGCGCGCAGCAGCACACCAGGAGTGCGCGCAGCAGCGCACCAGGAGTGCGCGCAGCAGCGCACCAGGAGTGTGCGCAACAGCACACGAGGAGCGCGCGCAGCAGCAGCGCACCTGGAGTGCGCGCAGTAGCGCACCAGGCGGGCGCGCAACAGCACACGAAGCGTGCGCGTAAGCCCCTGGTCTTGGATCTAAACATTCAGTGCCTTCACCATCATTACCGTTTTCTGAGGACAAAGGCAAAAATTATTCAAAAAACCCACTGTATGTAACCGTAACCAAGTACCGTTAATTTGTTAGTTTTTGTTAATCAAACAAGACTACTCGTCCTTCTCAAACATCCAATCCACGAGCTGGCCAATAATCATTTTTTATTTACACTTAAGGGGGGGCAAGGGGAGAACGGAAATTACATCTTATCCGACCCAACTGTCATCCTCACCTGCACGTGCTAGTGGTCCTTTTCAGGATAGCTAGCGGCGGCGACCCGTCTGTCTCCGTGATGCCCCCTGCTAGACAACGGACGAGGCAATGGCGACCGAGCATAGGCGGTATAACCTAACACCCAGTAGGGCAACCATCTGGAAGAGGCTCCAGCAGCCTGGGAAACCAAATACTTTCCAAAAGGTCTGGTGCAGAAGGCAACGGGAAACCACTGCACTATTTTCCCAAGAAATCTAGCATGAAATGAGCGCACAGAGAGTTGATATGGCATACAATCCGGCCAGCACCCGGCGCCACGACGAGTCCAGGTCTCGTGGTGTGAAGTATGCTACTGGCCACGCTGGGGCGGCTCGCCAGGCACAGTGTGGAAACAATGCTACTGGTGACGGCACGAAGCCATCAACAAAACACCGATCACTCAGGAAGAGGGTTGCACTTGCAACGTGGAATGTCCGTGGCATGATCGAAGTAGTCAAAAAGGAAACGATCGATAAGGAACAACTAGCCTACAAACTGGACATTTTAGGCCTCAGCGAAACCCACATGAGAGGTACAGGATTCTACAAAACGAGCAGAGGGCATACCATATACTTTTCTGGCCCTGAAAATGAGAGCAGTAAAGGCGTGGCAATATCTGTTACACAAGAGATCGATAAATGTGTTCTGGGGTACAACCCTGTCAGCGATCGTATAATTACTCTGAAACTCAATACTAAACCATGTCGAATGAATATCGTTCAGGTGTACGCGCCTACGAGCGGTCGCACCGTAGAAAACGAAACAGATATAGAGGCATTCTACAATCAGTTAGACGACACTTTCAACTCGTTACCTAGGAGAGAAGTGAATATTCTGATAGGGGACATGAATGCTAAAGTTGGGTGTACAGAATATGACAATCATCTGAGAGATGTGGTTGGACGATTTGGATTAGGTCAACGAAACGACAGAGGAGACCGATGGATGCAATTCTGTGCGGCTAATTCTTTGACTATAATGAATACATGGTTCCAGCAACATCCTCGACGTCTTTATACGTGGGTATCGCCGGGTGATAGAACTAGAAACCAAATCGACTACATTGCAGTCCCAAAAAGATGGAGATCGTGCGTAATAAGTACCAAGACCTATCCAGGTGCCGACTGCGGTAGTGATCATAAATTACTAGTCGCAAATCTTGCCCTTAAGCTGAAAAAATGTTACCGACTAGTCGATAAACATAAACGGAGGCTTACAGCAGGAGAACAAGCTACCTTTAAGGCACGAGTACAAGCTAAACTATCGTTGGGGGTGCAAATGAGTGACAGCAACAATGTCAATGAGAACTGGAATAAGTTCAAAAAACTGATGCTTGCAGCTCACGAAGAAAGCCTAGTGGAGACGCGTAACTCACCCCGCAGTTCATGGTTGTCAGATGAGACATGGGACATCATAAACAAAAAGAAAGATCTACTGAAAACTTTCTCAAGTGAAGACAGCCGTGAGCAATATAAAGTTCTCGCCAAGGAAGTGCAGCGTCGATCTCGAGTAGACAAAAATCAGTACCTCAATGATATCTGTAGGGAAGTCGAAGATCATGCCCAAAAGATGCACTCTCGAGATCTTTTCATGAAAATTAAGGTTATAACGCGGGATTTCAAAGCGAAAACTTGGGCAATAGATGACGCGAATGGAGGTTTGCTCACAGAGATTGACAAGGTAGTGGATAGGTGGCGAGGGTACTGTGAGGATCTGTACACAGACACGACAACGACAGTAAGGAACCCTCAACACAGCGTGATCGACATTCCTAATGAACCCGACATCTTAAGATCTGAGATAGAATTCGCAGTGAAGAAGCTGAAACTTAACAAATCGGCCGGAAGTGACTGTGTATTTGCCGAGAATTTGAAGCTCATAGGGGATGACGGCATGTCTATTCTACAAAATCTGTGCAATCAAATCTGGAAGAATGGAGAATGGATCACTGACTGGCAGGAATCAATTTTAATACCTCTACATAAGAAGGGATCAACTAAGTCCTGTGGTAACTATAGGACGGTGGCGCTCATATCCCATGCAAGCAAAGTTCTATTGTACGTTATCAATGAACGCCTTAAGGCATTCTTGCAGTGGCAAATTCCAGTAGAGCAAGCGGGATTTGTTAAGGGGCGGGGCACTAGAGAACAGATTGTGAATGTAAGGCAGATCGTAGAAAAGTGCCGTGAGTTCAACATTCCAATGCTGATGTGTTTCGTCGATTATTCTAAGGCGTTCGATTGTATACGATGGGAATGTTTGTGGAGAATCCTGATCGAAATGGGAGTACCCGATCATCTCGTTCGTCTTATAGCAAACCTATACCAAAATGGAAGCACAGTTGTGAAGGTGAACAATGTCCTATCGAAGCCTTTCAAACCGCAGAAAGGTGTGAGACAAGGATGCATCCTATCTCCGATCCTCTTTAATATATACGGGGAATATATAATGAGACGTGCCCTAGAGGATTGGGATGGTGGTATATCCATTGGTGGCAGAAAGATCAGCAACCTGAGGTATGCGGATGATACCACATTATTTGCATCGTCTGAGGAAGAACTGGCGCAACTACTGTCTAGGGTAGAGAAAGAGAGTGAGTTAGTCGGCCTCACCATCAACAAGGCCAAGACCAAAATCATGATGGTAGATAGACCTGGCTTGCTAATTCGCTCCAATGAACTCAGAGACCTAGAGTTCGTTGACCAGTTTGTTTATCTTGGCTCACTTCTAACTAATGAGGGTGGCACGGAAAGAGAAATAGCCAGGAGGATCCAAATGTCCAAAGCAGCTATGACTAAACTCACTAGAATATGGAAAGACCGTAACATATCCCGAAAAACCAAGGTGAGGCTGGTACGTACGTTGGTATTCTCTATCTTCTTTTACGGCGCCGAATCCTGGACAATTAGGAAGAAAGAAAGAGACAAAATAGATGCGTTTGAGATGTGGTGTTGGAGACGGATGTTGCGTATCCCGTGGACTGCACGCCGAACCAACGTATCTATTCTAAAAGAGCTCAAGATAACCACAAGACTGTCTGCTATCTGTTTTCAGCGAATTCTCAAATATTTCGGACACATTGCTCGTAGGGACCCTGACAGTTTAGAAAAACTGATGGTATTTGGCAAAGTCGATGGGAGAAGATCACGCGGCCGCTCACCTACCCGCTGGTCTGACCTAGTTAAGACCCTTACAGGCTTGCCAATAACCCAAGCTCTCAAGACCGCGGAGGACAGGACATCATGGAGAAGTATAGTGCACCAAGTGATCAAGTCTTCAAGCTAGACACGACCTTCAGCAATGAAGATAACGATTAAGAAGAAAATTTACACTTAAATAACTAGTTACAGATCTTAATGCTTTGTACTTGTAAATGTAGGTACCTGCTTATAGTAGAATGCTCACGGATTAAAAGTTCAAAATGGAATATGTTACAAACATGCAATAAACCTCGGTATGGGCCTCTACCGAGCGAAAACTGCACACAACAAATCTAGGTCACGATCAGAATCTCATTAACAAAAACGAAATGAGGGTAACGTCAACTCGGGACTCGAAATAAAAATGGACAGATCTTACTTTGGAAATATGTCTTTGTCCGTAGCAGGCTCACTGAACCGCTCGGATCTCCAACCCGACGCGCTGGGGGAAGTTCACGAGCTGATGTCGTCAGCACCGAGCAGGAAACATGGAACACCCTGCGGCGTCTGGTCTCGTACCCGAAGTCTGCGGGCTCGAATCCCGGGGTGTGGGCGGAGACGCGGCTTTCGATGTCCCTGGAATTCATCATACACCAACGTTAGGAACCGCCGTAGATTTGGGAGATAGATTTATAAAATCCTCCCGCACCTACCTGATATATAACCCTTTTAATAACACCAGGAGTGCGCGCAATAGCGCACGAGGTGTGCGTGCAGCAGCACACGAGGAGTGTGCGCAGTAGCGCACCAGGAGTGCGCGCAGCAGCACACCAGGAGTGCGCGCAGCAGCGCACCAGGAGTGCGCGCAGCAGCGCACCAGGAGTGCGCGCAGCAGCGCACCAGGAGTGCGCGCAGCAGCGCACCAGGAGTGCGCGCAACAGCACACGAGGAGCGCGCGCAGCAGCGCACCTGGAGTGCGCGCAGTAGCGCACCAGGCGGGCGCGCAACAGCACACGAAAAGTGCGCGTAAGCCCCTGGTCTTGGATCTAAACATTCAGTGCCTTCACCATCATTACCGTTTTCTGAGGACAAAGGCAAAAATTATTCAAAAAACCCACTGTATGTAACCGTAACTACGTACCGTCAATTTGTTAGTTTTTGTTAATCAAACAAGACTACTCGTCCTTCTCAAACATCCAATCCACGAGCTGGCCAATGCTCACGGATTAAAAGTTCAAAATGGAATATGTTACAAACATGCAATAAACCTCGGTATGGGCCCCTACCGAGGGAAAACTACACACAACAAATCTAGGTCACGATCAGAATCTCATTAACAAAAACGAAATGAGGGTAGCGTCAACTCGGGACTCGAAATAAAAATGGACAGATCTTACTTTGGAAATATGTCTTTGTCCGTAGCAGGCTCACTGAACCGCTCGGATCTCCAACCCGACGCGCTGGGGGAAGTTCACGAGCTGATGTCGTCAGCACCGAGCAGGAAACATGGAACACCCTGCGGCGTCTGGTCTCGTACCCGAAGTCTGCGGGCTCGAATCCCGGGGTGTGGGCGGACACGCGGCTTTCGATGACCCTGGAATTCATCATAAACCAACGTTAGGAACCGCCGTAGATTTGGGAGATAGATTTATAAAATCCTCCCGCACCTACCTGATATATATAACCCTTTTAATAACACCAGGAGTGCGCGCAATAGCGCACGAGGAGTGCGTGCAGCAGCACACGAGGAGTGCGTGCAGCAGCACACGAGGAGTGTGCGCAGCAGCGCACCAGGAGTGCGCGCAGCAGCGCACCAGGAGTGCGCGCAACAGCATACGAGGAGCGCGCGCAGCAGCATACGAGGAGCGCGCGCAGCAGCGCACCAGGAGTGCGCGCAGCAGCACACGAAGAGTGCGCGCAGCAGCGCACCTGGAGTGCGCGCAGTAGCGCACCAGGCGGGCGCGCAACAGCACACGAAGAGTGCGCGTAAGCCCCTGGTCTTGGATCTAAACATTCAGTGCCTTCACCATCATTACCGTTTTCTGAGGACAAAGGCAAAAATTATTCAAAAAACCCACTGTATGTAATCGTAACCAAGTACCGATAATTTGTTAGTTTTTATTAATCAAACAAGACTACTCGTCCTTTTCAAACATCCAATCCACGAGCTGGCCAATGCTCACGGATTAAAAGTTCAAAATGGAATATGTTACAAACATGCAATAAACCTCGGTATGGGCCCCTACAGAGGGAAAACTACACACAACAAATCTAGGTCACGATCAGAATCTCATTAACAAAAACGAAATGAGGGTAGCGTCAACTCGGGACTCGAAATAAAAATGGACTGATCTTACTTTGGAAATATGTCTTTGTCCGTAGCAGGCTCACTGAACCGCTCGGATTTTTTATTTACACTTAAATAACTAGTTACAGATCTTAATGCTATGTAATTGTAAATGTAGGTACCTGCTTATAGTAGAATGCTCACGGATTAAAAGTTCAAAATGGAATATGTTACAAACATGCAATAAACCTCGGTATGGGCCTCTACCGAGGGAAAACTGCACACAACAAATCTAGGTCACGATCAGAATCTCATTAACAAAAACGAAATGAGGGTAACGTCAACTCGGGACTCGAAATAAAAATGGACAGATCTTACTTTGGAAATATGTCTTTGTCCGTAGCAGGCTCACTGAACCGCTCGGATCTCCAACCCGACGCGCTGGGGGAAGTTCACGTGCTGATGTCGTCAGCACCGAGCAGGAAACATGGAACACCCTGCGGCGTCTGGTCTCGTACCCGAAGTCTGCGGGCTCGAATCCCGGGGTGTGGGCGGAGACGCGGCTTTCGATGTCCCTGGAATTCATCATACACCAACGTTAGGAACCGCTGTAGATTTAAGAGATAGATTTATAAAATCCTCCCGCACCTACCTGATATATAACCCTTTTAATAACACCAGGAGTGCGCGCAATAGCGCACGAGGTGTGCGTGCAGCAGCACACGAGGAGTGTGCGCAGCAGCGCACCAGGAGTGCGCGCAGCAGCGCACCAGGAGTGCGCGCAGCAGCACACCAGGAGTGCGCGCAGCAGCGCACCAGGAGTGCGCGCAGCAGCGCACCAGGAGTGTGCGCAACAGCACACGAGGAGCGCGCGCAGCAGCAGCGCACCTGGAGTGCGAGCAGTAGCGCACCAGGCGGGCGCGCACAGCACACGAAGCGTGCGCGTAAGCCCCTGGTCTTGGATCTAAACATTCAGTGCCTTCACCATCATTACCGTTTTCTGAGGACAAAGGCAAAAATTATTCAAAAAACCCACTGTATGTAACCGTAACCAAGTACCGTTAATTTGTTAGTTTTTGTTAATCAAACAAGACTACTCGTCCTTCTCAAACATCCAATCCACGAGCTGGCCAATAATAATTTTTTATTTACACTTAAATAACTAGTTACAGATCTTAATGCTTTGTACTTGTAAATGTAGGTACCTGCTTATAGTAGAATGCTCACGGATTAAAAGTTCAAAATGGAATATGTTACAAACATGCAATAAACCTCGGTATGGGCCTCTACCGAGCGAAAACTGCACACAACAAATCTAGGTCACGATCAGAATCTCATTAACAAAAACGAAATGAGGGTAACGTCAACTCGGGACTCGAAATAAAAATGGACAGATCTTACTTTGGAAATATGTCTTTGTCCGTAGCAGGCTCACTGAACCGCTCGGATCTCCAACCCGACGCGCTGGGGGAAGTTCACGAGCTGATGTCGTCAGCACCGAGCAGGAAACATGGAACACCCTGCGGCGTCTGGTCTCGTACCCGAAGTCTGCGGGCTCGAATCCCGGGGTGTGGGCGGAGACGCGGCTTTCGATGTCCCTGGAATTCATCATACACCAACGTTAGGAACCGCCGTAGATTTGGGAGATAGATTTATAAAATCCTCCCGCACCTACCTGATATATAACCCTTTTAATAACACCAGGAGTGCGCGCAATAGCGCACGAGGTGTGCGTGCAGCAGCACACGAGGAGTGTGCGCAGCAGCGCACCAGGAGTGCGCGCAGCAGCACACCAGGAGTGCGCGCAGCAGCGCACCAGGAGTGCGCGCAGCAGCGCACCAGGAGTGCGCGCAGCAGCGCACCAGGAGTGCGCGCAGCAGCGCACCAGGAGTGCGCGCAACAGCACACGAGGAGCGCGCGCAGCAGCGCACCTGGAGTGCGCGCAGTAGCGCACCAGGCGGGCGCGCAACAGCACACGAAAAGTGCGCGTAAGCCCCTGGTCTTGGATCTAAACATTCAGTGCCTTCACCATCATTACCGTTTTCTGAGGACAAAGGCAAAAATTATTCAAAAAACCCACTGTATGTAACCGTAACTACGTACCGTTAATTTGTTAGTTTTTGTTAATCAAACAAGACTACTCGTCCTTCTCAAACATCCAATCCACGAGCTGGCCAATAATGCTCACGGATTAAAAGTTCAAAATGGAATATGTTACAAACATGCAATAAACCTCGGTATGGGCCCCTACCGAGGGAAAACTACACACAACAAATCTAGGTCACGATCAGAATCTCATTAACAAAAACGAAATGAGGGTAGCGTCAACTCGGGACTCGAAATAAAAATGGACAGATCTTACTTTGGAAATATGTCTTTGTCCGTAGCAGGCTCACTGAACCGCTCGGATCTCCAACCCGACGCGCTGGGGGAAGTTCACGAGCTGATGTCGTCAGCACCGAGCAGGAAACATGGAACACCCTGCGGCGTCTGGTCTCGTACCCGAAGTCTGCGGGCTCGAATCCCGGGGTGTGGGCGGAGACGCGGCTTTCGATGTCCCTGGAATTCATCATACACCAACGTTAGGAACCGCCGTAGATTTGGGAGATAGATTTATAAAATCCTCCCGCACCTACCTGATATATAACCCTTTTAATAACACCAGGAGTAAGCGCAATAGCGCACGAGGTGTGCGTGCAGCAGCACACGAGGAGTGTGCGCAGCAGCGCACCAGGAGTGCGCGCAGCAGCGCACCAGGAGTGCGCGCAGCAGCGCACCAGGAGTGCGCGCAGCAGCGCACCAGGAGTGCGCGCAGCAGCGCACCAGGAGTGCGCGCAGCAGCGCACCAGGAGTGCGCGCAACAGCACACGAGGAGCGCGCGCAGCAGCGCACCTGGAGTGCGCGCAGTAGCGCACCAGGCGGGCGCGCAACAGCACACGAAGAGTGCGCGTAAGCCCCTGGTCTTGGATCTAAACATTCAGTGCCTTCACCATCATTACCGTTTTCTGAGGACAAAGGCAAAAATTATTCAAAAAACCCACTGTATGTAACCGTAACCAAGTACCGTTAATTTTTTAGGTTTTATTAATCAAACAAGACTACTCGTCCTTCTCAAACATCCAATCCACGAGCTGGCCAATGCTCACGGATTAAAAGTTCAAAATGGAATATGTTACAAACATGCAATAAACCTCGGTATGGGCCCCTACCGAGGGAAAACTACACACAACAAATCTAGGTCACGATCAGAATCTCATTAACAAAAACGAAATGAGGGTAGCGTCAACTCGGGACTCGAAATAAAAATGGACAGATCTTACTTTGGAAATATGTCTTTGTCCGTAGCAGGCTCACTGAACCGCTCGGATCTCCAACCCGACGCGCTGGGGGAAGTTCACGAGCTGATGTCGTCAGCACCGAGCAGGAAACATGGAACACCCTGCGGCGTCTGGTCTCGTACCCGAAGTCTGCGGGCTCGAATCCCGGGGTGTGGGCGGAGACGCGGCTTTCGATGACCCTGGAATTCATCATACACCAACGTTAGGAACCGCCGTAGATTTGGGAGATAGATTTATAAAATCCTCCCGCACCTACCTGATATATAACCCTTTTAATAACACCAGGAGTGCGCGCAATAGCGCACGAGGAGTGCGTGCAGCAGCACACGAGGAGTATGCGCAGCAGCGCACCAGGAGTGCGCGCAGCAGCGCACCAGGAGTGCGCGCAGCAGCGCACCAGGAGTGCGCGCAGCAGCGCACCAGGAGTGCGCGCAGCAGCGCACCAGGAGTGCGCGCAGCAGCGCACCAGGAGTGCGCGCAGCAGCGCACCAGGAGTGCGCGCAACAGCCAAAAAAACCCACTGTATGTAACCGTTACCAAGTACCGTTAATTTGTTAGTTTTTGTTAATCAAACAAGACTACTCGTCCTTCTCAAACATCCAATCCACGAGCTGGCCAATGCTCACAAATCAATTATTGATTCCTTAAACTGTGGCTTGTAATCTTAATCATTGTAAATAATCACAGAGCAGATATTTAATATTTTAAATTAACATATTTTTAGATTGAAGTATTAATAAAAAAGAGGGTAGGCATAAGTGTTAAGATCTTTCCTGATATTAAAAACCTGTGCGGGTGCATCTACAGAAGTAGGAACATTTTATAAGCAATAGAAAGGCTGCGCTGTGGGATGTGAGGGCTATATGCGCTAATGCAAGTGCGGCGAGCTGGCGGCCACTTGGCACGTGCGCGGCGTTACCGCGCTGGCAAATCTTGCTGCACATTAACTGCCATCAAACCGGATG